>ML777426.1:896419-988926 GCA_009831015.1 Picea engelmannii
TTTCGCGTCTCGCGATTTCGGGGTTTTCATTGACATTGTTCATGGACTCATGAACCTCCGATTCCCGATTTGCCGATGAGCATATCTCCGACAGCGCTCGATCTTATGCCACCTGTCCTTGAATGGACGGTTCCTAATCCTTCTGGATTTCACCTCTACACAGTAGGACTTAACCACTTCGTTTAACCTCTGCGCAGCTTCTGAAGATCTGACGGCTCTCGTTCTTTCGGGAAATTTGTATGGGATCCAATGGTCACCATCTTCCTTCTTCTCAGCAAACTTCTGTATCTCGAGCTTTTGTGGGCATCTTCTTCCATGCTGTTCCTCCTGAGCTTTACATTCAAATTTCTTATTCTGCTATCCTCACTGTTGTCATCAATGACAAGCATTCACTGCATTCTGTCCACTGAATTTGCCAACAAAGTAAACTTGGAAAAGCAAGTTTGGTTCAGTTAGCCACTGGAACCAAAAGAAGAATCCATGATATGGTCAGAAGTTGTTCCATAAGTCTTAATGGTGTGAATACTAGTATTGATCTAAATATCATACCATTGGGGTATTATTATATTCTGATTGGAATGGATTGGTTAGATAAGCATCATGTTGTCCTAGATTGTCATAAAAAGACATTTACATGTCTTGATGGGAATGGAAAGCAGAGCACTGTGAAAGGAATTCCAAGACCCATCTCTATAAGGGAGATTTCAGCCTTACAACTAAAAATATGTTTTAGGAAGGGATTTCAATTGTATGCAGCTCATGTGGAAGATCCCGATAATACAAAGGGGCCAAGCCTTGAATATTTCTCAGTACTATAGGAATTTGAGGATGTATTCCAAGAAATACCCGGATTGCGACCAAGAAGGGAGATATATTTCTCAATTGATTTAGTGCCAGGAGTTGCCCCGGTGTCAAAAAAAGCTTACAGAATGAACACATCAGAGTTAAAGGAATTGCAAATGCAGCTGGAGGAATTTTTGAAGAAAGGGTACATATTTCCAAGTGTTTCACCTTGGGGAGCACCAGTACTTTTTTTCAAAAAGAAGGATGGAACCTTGAGGCTATGTATTGACTTTCGATAGCTGAACAAGTATACTATAAAGAACAAGTATCCTCTACCCCGAATTGATGACCTCTTTGATCATCTAAGAGGAGCAAAGATATTCTCAAAGATTGACTTGAGGGAAGGATACCATCAGGTAAGAATCAAGGAAGAAAACATTCATAAGACAACCTTTAGGACCAGGTATGGGCATTATGAATTTGTAGTGGTGCCATTTGGACTGACCAATGCACCAACTGTCTTCATGTGCTTAATGAATGGAATATTCATAAATTATTTGGATAAGTTTGTCATAGTACTCCTAGATGACATACTTATCTATTCTAAGTATGAAGAGGAGCATGGGAATCACTTAAGACTGGTATTGCAAGTACTAAGAGAACATCAGTTGTATGCCAAGTTGAGTAAGTCTTTTTTTTATCAAAATCAGATCCATTACTTGGGACACATTATTTCAGAACAAGGCATAGTAGTAGATCTAGAGATGATCGAAACCATTAGAGGATGTACAACACCCAGAAATGTGTCAGACATCAGATATTTTATGGGATTAGCTGGATACTATAGAAGGTTCATAGTAGGGTTCTCTAATATTGCTCATCCCATCAATTCCTTGTAAAAGAAGGGAACTAATTTTGAATGGACACTCAAGTGTGAAAATAATTTTAATCTATTGAAGGAATTACTTACTAGTGCACCTGTGTTAAATATTGTTGACCCAAATGAAAGTTTTGTGGTATGCACAAACACATGTAAGGAAGTACTTGGGGGAGTCCTCATGCAAAATGGACATGTCATTATATATGAGTCCAGAATGATTAAGGAACATGAGAGGAACTATGCCACCCACAACTTGGAACTTGCTTCCATTGTTCATGCCTTAAGAATGTGGAGGCATTATCTCATGGGGAAGAAATTTGAATTAAGAACAGACCATATTGGCCTAGAGTATCTTTTTGAACAACCGGCCTTGAATGCCAGGCAAACAATATGGCTCGAATTTTTAAGTGGATATGACTTCGATATCAAGCATGTCAAGGGAAAGGAGAATAAAGTTGTTGATGCACTTAGTAGAAGAGTGCATCTCATTCATGCTACTGTTGTCAGTATGCATCAGTTAGACTTGAAGAGAAGAATTTTGGATGGTCTTGTTACAGATCAGAATTACATATAGGTCAAGGAAAACTTACAGCAAGGAGATATACAATAGAAAATAAAGGAGTATGAGATAAAGGAAGATGGATTACTCATGCATACAAATAGAATCTATGTTCCCAGTTTTGGAGAACTGAGGAATTTGGTACTGAAGGAAATGCATGATGTTCCTTATGCTGGACATACCGGTTACCAAAAAATAATTACAACAGTAAGAAGCCATTTATTTTGGCTGGGAATGAAGAAGGATGTTGTTGATTACATCGCTCGATGTATGGAATGTCAGAAGGTGAAGGTTGGGCATAGGCACACAATGGGTTTGCTGCAACCATTACCAATTCCAGAGAATAATTGGAAAGTGATCATCATGGATTTCATCACAGGATTACCCAGAATGAATAAGAAACATGATTCAATAATGGTGGTGGTTGACAAATTAACAAAGGCCGCTCATTTTGTGCCCATGAAGACAACGCATACAACGGCTAATATTGCAGAAATTTTCATGAAGGAAATTGCTAGGTTGCATGGGATACCTAGGATAATTGTCTCGGATAGAGATACAAAGTTTACCTCCAACTTCTGGAGGGGATAGTTTAAAGTATTTGGCACAAATGGAAACTTTATCACATCATATCATCCCCAGAAAAATGCAAAAACATAGAGGTTCAATTGAATAATTGAAGGCATGCTTAGAATGTTTGTGATGGATAAGCCATCTAAGTGGGAATATTACTTACACTTTGTTGAGTTTGCATATAATAATGGGTATCAAGATTCATTGAGAATGAGCCCATTTGAAGCCTTGTATGGTAGGAAATGCGATACGCCAGTAAGTTGGGACAACCCAACAGATAGAGTGGTACTTGGGCCAGAGTTGCTCAAGGACATGGAAGACCAAGTGGTTAAGATCAAGCAGAATTTAAAGGCAGCTCAGGATAAACAAAAATTTTATGCAGACAAGAACAAGATAACTAGAGAATTTAAAGTAGGGGGGCATGTACTTTTGAAATTGAATCCCAAGAAAAGATCTTTGAAATTGGGTAGTTGTACAAAGCTGGCAGCCAGATTCTATGGTCCATTTGAAATATTGGATAGAATAGGGTCAGTTGCATACATGCTTGCATTTCCTACTTCAATGAATGTGCATAATGTATTTCATGTATCTTTACTAAAGAAATATGTACATGATCCTAACCATGTTATTGATTGGCATCTGATTCAAATAGAGACAGAGGGAGATTTTCAGGTTCAACCAGTGCTTGTATTGGAGAAGAAGGTAAAAATGCTTCGTAATCTAGTTATAGAGATGGTAAAAGTTCAATGGACCTGCTACGGTCTTGAATATGCTACCTGGGAGAAAGAAGATGCCATGCAGGCATAGTACTAATAGCTTTTTGAATAAATTTGAAATTTTGATCTTTATTTTTGTATATGCATTGATGATAGTGCCAAAATAAGGGGGAGGGGATGTAAGACCATAGGTTTTGAACCCACATTTTTAAATAATGTATTGTTACAATGTTGAGAGGCCAGAGTGCCCAAACAATTATTAAAAGGCCAGTGTGCCCAAGACATGTAATATTTTGATCATTATTAATAATAAACACATCATTGGTTGCTAGACGAACAAGGAATAGAGTTATAGGAGGATATGATTCCACAAGAGAGGGGGATTGAGGGGATAAGTGTTTATTCCTATTGTTAATTACCCCTTTTGTATAAGGGAGGGGATCAATTATGTGAGCTTCTTGGGGAAGGCCAAGAAGTTCTTGATTTCCCCACGAGGTTACTTAAACCCGCCTCTGGTCTAATGGGGGGGTTCGACTGATGGTTTGTTCGTTGATTCCCTGTACATCCACTCATTTTCCCTCATGCACTTTCATGCACGCACCTCCATGCACCAACTTACCCATTCATTGATCCATCCGTCATCTGCGCCTTGGATCGAGGAAAGGAAGTCGAACTGCTGAAGATTAGCCACAGGATAGTTGGTTTTAGTGGTAACTTGTGTGATCCAGTCGTGACCCGAGGCCACATTTTTGAGATGCATTGGCCTGTGTCTAGCATTGCTCACAGCTGCGAGTCTTAAGAGTTCCAGCATTGAGATTATGGACCAATTGTGTTGGAGCCCGAATAAGAAGAAGGACTTCCTGAGGGACTGCATGGAAGAGAAGGGTGGAGGTCTATTCTCTTGAGTGGTGCAAGCTGGGTAGAAGAGAGATGGGTACTTGGATTGTTGTGAGAGATGGGAAGCCTGTGAGAGATTGGGTGCTGACTGGTTTGGGAAGCCAAGTAACACTCTGGAACCGTCCTTGTGGATTCATAGCCCTGCCTTGGGGGTGACACTGCTATTGAGATTTGGAACAATAATGTCTACAGTTGGGTGGAACGTCCTTGGTCTGCAGCCAGTTGGTGTCATATTTCATAAAGATAAGTGATCTCTGTTATGGTATAATTTACATGTATATGAATGTATTTTACGCTATGTATATTTAATTATTGTTGAATTGAATCTTTAGACTATGCATGCTTGCTAGATATTGTTGTGCATGTCTTTAAAGTCTTTTCTTTTATGCATCCTTAAATTTTAAAAGGTATTTGCAAGAGAAAGCAATCCAAGAGAGGGCTTGAAGGTAGCATGCCCTGGCCTATGGGTGGTTGGGTATGTTACAAAATCATTTCATCTTTACGTTTTCATCCTTTATGTAGGGCACATACCTCATCAAATTGATAAATTTGTTGATATATTCATCTATGGTGAGTTGTCCTAGCTTGATTTCATAAAATTCATTGGTGTTCCCATCAAAGTACTTTTCTGACAAATACTTCTTCTTGAAATATTTCTCAAATTGTTTCCATTACAAGTCCTTCTCATGGATTCCTTTCACATTTCTAAGGTCCTCCCACCAAATGGAATCTTTCCCATTCAGGTTGAAAATGGTTATCCAAGCCTTTAAGTTTTTAGAGTAGTCATGAACTATGAAGAACTTATTCAGGGTCATGACTCTTGGAAGGTTTCCTCTTCCTTCTTTTCATCTGGGAATGGGAACTAGTTTTTCCACTAGAATATTCCTTGAAGTTGTTAGTGTCCTCACCAGAGGAATATTCCATTGAGTGTCTCTTAGCTCCACGTTGGGCCTTCCTTGAGGTTCTCCTCCTGGTGTGGCCACTTTTCAGACCATGCTTTTGTATCTTAGGTGGACTTGGAGTTTTCTTAGTATGATGCCTGTCCACATGATTGACAACTAGACCATGTTGCAGTTACGTTTGTATAATTGATAGACTTTGCAGTAGGACTACATTAAATTCAGTATGTTTTTCCTACTTCTTTATCAACCTTCCATTGTCATCCTTACAACTATGTAATTATTCCATGAGGCTTCTTATAGTTTCCACAAAATCTGGAGGGGTTTCCACCACCCTCCTTTCATCAAATTCTTCCTCTTTATTGTGTGAACTCTCCCCCAACTCAAGGTGTGTCACCATCCCTTATGTTGTAGTTTTCCTGTTGTTCACTGATTGCTTGAGTGCTGATAAAACATTTTATATTAGTTACTAATGTACCAATTCATGAAAAACACATATCATTGCAAAGTGAAGTTAGGTTCTTTATTTGAAAACATTAGCAACATACAATGTAGACTTCCCAAAAATCTATCAAAAGTGGAAGGATTTGTTCCTCTCTTCAGTAGAGGCTTAGGTAAGTTTCTTATAGAAGGGAGGTAAGGTAGGGTGTAAGGTTTGATGTTTCGACAATCAATAATCGTCATTGAACGCTCAACATTCGGTGATCAACAGTTTTCATTGAACATCCCCTTACTATACTATGCACAAATATTTTGAACTCCTAAAGTTATTCAGACTCTCGAAGTCCCAACCACGTCACCAACCATGTTGGCCAGGTGGGCACGAACGAGAATCTAACACGGGGCAATGGAAAAGGGTGACATGTGTCCTCATCAGGGGGTGACACATGTCACGCTCTAATAGGCATAAGGGGTCAATGAATTTTCCATATTTGGGTGACACATTACACGTGTAATGTAGGTCCACGTCACCTTAAATGACGTCAGGATGCCACATCATCTTGGACTAATAGTTTCCCATCCCTTTGATCTCACAGTTAGTAAGAGTACATGTAGATCCATAGATCTATGGTTGTGATTACTTCATGGCTTCGGAATTCAAATCTTACCAATTCGTCACATTGTGAATTCCCCGAAGAGACAAGTCTCCAGATTCTCGGGATCTAGCGCCACGTGTCCTATACCTATCAGTGGTCCATATTACTTCATCGTTCATGACTTCGGTAGTTTTCACACCTTGAAAACTCTTGGCCAAGTTCCTTTGGAGTACTAAGTCTCTGGACTATAGGATCGCTTGCCATGTACCCTCTCATCCAACAAATCTAGTTTGAAGGACAACATTTGACAGAGGACAAGTAGGGGCCACATTTAGCTCCATGATGTGTTATCGGTTGGTTGGGCAGTCAAGGGTAGGTTCCTTAGATCAATGGCTGAGAGGGATCCCAAAGGATCTGAAGATCAACACTCCACATCACTTTGAAAGTTCGACATTCAGGAGTTCAACGTATATCTTCTGACTTCCTGTCCAGACCATGCTTGATCTATCGTCACATGTACCTACCATTCATGGCCACGATTTACTCCAGCCTGCAAATCTCTGGGGAAACTCGGTCATCCCTATACCACCGAATACCTGAACTTCCAGATAGTCATTGATCTGTGGACACATGTCCCTCCACTTTCAATGGTCCCAATGAACTTCACAACTCCGACATTCGGTAGTTTCGATGCTAGACCACACCTATTCTCCCAAAGTATAAATTTGTCGAAGAACTTAACATTGCCCTTCCTAAGTCCAATCTAACGGCTGAGAGATATTTCCAATGGATTCCTAGATCAATGAACCTCATAAATTCGTGACTCGAAACTTTGGTTGTTTTCAAGGGTTGTGGTGTCATAATTTACAAAGTCTCAAAGCCAAAAGGGTTAGCTCCTTTCAGTCTAGTGCAGGGTTCCCAGACCCTGGTCATATGGATCCCCTAATGAACCTTGGGATATAATCTCTACTCTTAGCTAAGTTTTCGTTAAGGTCACAACATCACCGGAACTTCGAACTCCCAGAGTTCTGAAGCCAGAGAGACTTATCTCCTTTCGGATAGCACCAAGTTCCTAGACCTTGGTCATATGGGTCCTTTGGAAATTCTTGTGGGATAAGCACTAATCCTTTCAGCAACAAATGGGTTAAGGACATGGGCATGAGCCCTTGGTCATATGGGTGGATAGTCTGAAGGAAAATCCCTTCTCCCATAGAGTTGAATTTGACATTCTCGCTAAGGTAAACTCAAAATATTGGTAGGACATAGATGTTTTAGTTAATCCTACCCTGACTCTCCTATGGATTCATATCCCATAACTCTCTAGAAAATAAATTGAGGTAAATCAAAGGCCATGTAAATATAGCATTTTACCGAAGAAAAATGAGCATTTCTAATAATTGTTCAAACACTAAAATATTTAACCATAAACACATATATTCAATAATCACATTCAATTTATTACAAAGAGTATGAAAATACTTATCAGAACTAGATAATGTGAAGCGACTGCTGAAAGGGGTGCATGTTTCCTCCCAACCATAGGCATAGCCACTCCTGACGGATTTACCACTAGCCACCACTGATCTAGACCATGATGCTCTGAGAGAGATTCTTTCTCCTTTCTCCACAACAGTTAGGGATGAAGGTTACTCTCCTACTCCTACAAGATCTTGGCAACCAGATTCCTCTACACCAAGAAAGGAGGTCTGCGTGAGCACTTCCTTAGTCACTCATCAGCCTCATTTATTATCTTGTAGTTAGACCCTTCCCAAGGATTATTACAACCAAAACAAGATTGATTATCAACTTTTCTCTCAACTCCAGAGTCGAAGAATGCTCACTTCTCTTCTCTAGAGATTTCTTTCTCTACTCTACTTCTTCCAGAACTGTCTTTGTCCCTCGAATTACATCCTTTATTTCCTTCCTCAACAAGCTTGCATGGGTCTGAATCCCAATTCTTGGTCCGGCCTGGAAGCCTTACATATGGGTCCCCTGCCCCATCTCCTCATTAACTCTTGAGGATGGCCTTCCAACTACCATCCTGACTGGTAATTCATTTGTGGGTCTGAGGATTATTGTGAAATTACACCTAGTAGTTACTAGTCTAGTGAGGGTCATCTCAACCATTCTTCGTTTCCCCTCACCATCTCTCTCATAACATCCATGGTCTATCTTGGCAAACTCCTCCCTTTCAAAAATTGTACAACACATATCCAATTTATATTAATAACACAAAATTTATACATAGACCCTTTTATACAAAGGTTCATCAAATCAAACATTCACACATATTTAGTCCACCATAGTCTCTTGCCCAGTTATAGTTATATTTACAAACTGGGGGAAACATGGGTATTACAAGTTGTTACCATCATGACCTGTAGGAGATGGAAACATGGGTTGTTTAGAACCCTGAGAACACACTTTTAAAACCTTGGGAATACCACAACAATGTTTAATAAGGTGGTCACCCTTACAAATCATGCAAGGGAATTTTGGCTTGCATTGTGTGTTGTTAGACTTGTCAATATCATCAACACTCCAAACATGATTATTAGTGGCTGGTTGATTTTCCCCTTGCTTATTTTTCTTCTTCTTCTTATCCTCTTATTTACTAACATCAAGGCTTTCACCAAGTGAAGAAGAAGAAAGGGAAGAAGACACAACGAGAGAAGAAGGCAAAGGGTCAACATGAGGTTGATGTTATTGGGGTGGAGGGATTGCATTTTAATCACCAAAAGCATTTGGGATTTCCAGAGTAGAAAAACTCCATATCGGTAACCCTATTGTGAATCTAGGAAGACTCAAAGCAACAATATAAAGAGGACCAATGTTTCCAAAACAAGGAAAAAAGAAAGGTTCCCCGTGAAAAGGGGTTCCTTGGTGGGTAGTCCTAGGAAATGTTTCCATAGACACAAACTTAACCTAAGGTTTCTAAATCAAAGAGAACACACTACCCAAGTACCTGTAAGATAAGAGAAAGAAAACAATTCCCTTCTTACATGGAAAAAATGTAATTAAGGATATTTCAGAGACGGGAGATGAGGCCATCAAAAAATATACGAGAAACATTTACCCTAACCTCCATGTAACATCCCTTCTCGGTGCAAGAAATCCTCATTTCACGGGGTCACCCTCCAAGGGTACTGAAAGTGTGATGCAACATCTACCTTAGGTACCTTGGGAAACGCCCCAGACTCACCTCTGTAGATACCCAGGAAAATTTACTATGGTTATCAACTCCTAGACATCCTCTGGGTGATACAATCAATAGTTGGGACCAAACGTATGGGAAGTATAACCATTTTTGAAGATATTTCAGCGGAATAAAAACAAGTGGACCGGTAATACTCTTGAGTACCTCAAATGGATTCAATATTCATGAAGCACCAAGACCAAATGAACCATAACACTCAAGAAAAACCCCTAATATACACTCTTTCCACTATGATCAGTTAATCTTTGGAGGGGTAATCTCCACTCTCTTCTGCGCATGACCTCATGTTTAGACCTTGTGTTATAGGGGGTTATCGACTATGCCTATACGAAAATTGGATTTTGTCACTCGTTATTTTTCTATAGTCTTGTTTTAGTGGCCTTGGAGAATTTACTCTCCACCCTACCACCAAGGCTCTAAAATCCTAGACTTGTTGGTTTTCTATAAAAGAAAAAATTCTAATTGATTTTAGATTATGTGCTTCTTCTTTTTATGGTTGTTATTAATCAAAATTCCAGATGGAAGTGAAACTATATGGTGTTATCCCTCTTACTCCAAGAAGACTTAAAAAAAAAAATTGAATGGAATGTAATCTTTAGTTTTGATGAGGCCTATCTACAGAAAGGAGAAAGATGTTTCAAGCAAAGAAACAAGTGTAACATTCAATGCAAGAAACATAAACTACTCTTTGAATGAAAAAGGTGTTTGTTATACAAGTCGAAGGAACTGTAGGATACACGATTAAAATTCAATTTACTTTTCTTCAAAATGCATGGTAAAAACTGCTCCACCCACTAATTAGAATGAAAGAATTATTGATTTTTTATAAATACAATGAAATCATTTCAAATGCAATGTTTTATATTTCCTTACTTTTGAAGAAAAGGATTATGAAGCCAAAAATCCAAACAAAACATGTTGTCAAGCAAGAAATGAAAGAATCCAAATGTAAGAATGCTTCTAACACAAGTTCAAACAAGAACACACAGATGGAAAGTAGAGAATAACACTTCTTGTAACCTTGGAAATTGAATGGAAAGAATCAAGAATTAATTCCAAGTTGCAATAAGACCATAGAGCTTCGAATACTCAAAGGATAAAAAACTTTCCAAAGAAAACCATACAAAGCTCAAAAAAATGCTCAAAGAAACACTTGCAATCCCAAATCAATGAGGAAGACATCAAAATCAATCAACTGAAACACTTAGAAAGTCTTGAAATCAATATAAAAAAAGTTTGAAAACCTTCATGATGAGGATCACACTATGGGTAAGAAGGACTTTGACCAAAGGACCAGGTTAGCCCAAGGAAATCATGCACAATTCACAATTTGAAGGATTTGCAAACTCAAAATAGGAAAGAAAAGGTAAAATTCAATCAAGCAAATCCAAAATCAAGTTCATAGGACTCTAATGCAAAGATCTGAGTCAAGAATATGAGAAAACAGAAGGAAAATGAGCTCAAAACTTACCAAGGAAGGAGATCAATGCTCCTATAATAAGGTATACAGGGAGTTACAAAGAGTTCAACACTCTTCAAAGCATTGACAAAGAGTGTTGATAATGATTTTCAACACTTTGCAGGCCACTATAGGGGAGTGTTGAAGCCTGGAAGTGATTGAAAAAGCACAAAATTTTACCCAAATTCAACAAATACTAGGAAGAGTTCAAGAATCAAAATAAAAGATAATCAAGAGACAAACAAGATTCAACATGCTAGAAGAAACCAAGGAAAGACTATTAAAAATTTGATCCCCAGCGAAGTCACCAATTTTTTGTTATTGTAAAGTTCCCCCTGCATACATGTGAAACCTTCCTTTGGATCAAGACCCATTATTTGATCCAAAGATAGAAGAAAACAAATGGAAACTAACTTCCCTTTATACCTACTTCAACAATCAGATTAAGAGGAAAGAGATGGATGACATACCTTTTTACGATGGTAGTCCTCGCTGCTTTAGCCTTTGACCTTGTCGATCAAGCTCCTAGGTGCAAGATAGGACCTACAATGAAAAAAGAAGAATCTCCTTTCTTCTAATCTATATTGTTAGGTGACAATAAATCTATCTATGATGACTTTAACAATAATAGACATGCATGTAACAAGTGACACAAAACATGAAGGGAATAGGCCAAGTTATGTATTAATAGAAATCCATAGTTAAGCACTTACAATCCAACATTGACATTGCAACAACTCCTCCAATATCTCCTATCCAACCCTCTCATGAATGTCTCAATATCATAATTATGATGCTCTCATGAATTATCCTCCCTTTTCACCTTGGAATGCACTCATTATATAGGATTTTAGAGGCTTAACCATCATGAAGTATTTTAGTGAATGGTTGCGTATTTTTCTCGATAAGTTGAGATTTATCTTGTCTCATGGATATTAAGTTTACTTAATATGGATCCATGATATATGATTCAAGTCCTTGACTTCATATTCTCGGAACTAACCCTTAGAATAAGGTGGATTAGTTGCAACTTCCTATAACCACTTTAATGCTCCCCTAACACTGAGCACAAATCATTTTCAGCGCTTTCTATACATGGGCAGGGGAGCATTGACAAGAGTTCAATTCTCCCTATACATGGGCAGGGGAGTGTTGACCTTCAAAAATGATAAAAATATCAAGGAAAAAAGCATTGTTTTGACCTTCTCATGATGTTTTTTTCTCCTCCACAATGACTAGGGATTATGACAAATGTTCTTCCATGGTGACAATGTTGTGACACTTAATAAACTGAAAGTGATACTTAGTAAGGTGCATAGGACACTTAATAAAGTGCATGTGACACATAGTAAGGTGCATGCATATGTCACTTATAAAACTTAAGCGTGAAATTTGGTGGTGCGAAATTTAGGTGTGTAAGAACATGTCATCCACTCAGTATCATGGTGGTCAACATGCTAGGTCAACAAGCAGGAGGTATAATTTCCACGTATGAACTCCAAATTCCAATTGAGTGATCTTCATGCCTGTAGAAATCTCTCGATGTGTAGAACAATGTCAAAAGATTGGGAAATTTGTTCACAATATTTTCAGCCCCAAAATGGTTTCTTAAGGCCTCAAATAGGTTCTATAAGGTTTTGGAACCCAAAACACCAAAGCATGACCTAACCCTAAAATAGGCCCTGTGAACTAATAACTCTAATTTTCCACCCAAAAAGTACGAAAATAGATGAAAAATTGTACCATGATTCATTCAAGATCATTTTCTATAGTTTAGGCATCATTCTTCGTGGTTTTTTGCCTGCCTCTTCCTACCTATTGAACATATTTTTTCCATAGTTCAATACCTATGGCTCCTAATAAGGAAATTCCTATAGTGGTCCTACACCTCCTTTCCTAAACTTGTTGAACTAAAAATGCATATTTCCTCTTATTTTGAAGACCAACAAGATATAGAATAATGTTAGTAGAATACCAAAATATTCAAAAGATGTGTGGAGTAATAAAGGATACATCAAGTTACATTACAATTTACATACACAAAAATATGTTCGCCTTAGTGCATCATGAATTGTCCATGTAAATATTCCATGGAATTGAAATTGTTTTTGGCCTAATAGTTTGGAGATGTTGTACATAGTGATATCATCTCATAAAATTAAAATTTAACCAATAAGAGGCTCAAGAAATACATCTGTATATTTAACTTGATATTTCCCTAAGTATTCGAAAATACAAATAATTAATTCCTTATACATACAAAATATGTAAAAAAAATAAAAAAGAAATTTGCAGGTTCTGAATATTCCTAATAATAAATATCTAGAAAAACTATTGATAACATTATGTGCTCCCTATTTATCGACATATAAGGAGGAATGCTATTATTCATAACAAAAAATAGCCAAAATAATTAAAGAGATTGGAGCTCTCCAAATGCATTGACACCAGCCATTGCAATTAAAAGTCTAATATTATGAGGTTGTTCTTTAAAAATGGTCCATCTTTCCCCAATGTCCCTAAATAAAAAATCATCTCTAGGAATTGGCTTAACACTATCTTCCCTTCTCTTCCATGCATGGTAATCCATAAAGTGTGCTACATTTTTACACTTGAACAATTGGGGTCAAGTTTCTACTATAAGACAATGAAGGTACATATCACTCTCCCTCTCTAGCCTCCCACTCACCTACAAATTTGTACATGTCCACCTAATTTTGTTGTTATTGTCATCATTATCTCTTATTCACATATGAATTTAATTACAAACAAACACACTTATAACATAATAAACTATAATAAATTTCATATTTTTTTGTTTTCTAGTTTGTCTGTGACCTACGAGACTAGCTTGTGGCTGAGAAACCACGACTCAAGGGCATCTAAGCCGTCAAAATCACCCAGAGATCACACTCGGCCTAAGCCACACCAACCCTTACAATGGATGGATTTTTTGTCCCTACAGGTTTCGAACCGGTGACTTAACATCACAGAGTGCCTTAAAAACACACTCTGTCACCGACTATCCTACACCTCAGGGACAATAAATTTCCATTTTTAATATATATTAAAAATTTAACTTAATTGTTTTTGCAAAAAAATTGTGTAAAACACAATGGCATGCCTTAAAAACAGAGACACAACATCCACTATGTGAAGTGAACATCAATTCAATATGATAGGTGATCCCAATTAAAACATAATGCATTGGGAAAGTGGATAAGTTTATTATTATTATTATTATCAATAATAAATGTACCACTTACACTACAACAATCTACAACAACATGCCTTGTATCTCTAGAGACACCACTAATGGTACATCCATACATTCCAAAATCCATCGACAAATTGGGAAAAACTTGTTTCAAGCCTAGAATTAACGATGCACTTACAATACATTGCTGCACCACCAACAATGCCTCCAAATTTCATTTCATGGTGTGACAAAGAGAGGGAATCATTTTTATTAGTTGGATTTAATGGTGTTCTTGTTATGTACCGGAGCATCTTTTTGAGTGCCATTGCACATTCACGAATGTGCCATCAAGCATAAGAAACTTTTTAGTTAAAATTTTCTTGTCAATCTTCTTTGTATGTATGGAAGAACCACTGATGGTGCCTACTTATATTTCCTATAGCGTCTATAATCCCAAGATATTTTCTATACGTTGTAACTAAAAATGAGCGAATGTTTTTTTTAAGAAAAATAATGATTCCCATTAAAATTTTGATTTTATTGTTTTGTTTATTATGGTTCTACCTAAATATCCAACTTTTTCAATAAATCTCTTTCCTCATAATCCCGGATCTCATATGTTTATCTTTTTTGACGTCTAATAAAAACCTGCCACCTGTTACTCTAAGTCATCTTCCTCATCTATCTACGAATCAACCTGGAATCTAACATGGTAATTTAGTAGGGTACCTGACATGGCATCCAAGTCATCAAATTCCCATTTGTTGACATGGCATCCAAGTCATCAAATTCCCATTTGTCCTTTGTTGACAGCTTATCCACTCATCCAATTCTTATTTGACATGTCAAGTGATGAGATGTTGACATGTCTATCCAATGTGGCATTTATGTGTCATCCACCTATTTAATATCATGTAGCATTTGATATCCAAGCATCTCGAGTTTCCTATTTTTTTAGCTTTCCAAAGTCCCATATATCTAGATATCCATATCTGGATTTTTCATCAAGTATGTTATTTCTCATTTTTCCTAATCCCGGATCCCAAATATGGAACCTCGCGCTTTGTGTCTTGGAACCCAAACATTCATAAATTTTAAGTATCTATAATATGCATTTTCAAGAATCTCATATCTTGGATGGGGAAGCATGACCTCTCGAATGTCGAACTTTGACCTCCCACTACCCTCTAGCTACATGCCATTTGTCTCGTTTGGATTTGTGTGGTATCGATGATCTCTAATGTCCCTTCACCTACTAGCTCACCTTAATACTTATGTGGCTTCCTTGTGTCATGTTGACATGTCAATCCCATGTGGTATCCAGATCTAGAGTTTCTTTTATGTTTTATCTTTCGAAGATTATGTATATCCAAATCCTCATTAAACCGTATCATATTGATTTTTTAAAATCTTGTATATATGATATATGGACATCTGTTGTTTTCAACAATCTGTATTTTTCAAAGTTCTAGATTCCAGATGTATACGTCATACACAGTAACATCCCTGTTGTAATGTTACTCGGTTAACAAACATTTAAATATTTAATTTCTTGCTAATTATGTTGTGAAAGTATTCAAAAAGAATTATGTGGAACTATATCATTATAAACATTTATGATGAATATTTTTTGTAAAGTTCAATTTTGATTTATTTTATTAACATCAAACAAACTGATTAGATAATCCAGTTACAAAGAGTAAATCATTATTCCATGGTTAAGTGAAAAGGATAAAAAACACCAGAGTAATTTTTTTTTCATGGGACAAGTGGAACCCTACTCTCAAATGTGTGAGATGTGAGGGAACAATCTAGCACAAAATTATGCCAAGAAGATTCGTTATGGTTAGGGATGAGGCCAAAATTGAAAATACCTAAGCACGTTATTATATACAAGTATGCTATTTGGCAGGAGGTTGTTGAGTACTTTTGAGGAAATGAGTTTGATAGTTCTGGATAGAATCAAACTTTGAGAAATCTAGAGAAGGCTATAAAGTTTTAGTCCCTATGGAATAATGATTTAAGCTTGGGGGTGACAATGACAAGTAACTTTGGATGTTTGTGTCTATGGTTGGAAGGAACTGGTTCTCTACTCAGTAAGTTTCCAATTATTGAAACAAGATCATATATGTTCTTTAATTTATTTATTTCTATTCTATTTATAATATATTACATTACAGTAGGAAATGAATGTAAAATCTACAGTGTATCTAAAAGAATATTGTGTTCTTATCTAAAAGAATATTGTGTTATTTTTATCACTGAGTTATTGGTAGATGTATACAACATAATGCCTGGAATGTTTCTACCTTTGAAAAGAATATTAGTTATAACTACTACAATGAGAAATATAGGAAACATAGAAGAACTTGTAGGTTGTTTTACATGTAAAGAGTTAATTGTCCTTGTAGTGAGAAAGAAAAGAATACCTAGTTCTCTTTTATTTTAAATAGGTTTAATCGTTTAAAAGAAGAAGCCTAGAAAACTCAAAGAGATTCTTGATAAGAATACATGAACATAGTTTATACACAGTAAAGATAATGCATATTGATTTATATTTATTAAACTATTGTGTGCATTGGTTTCAATTTGAAATAGCTTGAATATATATATATATATATATATATATNAAGTATAGTCCTTATGGTGTAGAGCAGT
Organism: Picea engelmannii; assembly: GCA_009831015.1. Classification (NCBI taxonomy): domain Eukaryota; kingdom Viridiplantae; phylum Streptophyta; class Pinopsida; order Pinales; family Pinaceae; genus Picea; species Picea engelmannii. The sequence goes on from ML777426.1 coordinate 913,297, forward strand.
GGGTGAGGGAGTGTGTCGTTAAAGTACTCCGTAATTGAATTCACTAGTTCGAAACCTTTGGGGACACCTCAAATCCAACCATGTTAAGGGCTAGTGTGATCCAGGTTAGGTGCGATCCTCGGGTGATTTTGACAGCTTAGATCTCCCTGGATCATGGCATCTCAGGCACATGCTAATCCCACAAGTCAGTAATATTTAGCTAACAAAAAAAATAGCATAAATATAGCAAAAAATATATATATAACATTTTTAATTCTAAACTAAGTCAAACCCTATTAACAATTGTAAAACTCAGAAATAGAGATTATTTCAGTATGGAAAGGAAGAAAATACCATAAATTATTAAAGAAAGAAATGTTATAAATTAAAAAGACAGAAGTAAACAAATAAAACAAAAAGGGCTTATACCCATTAAACTATAACGAGTATGTATGATCAAGAGTGCAAGAATCTCGGCATAGCCATGAGCTTTATGCACATAAAATATATAAATAGTTATATGACTCTTGTCCCAACCTTTTAATAGAATTCAACCTATAAGATTATGGCGAAATGAAATAAGTAACCAATGTTGATCTCATGATCACATGCAAAGGGAATGATACTTCCCCACTTAACATGGGAGCTCATTTATAGTAATAAACTCGGTGCAATCACTAAAGGACGCTCTTAGCATCATTTATATGAGAAATACAAAACCTAGCAAGAGGGTTATCATGAGCTTGTAAGTAAATCCATGTTACCTAGACTCTTTCTTGGTCAAACTATTTGTTATAGGTTCCAAACAGACACAAGTTTAGTATGCACAAAACCCATAAGCAAATTGTTAGAAAAACCAAAATAAAAATGTTAAGTTACGAGAAGACTAGATTTTTTTTTCACACGGGGAAAAATAGATACAATGTTATTCTATTAAAATCAAGTGTTATTTCAATATTACAAAAAATATCTATAAGATCGAAATATCTAATATATCCTCAAAATCTTAATATATTGTTCTAGACTTGGACTTTTTCTCTATAGTTTCTATTGACAATTGTCAATTGCTTTACATAACTTTACATATATTATTCTTCCTTATCATGCATTTGAAAAAGTAACTTTCTTTTGGTGTTTGGATACACTGAAATGCCTCCTTACAAAATCATGAAATTTCCTGAGTTTACAGCACTACCTTGTATGATCTCCTCATAAGAAAAGCAATTGAGGGGGATGTCTAGTGCTTGTTTGGATAATTGATCTTCCACTGTGTTGAATTCTCTATGGATATGCATGAATTGTATACCTTCAAAAATTTCCTTTAATATTTTAATTCGATCTTTCCAGCTGTGTAGATACATTAAATTTAGATTTGAAAAATCATTAATCCAGTCTATAGTGACTTTAGAATCACCAACTACGATCAATTTTTTTATGGAAAGTCTATGTGAAAAGAGAAGAAGTCCCCAAATACCCAAAATCTCTGCCTTCATGTTATTACCCTTTCCTCCTGCAAAATAATCTTTATAAACATGTTGTGAAATTAATTTTATGAAAATTTCAACTCCACAGTTGTCATTCACTGCTGCACCATCAAAAAAACCAATTGGCTTCTCATCAAAGAAGACTGGGTTTAGTATAGTATCCACTTTTTCCACTTCTCCTATGTCTTTGAATTCTTTAATATCAAGTAAAATTCTAGAGATATTTCTGGGATCCTCTCTTTGACCATTTTCAAACAGAATTTTGTTCCTGTACTTCCATATTCTCCAACTAACCAAAAAGGGAATACATCTCAATCTTGGATATTTTATAAACCAGTGTAGTAAATTTATTTCAAGTGTAGAAAACATCCAAGTATCTGAGATATTAAGGGATTTAAAAAAAAAAAGTCCATATATTTTGAGTAACTTCACAATGTATTAGCAAATGTTTAGTTGTCTCGTCATCTTGTAGACATAAACCGCATACAACAGGATCAATGCCTCCCCTTTTCTTATAATTTTCTCTAGTGAGGATACTGTCTTTTAAGCATAACCACATGAACCAAATAATTTTGCTTGGAATCTTAACTTTCCAGATAGGTTTAAACTACCATTTGTAATCACCATTATGAGAGTTAATATCAATGCAATGATATGCTAAGTCAGCTAAAACTGATCCACATGCCCTGTTCCATGACCACACTAGTTTATCATTTGTTTGATTAAGTGTGATTCCACTACTTTTTAACACTGTAATGAAGTTGTTCCATTCATTTGACATATATCCACTTAAATTTAGTTGAATGGAATTTAACCAATAATGAGCACTATTGAGAGTGTTTGGATCAACAACTTGTGCAATGGAATAGATACCCTTGATATTGAGGAATTGGATTAGAGATGCAGAAAACTTATAAGAAGAATTATCTCCAATGAAGGGATCCTTCCTGAGGATAACATGTTTTCCATTCCCTACTTGCCATGCTAACCATTGTTTAATCAGATGAAAGGAACTCATGAAATTTTTCCAGAAATTGGAGGCAATTGGATACTTAAAGTTACCTTTCCTTATCTATGAATTCAAGTCGACTCCTTTTATACATTTCTCTTTAAGAATTTGAATCCAAACACTATTTCCAAAAATCACCCCCCCAACAAGATTTGGAAGCTAATGATTTTGCAAACCAGTTAAGATTTCATATACCCCATCCACCTGATTATTTGGGAGATGCAATGGATTCCCACTTGGATAAATGGAAACCAGATGTTTTTTTTTCTCCTCTCCATAAAAAAATTGCCATAAGTTGTTGAATTTTCTATATAATTGTGGTAGGTACCTTTGCTAAATTGAACCAATAAACATGAATACTTTGTAGTACAGCTTTGACTAAAACCATTCTATCGCCTAGTGAGAGTCATTGAAATGTCAAGTTGTTTATTGTTTTAACAACCTTTTCAATTAGCCAATTCCAGTGTACAAGTCTGTATCAATTAGGTTTTAAACAAAAACCTAAATATTTCATGCCCTCTTCCAGGTTAATGAACGAAATGTTGAATTATGAAAATAATCTATTTTTTAGACTTGTTTCAATATTATGTGCTAAAAAAATAGATTTATGACAATTAACCTCCATACCTAAAGCTGTACAAAACATTGACAATATTGTTTTAAATGTCAGTCAGTCCTGTTTCCCAGGATTAACATATCATCTACAAAAAGTAGATGTGTCACAAAATTTAAGGAGGCAACTTTAAGACCATGAAAGGATCCTTCTTCAAAATCTTTCCTCAATAATCTGCTGAGACATTCTACAATGAGGAGAAGCAATAGAGGAGATAGGGGAAAACCCTATCAAAGACCCCTATGACTTTAGAAGAATTTTATTGGGGATCCGTTAATCAGAACTTCCATATTAACTGTAGAAATATAGGCCATGATACACTGGGAGATCTGCCAACTTAAACCGATCTGATGTAACAACAACCTGAAAAAATTCCATCTTACCTTATCATAATCTTTTTTCAAATCCAGCTTAAGGATAATGGTACTAAGTTTATTTGTCTTGGCTAAGTGTAATCATTCTTGAGCTATGTCAATATCATCAAAAACTAATCGATCCTTTAAAAAGACAATTTTTTCATGAGAGATACACTCTGTTAACCTTGCTTTAATCATTGAAGCAATAGTTTTAGAAATAAATTTGTATACAAAGTTACAGAGTGAAATAGGTCTAAAGTCATGAAAATTTCTCATCTTATTAAATTTGGGAATAAGAGCAAAGAAGGTGGCATTAAGAGATCTTGGAATAAATCCAGAAAATCTGGATTCTTCGACTGCTAAATGTAGATCCTTCCCCAAAATCTCAAAAAAAGATTGAAATAGTTCTTGCGTCCAACCATCTAGGCCTGCACTTTTGTCGTTGGGCATTTTGAAAATTGTATCTTTAACTTCACCTATAGTAACGGATTTACCGATCTCTTCACAATCAGTGAGGCTAAAACATTTAGGAAGTTGTTCAAGTACCTTGAGCTGGCATCAAGTATCCTCGACCTAGTTGGCTCTGGATTGAGCTTGGAAATGAGCCATAGAAAAACTTTTTATATATGAATCTGTTGTGTGAAGAGTCCCCGAATCATCTTCAATATCCCAGATTGAATTATGTGCTCTTCTCATATTGGCATATTTATGAAAAAACTTAGTGTTTTTGTCTCCACTACTTAGACATATGGCTCTACTTTTAAGATGCCTAGTGTTTTCTTCAATAGCTAGTATCTTTTCTTTTTGTAGTTTCGGATTTTTAAGAGTGTCGAGGTCAACTTGATTGAAGATCTGAGACGGGCATCTATCAAAGATTTCAGCAGTCTTGGATTCAATATGTAGCATTTCCGACTGTAAAAGAACTTTCTTATCTCTCAGCCACCAGCTCATTATTCTTTTCAAACATTTTAGTTTAGAACACAATAATTATATAGTGGAGGCATCTTTCCAATGACTCATAGAGTTCCATGATTGTTTAATGAGAAGGGAGAAATCTTGATCAATGACCCAAGTTGCATTGAATTTGAAAGGGAGTGAAGATTTATGTGCACAAGAGTCCAGCTGAAGGCAGATAGGGTTATGATCTAATATTGTAGAGTTTATTACCCATGATATTACGTTGTAGTTGAAGTTGAGTAAGGATTCATCAAGTAGGAAATGATCTAACCTCTTCGCTATACCATTTGCCCCTGTTCTGCCATTCTGCCAAGTGAGAGTAAGTTTTGATGGATGAACATCAACCAACCCAGAAGTATGTAAGAGACTTGTGAAGAAATATGAGAGTGGATCTAATCTGGAAGAGGCTCCCCAAACCTCCCTCGTTTATAGTGTGAAATTTATATCACCACCAACAATTAAGCCTTCTTCATTCAATAATCATGACTGTAAAATAGGACTCTAGAATAATTCCCTATCCTTATAGGGAGCATAACAGTTCAACAATTTGATCTGATCCGTTGTTTGTTTAGTCCTTCCTTCCAGATAGAAACTAGCAAGGGTGTCAAGGGAAGTAAGCTCAGCATTGGCTTGATTCCAACCACTCAACAAACCTCTGAATCATTCGCAAGGGTCCACTGCCACAAAATTCTAGGAGGGAACACATTGTAAGAAGAGTTTGATAGCTTTGTCTTTGTTTATAAGAGTTTCTTGTAAGAAAATGATGTCAGGGTTAATTTGGGAAAAAAATTCTTTAATGGAGGAAATTTTGTGTGGTCCTCCAAACCCACGGATATTTAAAGATAAAATTATCATAAGGGAACCTTGGGAATTGGTTGACATGCTCTAAGGGATGAAGAGGTGGGAAAAACGGTATCAAATTCCAAGGAAGAAGGAAGGTTGGGGGGTAGAGGACATTCTGAAGGAAGTAAAGTAAGATCATAAAAAGAGGCTAAGCCTCCCTCCATTGCACCAGGAGGAAGCTTAGGGATCTGGGCTCTAGTTTTTTTGCAGAGTGTGACATTAGAATGAAGAGTAGCAGAGGGGAGGAGAGTAGAGAGGTTAGAAACTTCTAAAGGATTAGGTTCCAAAGTGCCAACAGAACTAGGAAAGAATGAGGGTGAACAAATAGTAGGATTATCAGGTAATGTAGAATCAAGAGGAGAATCCTTAAGGATGGAAATCCCCGAAGTAGTGATAGTCTTAAAGGGGAGTGAACTGCTAGGAGGGTAAATATCAGGCTCGGAGACAGAGAGCGATGAAACTTCCAGAGGATAAAACACAAGTGGGGAGGAAGTATGTAAAGAAACCAGTCTGCGTAAGTCACCTCCGAAGGTCTTCAAGGCACAAAAACCTTCCCGTTTCTCAAGATTATTCATGAGGATACCCCAGAATTCTCCAAAAGTATCGATCACCCAATTATCATTAACCTTTAGATAATCCAATTTAGCCGAGGAGATTCCATTGAAAAAAGTGGGAAGGAAAAGGTACATCTTACCTAAAAAAGTATCACTGTCGAGGTGGCCACCATCTAGAGCTTTAGAAGAGGCACAAACTATCACTGAGGGGTTGAAACTCTGAGGGCTCTCTAGGGATGTTAGACAACTTGTCCTTGGATGCCCCGTTTTCCAACAAACATGGAAACAGAATGGCTCCTTCCAATAGCCAACTGTTTGTAGGAAGTGAACATCCTCGATGGTGACATCAATTGTATCCAGAAGGCCTTTGTCCAGATCCAATTCAACCAGGATCCACGCTCATCTTTTATTATGTTTTCGGAGCACCAGTTCATCAAAATAAACAAACTTACCCACTAAATTTGCTAATGCTTCGAAAACATGGATGGACCTGTACTCCAGAGGGAAGTCTAGTAAGAGCATCCAGAAGTATCTTCTTCTGAATTTTTCCATAAGTGTGTTCAAACCCGAGCTCCATATTTTCATCATAAGCACCCCTTTTCCAAAGATCCAGGGCGTATCTAGAATGCGCAGGAGGTCACTTTCAAAGAGAAAGTGGAACACTAACTAGTGATTCAAGAGAATACTAAACTGGGGGAAATACCCAAGGATGGGTTTCCAGTAGGAGAACATCCAATATGTAAGATGGCGAAAAAATCATCTTTGCGTAAACGAATTTCCCAACAAGAGATTTCTTCGTGAGACCTAACACTTTGTCCACAGAGATATCCCGACCAAGAATGTAGATAGGCTTATCAACCCTGTTCTTCCAACATTTTTTCCTCCGATTTAAATGAGCAGAATCACCAATGGAGCGGTTTTGACCTGCACCATAAACATGAACGCGAGAACGTTGTGTAACAAAAGGCGACAGGGGAGAGCCAGAGGAGGGAAAATGTTCGAGTGTGGGAGAAAGACTGGAATTATTCACTTTGAAGTAATCACTAAGGGCACAAAGAATGGGAGGGCTAGTGTCAGTCACGTGATGGTCTCCATATGGAACAGGTATAGAAGAAAGAGGAGGCACCTGTCGCACTTTTGGCAGGGAAAGTAGGTTCAGAGTAAAGTAGTTGACAACTGCATTAAGGGAAGGGTATGAGGTGGAGCATTCAACTGTAGTCAGTGTCATAGTGTTCTGTGGAGGCATCATCTGACGCTGACAATGATAAAGGATCTTATAAGCCTCATCGACAAGGAAGAGGCCATCCTTGGCCCATAGTTCGTCCTCATCATCCCAGGACAAGTTGAGGTTTTGTGCCACTTTAAATAATGAGTATTCCAAATTTTAATTAAAGGTGAAAACATGGATATGATCCACCAATGTAACTATTATATAGTTATAATGATGGTCATGAATTAATATAATTTAAACATTAGAAAAGTGGGTTAAGAACCCATTCCCGATGTTGATATATATATTTTACTTATGGCGATATAACTAAGTAATAACCAATGCATGGCCTTCGTGCCATGATGAAATATTTAAAATATTCAAGAACTACGATACACTAGAAACTTAAGAAATGAAAGAATGAGAGTTTACCTATTGGTATTACGAAGTTTCTCCAAACCTTTAAAATCATATTTCACTCCTACATGACTATATTTGTTTGTGTAAGCATGGATAAATAAGTTTGTAATATTATATGAATGTGAACTTAATAAAACAACCAATGTGAAATAAGTGCAATACTCACGAAAAAAAAGAAACTACATGTAATATTGATGATTGATATGATGTAAGGTGGCCTAAGGAATTGAACACATGTGATCGCATATTTGTTCATGGAAACACCATGAAAATTAGATAAGAATGTCAAACAATCTTATGTGATAAACATAAGGAATAAATATATACAAGAAAACGGCTAAGTATAACTATATAAGTACACATGTGATGATGAAATTAAAAAAAAATGGTTAGAAAAGAGGAAGAGGTGTTACAAATGGACTCATAGAAAGTTTCAAATAGTATGACCTTATGGGTTCAAGCAAACGATATATTTTTTTATATTGAAAATAATATATATATATATATATATATATATATATATATATATATATAATATCTCTTATAAATAAAATAATTGTCGTTATTGTGTTTGTACATATTATAATCAAATAAAAAAATATTTTGGCTGAAGAAATTGGTAGATCAACTCAAAGTGGACAACAAATATATGTGGAACTAAACAGTGAGCAACCAAAAAATAACTCTATATGATTCTTAGAAACTATGTGTAGGATAAAAGAAAAACTACAAAGTATAAAGGAATATAATAAAAGGTTACTCAAGGCTAGTAAAGAACAAGAAGAATTAAATGAATTTCTTCTTAAAAACACAACTAATATGAAACAACTAAGACAGATAGGACAAACTTCCAGTTATGCCAAAAATGAACTTTCTAATGAAGAGTCACACAAGTGTAAGGACTATCAAGAAAAGAATGGAAAAAAATCATTTTTAAATGAAGAAAGTAGTGAGGATAATTTTGGCAAAAACACTTTGTATCGAATTATACCTAAAACAAGGAAAAATAAATGACATTAGGAAGAGCTACTTGGTGAATTTAAGATAACCATACCACCCAATTTTGATGGTGAATCTGAGGAAGGAGCAAAATCTTAGTTTCTAAACATGAGTAAATACTTCCAAATCTACAATTACCCCAGAAACTCGAGGGATATATTAGTTGTGTATCAACTGAATGGAAAAGATGCCACTTGGTGGAAAGAAACAAAAATAGCTAAAAATATTAGGCATAGTGAGTTGAACTAGAAAATAATCAAGAAATATTCTAAAAAAAAATATTTAACAGAAAAATATTATGATGAAAAGGATAAGAGTTCCATGATCTTAAGCTGGGACATATGTCTATTGAAGAATTTGTGACTAAATTTGTGAATCTTATGAGATACATGCCTTACCTTATGGGGGGGAAAGAAAAAATCCAGAGGTTCATGAGTTGTTTGATTCAAGCATGTAAAGACAAAAATGAATTTCTTAATCCAAAGACCATGGATGAAGTAATAAGGTATGCTATACTATTATTTACTCAATTTAAATAGAGAATTGATAATGAAAAAACATGGAAACTCAAACATAAGGACAAGATTGATCCAAAGAGGAAAATTTTTAACATCCTCGACAACCATCACATAATGCACTAGTTAGGAGAAACAAATTTGTTGGACAACAAACTGTTGTTGGATTACTAAGATGGGGGTGAATCGGTGATAAATATTTTTAATCTTTTTTAACCACATTATATAAGTGTTTTTTATCTTTATGATCTATATACCATTATCATTCAACAAGTGCAGAGTAAATAAACCATGAACAATGAGAAATCATACACATACACAATACAACTGTATTTTTACGTGGAAATTCAATGTGGGAGAAAACCACATAATAATTTTTATTATACGTCTTTAAGAATTACATTCATTGGAAGCACCAACTTCCTTTGTTTTCTAGCTTCAACTAGAAGGAGGCTCCAACCCCCTAGTTTCTCAGGCTACAACCTGTGGGAAGATCCAACTCCCAAATTATATGGCTACAACCCCCTATGTTTTCCGACTACAACTAGAAGGTGGCTACAACCACCTATCCTTGCCCCGTCCTGTTTCCCTGAAATATAAGTGAAATGATGAAACCACTGCCACACTATCACTATGAGATATACCACTATAAACATGTACCAATATGTGCTAATAACCTGTAACCAAATTGTGCCACTGTCCTATAACCAACAAGTACCTGTACTCAACATGTACCAACAAAATCTAATAGGTATGCGACCTGTATTTTTTGCAACTCGTGTATGTACGTGCCCTTTCTATACTGCATCCTGTGTATGTACACGGCCTTTGTATACTGCATCCCATGTATGCCTTCTGAAAACTAGGGTTTTCTCTTTCCTGAAAAACTCTAACCCTTTGTTTCCTTTATCACATCAACCTGCAACATCTCACTGTATCCAGAATGTAGTTGTTCCCTATGCATACATCCTCATACATATCCCTTAACTAAGTTCATCTATATCTCTCTAGTCATGTGCCATAAAAGTGTGTATAATCATGAACAAGTATAATAACCCTCACATGGACTAGATATCAATCCCTTACTGATATATAGCCTCTTAATACATTAATCACTTCACAAATACAAGCTCTCAACCATGTACCACAAAAACCTTTAACCATATGCCAATAAATACAAGATGTGCCTCAACACTTAACAAGATGTACCAATGATAAATATTGATTATACCAGCATTGTAGTTCTCTAGATCTGACTTATACAGTAATTGTCATGCATCCAATAGCCTCTCTAGGGAAAATCCCCAAACCCCCATAACCATTTCTCATGTAGACAACAAAATCCAACTACTTATAGAAATAAGACACACCTTTTGAACCAAGAGATAGATTTGTTGTACTTGATCACTATAGACCTTCCTGGGAGCCTTCTTTCAAACTCTAGAGACCTGGCATCTTCATATTCTGATTTTTTATGGTTCTTCCTTCATGTACGCATCGTATTCTGCTACCATCCCACGTGTGTACACACCCTATTATAATTCCATCCCATGTATGTATGCACCCTTCTCCACTGTAGCCCATGTACACATAAAAAACTAGGGTTTTTTAAGTATTTTCTGCAATTCCAAAACTTTCCGTCAACCCTTTGTACTAACTCAGACTTGTGTAACTTAAGATGTATCAATAAATACCTATAATAAAATATATACAATAATATATATTCAATGTGCTCAATAGGTTATAATAGGAGAGCCTTTCTCTCTTATTTATACTTCCATGTAACTTCCTCAAGGGGTTACCTTCTAACCAACTTAACCTAATTTTCTTCTTTTAGGGAAAACCCACTTCTAACCACTTGTACACTTCTAACCCACTTTGCTATAGACATAAATTTCTCCACTTCTAGTTGCAACTAATTTATTTTTAATTATTTTCTTATTGCAACAACTTAACCCATGATTAACTCCTAGTTTCACCCACTTGACTAGTCAACTTCTTCTAGAGGATTCTAGAATAATCAGACTTATTTGACCTTCTAGGTAACTCATGAGGGTTCTCTAACTTCACAAGGCCATAACTCTATAACTGTGAGGAGTTATGTGACATTCCACATATCATCGGAAATGGCATGACATATACTATCCATATAGAATAGTCTTACCTACAAATATATTGACCTTCATACCATTATACATCAAACAAACTTAAATATCTTAACACTTGATTGAAGGGTTGACATCAATGAAAACCAACCCAATTAATCAACAATCTCCCCCTTTGGTATTGATGGAAACACTCTGATGAAACATTGAAGTCATATCGCTCATGCTTCCCTTGTTACCATCGCTCCCCCTGGAAACATGGCTCTGTGCTCTCTCTCCAAGCATCCAACTCTCTATCCTGGATCTGATGAATCTCTCTCCATTTGACATCAATGGAAAAGGTAACTTTTCATTGGGGGTTTCTCCCCCTAACTGAATTTTCATTGGGGATGCCCCCCCTGACTGGACTCTTTCTAAAATGGCTCCCCCAACCAAAATTTTCCTCTTTATTGTGCTTCCTTGTGTAAATATAAGACATATAAGATAAGCATTCAAAAGAATTCATTTTGGAGTAGAAATTGGTCCAAGTCTCTCTCAAATATACTCAAAATATTCCCTTGGAAGTAGTTTTGTAAAGATATCTGCAACATATTCTTTTGTTCCAACATATTCAACTCTGATGTTCCTCTCTGCAACCAGTTCTTGAAGAAAGTGATACTCAATTGGAATGTGATTCCTATTGGAGTGCATCACTGGATTCTTTGAGATACTAATGGAGCTTGTATTATCACAATATATCATAATGGGCTCATCATACTCAACTTGTATATCGATCAAAGTTTTTTTCATCCATAGAAACTATATACAACATGCTCCTGCTGCAATATATTCTTCTTCGCTTGTATACAATGATACTAATGATTGTTTCTTGTTGAGACAAGATACTTGTTACGAGGAAAATATCTCCATGGCCTTGGGTAAACCACAACAGACGGAATGAAACACAAAAATCAACTCTAACCCCAAGTATTCTATATAAATGAAATGCTAACAAGACAAGATCAATATCTTACCTCGTTCGGATATTCGATGAAGACCACCGTTGAGAATGCAAGTCAAATCTTTATACCTAAAACTTGTCCCCAACAACCAAGTCGTATGGTGATAATATATAATGTTAGCATATAAATTAGCATAATCCATTAACACTTATGAAAAATACACCCATGGAATAATAATTCAAATATTTGCAAGATATGAATTGGACGAGAAAAGAGTATTTTTATTAAAAAGATCAACAAAAGTACATATGAGACAAACTTCTGTAATGGCACATATCGGAACCGAGAAAATAAGTCCCTCCAGTTGGGCCTCCACCACTTCAATCCTCTACCAACGACAAGCTCATATCAAGGAGACAATGAGGTTATCCATCATAAAATGCAAGAGCTTGGGGACTGAAAAATGAGTTCAAAATTTAAAGGATAAAGGGATGTAGACTCAACGTGAAGTGAAATTTCTCCAGAGTATATTTTCTCTAAAAAGTTGAATTATCCTACTTTCTAAGGCTTGGATATGGCTCAATTTATCTCCTTCAATTGGAAATGAAGGGATAAGTCGGAGAATTTCCATTAAATGGAAGGTTAAGGATCATGGATCTCATGACATGACATGGAAACCCAACATAATTTTTAATTTTGAGCACCAAACCCAATGTATATGGGTTGTAGTGGAGAAACTTGCATATACACATGTTGTCTAACTGGTAGGTTGCATATATGTGGAAAAATGTTCTTTTTTGGCTCTGGAAGGTACAAAAGGTGGAAGGTACAAAAGGGGACTTCAAGTCTACATATGGAAATGGAAATTCCATCAAAGAAAGTTGCATGGGGCGAGGCAAAATTTTCTATAACAGATACCCCCTAATGTGTGAGGTCATACGAGTATCTGCGATGGCTAAAATAGATTATAATTCCCAAAAGTGGAGTAATGGAGACTCAACTGGAAGTGCTAATGCTCATGAGAATATTACAATCCATAATGACTTTGTACACATGGATGACAATTTGAATTACACTGAAGATCCATGTGGAAATATACCAAATATTTGTTCATGACCATGAATAGGAAATACAAAGTAGACACATGTCATAGGTTGTCATAGTGATGAACAAAGGCCAAGTGGAATCTAGTTTCAAAATCAATCTAAATTTATATGTATACAATGGAGTACAATCTCATCTCCCATGATTATTGAAGTCATATAGGTGCTAGTCCAATGAAAGACAACAACAAAATAGGAATGTTTCTACTATAAGTTGGACGTCTTCTACACTATTCTCTAAAGGTGCAAGTCTACATCATGTGAATAGAGGAGTTGATGTCGAACAAAATGAGACTTCATTTGATTACCTATCATTAAGGTATACCGTTAACAAACGTGAGATAACCTACCAATAATGAAAGTAGGTATCAAGGAACCAAGTACATTCTTACAAGTGTGAATAATGGTTTTGAGGTCGAACACTTGAAGAATCCATTGATCAGGAGACATTGATGTATTCCCAACTATCGATGGAGGGAGAACCTGCCACTAATGACTTTTGGCACAGGGGAAGACCCAAGGTTCAACGCTTAACAACACACCAACAAAACCCCGACTACCAGCCCTTTCGGAAACACCTACGAAGCAGGCGAAGTTTCACCCGAGGTAGAAGCAAGGGGGGTTACAGGACACAGGTGTTTGTAACTAGGCTAGGAAATGAATCTGTGATAAGAGGACTTCACAGAATATTTTTTTAATTCTTAGGAAGTGAACATGCATTAGTTTATTAACCTTATAAAATCGCAGAGCATATTCAAAGACATATAAGCATGATAACAACAAGTTATTATGCACCCTGACACTTAGAATTTAGCACTGTGAGTTAGATATAGAATTCATTTACCCCTTTAACCTAAGTAAATTACTTAAGCAACAAAATACATATTCATTACCATCATAATCTAATCACTAATAAAATTCATAACAAAAATGACACAACACAAAGAAAACCATAAGACACAAGATATGCATGGTTTACCCTAGGGTGGGGCTATGTCCACAAACCACTTCGCCTATCTAATTATTTGCCAAAATCTTACATCCAGTCACTCCTGTGCACTAAGACACATAGTTGAACTTCACAAAAGATAATATATATGTGCACTAAGCACTAGATCCTCCTTCTTTACCTTCCAAAATTAGGTCAAATGCACAGAGCCAAAATATCTTATCACGACACTTAGCACTTTCTACAGAATCACAGTCGAGAACAAAGCCTCGATCACATATAGTATTTTTCACAAATCACTTCTTAGAACTACCTTTGCACAAATCATTGAACTACTTCTACACTACATTCCTCTTTATTTATACTTTACAATAAGGCCTAAATATGGGGAAAACCCATGGGCCAAATTCCCATAAACTCGTTACAAAACCCTAGATAACCTCTTTCTAGGTCAACATAACCCTCAAAATAGGTTAGATCTGCGATCTCAGCTACACCTGGGCGATCCTACTTCGACCAATTTGTCTAATACCAAAAGTGGGCCAAAACTGACCAAAGTTTCCCCAAAACTTGGTCGAGGGCCAACAAGCCCCCAACACTCACTCGTGAATCATCCTAAGTCACTCAGGTCTAGACAATGTTGCTTCAAAATCCTCGATCCTAACTCAAGATGCTTCGACTTGCTGCCTCTCTTGAGCCTCCTGCTTAGCGAGCTCCTGGACTGTCTGCTCTGTAACAGGCCCTTCCAGGCGTTGTTCTACTGTTGTAACTACTTGTTCTAGTTTTGAACCCTGGCCATCGATATCCTCGAACAACTTACAAGATTCATACTACACAAGTTGTAACTTTTGTGTTACTTCCATCACCTTACCCTGGAGGGAAGTGATTTGTTGTTGTATTGTGTGTTTCTCCTGTGATATCTTCATCCTTTCCACTATTGTGAGTAGCGTCATCTGCGCCTGCAATGAAAATGCTTGATGTTGTGCCTCCTGTAACTGAGCCTATAGCTTCTTTAACTCTGGATCCTCAACGATGCGTTCATATGTCTGGGCACTTCTGTCACTCAATTGTTTACATGCTGAGGTGAGGGCTCTTATACTTGCTACTGTGTTTTTGGCGGACTCCTCCCTCTAGTAACACACCTCTTGTGGGGTTCTCAAAAATTTTTGGGCCTCTAGTTCAACTATCCTAGCCTGAAACTACTATAGGGTCTATGCAAGCTTCACTACTTGATCTTCAACAGGATCTTTCTCCTCCTGTACTAATCCTGGCATAGAGCGACATGCTTTTCTTACTGCTTCTTTGACCACTACCTGCTCTACGAGCAGTTTCTCTTTTTCCTTCTATAGTTGGGCTTCACCAACTCTCTTTTCCTCCTGAAGCTCTTCTTTCTCGCTTTCATAGGAAGATACACTTTCTTGCGCTTCTCCTAAATGTACTAGAACTTAGTCTTTCTCCTTTTTCAAGGATTCTATAGCCTTCTTCTTTTCTTCCTAATCTTTTTGGAACCGATCTTTTGTTTCATCAACAAGCCTTCTTAGTTGGGTTGCTCTTTCAATGGTCATTTCTCTACGTTCCCTTATGTATGCCCTCAAACCTGCCTCCAATACTTCGACTTGTTCCGAAGGTACTCCTTTAAGGTTAACCTCAAAATCCAAGTTCGGGCTAGCCTGTAATGTTGTTGGGGTGGGAAACTTGAATCTATACTAGGGGAGGGTGATCCAAATCCCTGGTTCACCCTGCGAAGATGGTTCATCCTCCAAGTCTACGTTCTATGATGAGGAAGGCACATACGACACAATAGGAACTACACGGACCAAGTGAACATCCTGCTGCACTTCCTTAAACTCTCTCTCAATCATTTCATATAACTCTACATGTTTCTCTTCATATCTCTGCCACATGTCTTCAGAGGAGTCCTCCATATCTCTGCAGACCAGACTAATGTTGTCATTAGTGAGAGTGGCTTCCAACTGTGGCTTATTGGCGTGCATTTTCTTCCTTGCTGGAGGTTTCTTCAGATTAAATTTCCTCTTTCGTGGGGTTACTGTCACAACAGGGGGATATTCAAGTGGTGTAGCTTCACCTCCTTCTTTCTCTTCTTATTCTTCATCTCCTCCTCCTTGTCCTTATACTTCGTCTTTTCCTCCTCCCCGTCCATCTGCTTCGTCTACTCCTCCTCCTCGTGAGCTAGACCCATTATCTCCATATTTTTCCTCTTCATTCTCTTCATCACTCTCTATGTCCTGGACTTCAACATAATATTTGTGTTCCCTTTTCTTATTCGTCCCACTAGACTATCTGACAATTTAATCTCACGTAACCATCAGGCTTCCTATAGTATCAGTCTCAGATAAATTTTCATCGGCAATAGGTACAAGAAATTATTCTGGCCAATCCTTTATAATTTGTTCCATATCTGCATCCTTGAGCTTATAGTATGACTGCAATCTTTCCTGGTGCTCATCTCTTTGCGTGATGATGTAAATGAAGTGGGTATCAATGCAGAACTTAGATATGGGTCGATACTGATGCAGGGTATGTGGTTTCATACGAGGGAATGATTCAATGGTGAATTTCAACTGCTGATAATATCTTTGAAACACAGCATTAGACTACCATTTCTTCATCATGTCAATGTTATACCACAGGGTGGAAAAACTAGTGGCGAGGGGCTCCGTAGGTTAAATATTTAGGAAAGTATCTCCTTCAGGCATCTGCCAAGCCATAAATGCAATCAGGATGATCAACCAACTGCAGTGAAACTCATATCCTAAGTTTTCGGCTTTGCGAAAATATTCTTCTAATTCGTTGATGAGGTAGTTCACTAAGTTAATCTGCAGGCCCTCCACACACTTTCCTGCGAGGTCCACCACAAAACCGATGACCTGTGTGGGGCGGTTCTTCCTCACTATCTTGCCAGCTAAGAGTTGACAAGCAAGGTTCATTGTGCCATTATGTATGGAGGCTACCTTGTAACCTCGCTTCCCCTTTTCTACCTCTCCATAGTCTTCTTTGATGTGTTGTGCTAAATATCGGTCTGAGGTATTCCATGGATAGATCTATTGTGGGTCAGGACCCTTCAATATTAAACCTGTGATTAGGTGGATAAATTCCATATCCACAATAATTCTTCTATCAAGCCATATATATCTTCCATGATAGCACGACAAAAGGATTTTAATGCAAGCGTTAACCTCCTGGTGGCGGCCAAAATGAAAAATCTTCATTACATTTAATATGGTTGACTGCGCCAACTCCTTGATCCATGGCTACAGGATGAGGTGAGGTTTCTTTCCGATTGTCTTCATTAAATAACAGTGAGGATATAACATGGTGTAGATCTTCCGGTGTTCCAAGTTAAAGTCAATGTGCTTCAACAACGTGATCTTCCCTAACTGACTCCCTACTATGTGAATTCATTTCAGAATGTACACAGTGAACACAGAGTACTCAAAATCATAGGGGATACTGTCGTGGTTAACATCATCGACCAGAGGTGGAATATACTCAGGCAGGATCGATGGAATCTGCTTCACGTTAGCTAGATCACTGTGGGGCTTGCTTATTTGCTAAGTTATGGGGTTGATGCAGGTGGAACAATGTCTGGTTGAAGGGGAAGCCTACAGTCCCCTAGTCGACGACGCTTGAATACCTTCCAATACAGGTATTTCAGCCATGAGTTTCCTAAGAACTCCCTCAAAAAACTTCTCAAGGTTGTTGGGTTCACCCGACATTCTATATTTTAACAGACAACAGATAGACAAACAAACTGGTGGGGTATACTTTCATATAATGATTGGAAGCACAATTCAACACTTGGAAAATTCTCGACTTAGCTCAGTCAGTCACGGGTAGAAAAAAGTGGTCCCAGTGCCACAATCAATGAGTTAAATAAGCAGGGCGATGTGACGGATCTTCCAACAGACAGGAACTAGAGTTAAATTCTTCCATTAATGTAAAGCTAGTTGTTACGACATAGTCTCAACATCCAAAAGCAATCATAAATGCTTTCCTAACTGATCTGGAGCATCATTCTGATGGTCGGGGTGCCTCCAATGGTTATATCACTTCGCCAGGGCAAAGTCCAAATATGTGTGGACCTTCTTTTCCAGCAAGGTTCAAATCCTGCGAACCTGCCTGTTGCAAGGTTCTAGTCTATGAAGTCTTCCATCTGGTTTCATTAACTTCTTGTAGCTTTTCCAACTTATCCTTCTTTTTATTGAGCTTCCTTGCCTTCTTTCCTGTTATTTGAGTCTCTTTAACTCTTTCTGGAATCCTCAAAGATTCTGAAGTTAATATCCCTTTTCTTAACACTTCCTGAGTGGGCACACTTCTCTCTTGCATAGATAGGTCCTTCAAGCCTTCTTTCATTCTTTCAACCTTGATAGATAATTATTTTTCTTTCTGTCCCTCCTGTGTTGTTACCTTACTCTGTTGCTTCGAATTATCCTCTCGTTATTCTCTTAGTTGGTCTATTTTCCTAGCTATGAAATCCCTTAATTCCGGCTTTTTCTTTTTTGTAGCTTCTTCCTCTGCTTTCCTTCTAATCTGATCCTTCTCAATCCAAGTCTTACCTAACAAAAGTGGGAAAGGGTCTGTATCCTCAACAAACCTAATGATTTCAAATTCTTCTTCAGTTGATGTTCCATGAGCAATAATAGGAACAGTAGTTAGTCTTCCACATAAAGTTATAATATTTCCCTTAAACAAGTCTATCCTTCCTAAAGAAGGTACCACAATAGGCTTTCCAAAATATTCCTAAGTTTCTTCTGTCATGATATTCACTTGTGTTTCTTCATCCAATACTATATAGGCTATGTCAAAGTCTTTTATTCTTTCACTTATGCGTTGTTTCACTTTTAGTCTCTCTGGTAAACTGACATATTTATGAACGTCTATCGTTTCTTCCAACTTTAATAACATAGTATGAAATTCCTCTGACCTTTACTCTTTATGACTTTCTAACATACCCTTAGTCTCTTGACTCTTTTCATAATTTTCTTGTCTTATGTCCCTCCCTTAAACTTTAGCAATAATCCTTGGACAATCCTCAACCTGATGATCAACAACCTTACAACAAAGAGAAATAGGGCCTACCTCAAGGCATTACTTAGAAATATGTCTCGATCTTCTACAATTATAACACAAAGTCAACCCTCTTTTTCTCTTAAATGTTCCCCAATCTTGTATGTACTGCACACTTCCCCTAGGATCATAGTGTTGGATCTGCAATCTGCAAAAATTCTTTCTAGGTTCCTGCATCCACATATTAGTTCAAAAACTCTTTCTATGCATAGGAATAACATATATTTATTCATTTATATTAAATTTACTCAAATCAACTCTTTCTTTCAATTGCACCCTATCCTTCAGACTAGGACAAAATCTATTAAACATACTTAAATTCATGCTTTCAAAAAAAAAAATATTTACTTATCTTTGTCTTACCAAAGCACAAAGCTTGCTTCTTTTAGAGTATTACCTCTTTTATTCATAACAAATTACTTTCTTGGCACAAATATTCGCAATTTAAGTAGAGTACTGTGCACTTCAGCAACAAACCCATGCACAATTTGTTTCTTTTTCGTTACTTCACTTCCCAGCAATCACAGTTTCAGGTCCTGACAACAGAACCATTTGTTGGCATAGGGGCAGACCCAGGGTTCAACGCTTAACAAAGCACCAAAAAAACCTCGACTACCGACCCTTTCAGAAACACTTGCGAATTAGAAGAAGTCTCACCCGAGGTAGAAGCAGGGGGGGTTACAAGACACAAGTGTCTCTAACCAGGTTGGGACACAAATCTGTGATAAGAGCACTTCGCAGAATATTTTGTTAACACTTAGGAGGTGAACATGCATTAGTCTATTAACCTCATAACATCGCAAAGCATAATCAAATAAAGATAAGCGTAGTAACAACAATTTATTATGCACCCTCACACTTATCACTTAGCACTGTGAGTTAGATATAGAATTCATTTACCCCTTTAACCTAAGTAAAGTACTTAAGAAACAAAATACATATTCATTACACATCATAATCTAAGCACTAAGAAAATTCACAACATAAATGACACAACACAAAGAAAACCATGAGACACTATATATACGTGGTTCACCCCAGGGTGGGGCTACGTCCACAAACCACTTCGCCTCTCTTATTATCCGCCAAAATCTTACATCCAGTCACTCTTGTGCACTAAGCCACATAGTCGAACTTCGCACAAGAGAGGAGATCTGCGCACTAAGCACTAGATCCTCCTTATTTACCTTCCAAAATTAGGTCAAATGCATAGAGCCAAAATCTCTTATCACGACACTTAGCACCTTTTACAAAATCACAGTCGAGAACAAAGCCTCGACCACATAAATTCTTTTTCACAAAGCACTTCTTAGAACTACCTTTGCACAAATTACTGAACTACTTCTACACTACATTCCTCTTTGTTTATACTTTACAATAAGGGCTAAACATGGGGAAAACCGATGGGATAACTTCCCATAAACCCATTACAAACCCTAGAGGACCCCTTACTGGGTCCACATAACCCTCAAAATAGGTGATATCTGTGATATCATCTCTGCATGGGTGCTCCTACTTCAACCAACGTGTCAAGGTCCAAAAGTGGGCCAAAAATGACCAAAGTTTCCCCAAAACTTGGTCAAGGTACAACAATGACTGCTAGCCTTTAGTTAGTCATAGGACTCTAGGTCTCATTTCCAGAATAGATGAGTTGAAGTTGATGGAAGGAGACCCACTAAAAGGAGAGAATTAGGGCATCTCTCATGAGTCACCACAAGGTACAAAGTAATAGCTTGATGATTAAGAGGAGCTTGGAAGAATATTATGTTTGATGAACCGACGACCCTATGCATCTTTCACATGCACAAGATGAAAGTAGTGCAGGGAAAAGGCCCTTTGAATATCAACCAATAAGGAAAATTGTTGGAAAAGGTGAGGAAACCACCAATAAGGGTAATGTAATCCAAGAAATTGCATGAATCCCAATGTGTGAATAGATTTATCCTCGTCAAACACAAGGGAAACCCCCCATTCAGTGACCAATGAGGATATGTCGACTATTGGGTTCAAGTTTACCTACCCATATTGAACGCAAGAACATGGTGCATAGTAGGACTACAACTTCATGTGAGTCTGAGACACACTGAGGGTATGAATGAAATACAAAGTCAAGAGTTCTGAGAAATGGTAGACACATGCTTATAGATTTCCTTTGAACAAGAGCATGAGACATATGGAGGACCTCGACAAAATATACTTGATGATGAAACTTCATGATGTAGGAGGCATCAACAAACTCTCCATAGGGACTAGAAGAATAACCAGTTGGAGGAGTAAACTCTAAGTAATGAGCTCAACTTCCTAAGGTCATGCTAAAACCAAACTTTGGATGACAATGGACTCAAAAGTTTGTTCTTTGTTCAAAGGTGACACAAATGTTGCCGATATGAGACAATATTCTTTTCCCACCCATCTTTTTTTTTTCATAGGAAAATAAATCCTATGATACAAGAGAGGAAACGAGTGTCACGAGTAATAAAATAGCTCCAAACAATGGAACATATATATTCTCAATGCAAGGAAGTGCATGTGGGGTATGGACACTCGGGGGAATGTTTCCTCTTAGGGTACAGGGTGTCAAGCTACAAAGGATATAAACAAGGCTCTTCTTGGCTAGGGATGCATATTGATGAGGTAAGAGGCTCATAAAGAGAAAGAGGGAACCGACAATAGGCTCAATAATACAAGAAATATGATGGAATGCAATTACAACTTAACTCCAAAGAATGTCCTTTTTTCATAGATTTATCCCCCTAGGCCCGAAAAATTATAAAATAATACCCAGTAGAATTCTTCTAGCCAATGTTGACTAGAGTTTTCCTTTTTCATAATTAGTCTACTTGGTATGAAAAAGGGTTAAACTTACACCAAATAGATGTCCTTTCAAAACCATTTAACGAGTGTGAAAGAGATAAGTTCACTCGAAAATATTTTCATTTTTGGGAGCCTGAAAAGAGCTTAACCAAGACTCAAGGATGATGTTCTAAGCAATATATCATTGGGGAGGTCAAGGCTCCCATGCAGGACTCTTGTCAAAATCTAGAAACACATTGGTAGTTGACACAAGCTTGGGAGAACCCAAAACTTTCCATGCCGAGGAGGATAAAATGATTACAGAGGATCCATCATCTACAATATCATTACAATCAAAGGAAACCATGCTTTGAATTGGACGGAGTGTACTTGGAGAGAGTGGAATGCTCCCTTGTTCAAAATGTACATGACTAGAAATTCTAAGGAAATGGTCGAAAGATTCATCACCCCCAAAAACAAGAGTGGGATTGGATGAATATTACATCGACAATGTCACTTCCTTAGACTTGTCACTCTCCAAGAGAATAATGTGATATACCAAATATTGTATCAACACAACCACTTTTTCAATGGTTTGTTGAATAGGATGTGAGACAACATGGTCAAGAGACACATCACTCCCCAAAATAAGAGTGGTTTCGGTCGAATATTACATCGAAACGATCGTTGCATCAACCAAAGAAGGATTACAATGTTTGGAAATCGAAGATGACTCAAAAACTGAAGGGCCCCCAAACAAGGATCACACTTCTTGTACCATGGTAGTGGCAGGGCACAAGAGAGTTAGGTGACCTCCTTTCCAAAGTCTACAAAGGAAACTGGGATTGAATCCTATACATCGAGTCTTCTAAATCGTATGAATTCTCCCAGAATGACTCTCCGTGGCTAGTGACATCCTCTCAGCATGACTTGCAGAGGCTAGTAGCTTATCTCCAACATGAATTGTAGCGGTTGGTAATGAATTCCTAACATGACTAGTAGAGGTTAGTGATGAATCCCTAACATGACTAGAAGAGGTTGGTGATGTACATGCAGTGTGACTCACAGTGACTGGACTTGTGCCCCCAGCATAACTCATAGGGGCTGGTTGAATGCCTTCAACATGACTTGTAGAGGTTGTTGACCTATCTCCAACATGACTAGAAGAGGTTGGTGATATAATTCTAGTATGACTTGCAGTGAATAGACTTGTGTTTCTAGCATGACTTGCAGTGTCTCATTGTGGCATATGAGACCAACGTTCCAGGAAAGACTGGTTTTTAGATATTGCGGGCTAGGAAGGGTTCTAGTATACACCATGTTCCTATCCGGGAGGATGGTATCCTCCTCCAAACTGATTCATAAAGGGTTGTAAGGGAATCATGACTGAGGTAGCTACTTTCGAAGAGAAAGTGACATGACAAGGGTTACTCGGGTGAGGGTATATGTTGCCCCCAGATGAAGAAACTCCATGAAGGGGGTTTCCCATAGTATAAAATCAAATCCCCTCAGATGAAACACTAGAGGACATAAGGAGTTCCACCATGAGAAAATATTTCATAGGAATTGACATAACGGAAGAAGGATATATGGACGAGATGTAATAATTACAATGACCACCCATTTGAGCACTCAATCCTAGAAAAGAGAAGCTAGGATTGGGTCCATAGGAAGGAGGATTCCAACCTCCTACCATAATAATTGGTTGAGGGATATGACTCCCAAAAAACAAAAAAGGAAGAATAAAGAGGCATTATGCCCCTAGACCCAAAATTGGGATTCACATAAGATGACAAAATAGGGGATGAAAAGTGTGAAGACATGTCTGGAATACCAAGATAAAAAGGATCATAGGCCCAAGGTATTGGTTGAGTATCATTATTCGGTGTACCAATTGAAAACACAAAAGGATTCGTCCCCATGGAATGAGAAAAGACCATGGGTTGGGTAGTGCTAATTGAGGGAGTCACGAGGGATCCACTAACCATAGCAATGAAAAATCACGACACAATATAATAATCAGAGAGCACACCAAAGTAAAGAAAAAAATGTCAATGCACACAAACAAGATATAGTAGCTAAAAAGGGGCCTCCCTCACTAAAGTAGGTATGCCTCACCCAAGAGGGGCTTACAACTCCCATCAAAATATTGGAGGTATCATAATCAGTTATAAGGGCCCTCATGGGCTTAAAGACATAGTAGGCCAGATCCCCCTAGAGAGGTAATCCTCCATAAAGGTTGTGTTTTTTCCAACCCTTATCTGACTCATGGTTCCTGTAGAATAACCCTTGCAAGTAACCTATGTCTAGCAACTAGAGCCATCACGATATAACAAATACATAGGATAATAGTCGTAAGTATGGTCCACCATATGGGCAGGGTAACAACGCCCTAAATCTTGAAATCACTACCTCTCACGAAGGTAAAGGTACTATCAAGACCACCATATACGAATGGAACCACAGAATATCTATGACGCTAAGAAGGTATTAGAGGGATATCTCTGCAACCAACTTCGTGCAACCTTGTTCTTAAATCTGGTGTGAGCAGAGCCTCCTGACGTCACTAATTACACAATGGGTTTCAAAACTCCCTTGTTAGACACATATGTTTATTTTAATAGCCTTGGAGAAGTTTACTCACAAAATCCTATTCCAAGGCCCTATGTCTTATGCTTGTTTGTGTACCCTGAGAAATAAAATCGTTTCTAATCAATTTTAGTTAATCAATGCTACTTTTAATAGATTTTTTTTACTCAAGAGGTGTGGTTGTGAAACTGATGATATTATGATTCAGCATATCAAAGAAATGAATATAAAAACATTGCTAAGTCCTAATCTTAAATTCTCAAGATATGGTAAGATTTTAAATGTAACTTTCAATGCAATTTCTACAATTTCAATAAAATGCAATATTTCCACATGTGTCAAGATCAACACTAAGTAATAAAAAGAGTAAATGACTTAATGCAAAATGATTTATTTTTTTTTGATATAAAGAAAATAAAATGCAAGGAATGAATAACAGCTTCACATACAGACCCAACTGCAAGAAAAAAGAGACAAGCCAAGCAAGATACCATGAAGAAAACATCAGACTAATGTGCAAGGAAAACCAATGAAAAATATGATAATAAAGAATATCGCCCGAAAATTCAACAATAAGAAGGTTTCCTATGACTTTGTAAGCACTTAAAAGTTAGGATAGAGGCCCAAGAAGGCTTAACAACCAACCAAACTCACCCAACAAACATCAAATTCAGCCAGTAAGCCTAAAGAGATGATGTACATGAACATTTGAGCAAAACTCGCGTATGTACGTGCCCTATAGAAGGAAAACTCATGTATGTATGTGTTTGTCAAGGGAAAAATCGCGTATATGTAGTAAAACACTTCCAGGGAAAGGATTAAGATAAGAAACTCATATGAAAAGTAAAAATAGGTTGTCAAGAAATCAAGCAACAAGGAAAATCAGGCCAATAGAGAGAAATTCAAGGAGAAAAACACTCCAAACCCCAAACAAAAGATCCATTCCCCAGTATGGTCACCAATTTTGTTACAAGGAAAATCTCTCTATGGTCGGGGGTAAACCAAAAAAGACGGAACAACATGCAAAAATCAACTCTAATCCCAAGTATGTTATATAAATGAAATGCTAACAAGACAAGATCAATATCCTACCTCATCCAGATGTTTGATGAAGACCACTATTGAGCAGGCAACTCAAATCTTTATACCTGCAACTTGTCCTCAACAACCAAGATACGCAAGCATATGGTTATAATATATAATGTTAGCATATAAATTAGCATAATCCATTAACACTCATGACAAATATGCCCATGGAATGATAATTCAAATATTTGCAAGATATCAACTGGACAATAAAAGAGTATTTCTATTAAAAATATCAATAGAAGTACATATGTGAAAAACTTCTTTAGTGACACATATCAGAACCGAGAAACTAAGTCCCTCCAGTTGGACCCCCACCACTTCAATCCTCCACCAACAACAAGCTCATATCAAGGAGACAATGAGGTTCTCCATCATATAGTGGAAGAGATTGAGGGCTAAACAATGAGTTCAAAATTTAAAGGATAAAGGGATGCAGACTGACAATGTGAAGTGAAATTTCTTCAGTGTATCTTTGCTCTCAAAATTTTAATTCTCCTCCTTTCCAAGGCTTGTATATGGCTCAATTTATAGCCTTCAAATGGAACTGAAGGTCTGAGTCAGAATGCTTCTAGTATATGGAAGGTCAAGGATCATGGATCTCGTGACATGGTATGGAAACTCAACATAATTTGTAATTTTGAGCACCAAACTTGATGTACATGGGTTGTAGTGGAGCAACCTACATATACACATGATGTCTAACTGGAAGGGAACGTATATGTGGAAAAATGTACTTTTTTGTCTCTGGAAGGTACAAAAGGGGACTTCAAGTCTACATAGGGAAATGGAAAGGATAAGTAAGAGAACAAGTAAACTCTTCCAAAATCCCTTCCCCTTTTCAACCCAAGTTTTGCAACCCTTTCTGAGATTTGGCCTCAACATTCCCCTCCATCCCTTTCTCCTTATACAACCATTTCTCTTTTCCCAAGAGATTAGTTGGTTGTGAGAGGAAAGCATGGGAATGATGCAATTGGAGAAACAATAGAGGAGTCCAGACCTAGTTCGTGGAGCATTTACCGATAAGAAGGTTGTAATCTTTATGATCTTCATATTGAATAAAAAAATTCTTTCATGTCCCAATACATTGCATCTTTACGCTTTTATTTATTAATACATCTATGCTTATATATGAATATTGAAAGTGACAAGTAGAAATCATATGTTTTGTAGGATATTTTTCCAAAGTTTTTGCAGGTCAAATTTGGGAGGAGACCTGCAGTAAAGGAAGATACAAAGGAGAAAGACTTCTACATCGGATGTTAGGACCAAAGGTACACCTACCGATCTTCTTTCCTCTTTTTTTCCTTTCAGTTTAGACAATTTTGGGATAGCTTAGGAATAGAACTATCTTTTAAGGGAAGTTAGTGCTCTACCTGTACCTCGACCCAGTATAGTAATAGAGGGATTTTCTCCACTAGCATAATTGGGGACTCCATTGGGGAAGATATTGTAATGTATTTCGACCATCAGTCACTCTTCTAACCATACACATTAGGGGGCATTTGTTATAGTTCAAAAATTTCCTACCTATGCATACATGGCATTGTCCTTTCCACTTACATAATTTTCCAAATCACTAGTGAGTTTCCTTCTTAAAAAATATTTTTTTGGAACATGTACGTGCCCCGCTGAACTATAGACCACGTACAAACACAAGTTGCATACTGGATATCCCATGTACATACACGAGATGCATGCTAGAAATCCTGTGTTTACCTCCAAAAGTTTCAAAATATATATAATTGCAAGGAATTCGGTGGAGTTTATAGGTTATCGAGGGTTTCCCAACCATTTCACCCATTATATCCCCTCCTCAAACCTAATAACCATGTTTTTCTCATATAAAAAGAGGTCTTGGGGTCCCATTTACAAGAACAAGCAAGAGAACAAGTAAACTTTGCCAAAATCCCTTCCCCCTTTAAACCCAAGTTTTGCAGCCCTTTCTGAGATTTGGCCTTACCATTCCCCTCCAACCCTTTCTCCTTATAAAACCCTTTCCATCTTCCCAAGAGATCAGTTCATTGTGAGAGGAAAGCATGGAAATGATGCATTTGGAGCAACAATAGAGGATCCCGAACCTGGTTCGTGGAGCATTTGATGATAATAAGGTAGTAATATTTTTTGTATTCATATTGAATAAAAGAGTTCTTTATTGTCCCAATACATTGTGTCTTTACGCTTTTATTGATTAATGCATCTATGCTTATATCTAAATATTGAAACTGAAAAGTAGACATCGTATGTTTTGTAGAATTGTTTTCCTAATTTTTTGCAGGTCAACTTTGGGAGGAGACCCACAATCAAGGAATCTACAAAGGAAAAAGAGGTCTACGCCAGACATTAGGACCAAAGGTACACATACTGATCTTCTTTCCTCTCTCTTTTATTTCATTTTAGATAGTTTTGGGATAGCTTAAGAATATAACTGTCATTTAAGGGAAGTCAATGCTCTGCCTGTACCTCGACCCATTATAGTAATAGGGGGATTTTCCCTACTAGAAGAATTGGTGACTCCATTGGGGAAGATATTGTAATGGATTTCAGCCATCAGTTGATCTTATGACCTCACACATTAGGGGCCATCTGTTATAGTCCAAAAATTTTCTACCTATGCATACATGGCATTGTCCTTTCCACTTACATAAGTTTCCAAATCACTGTTGAGTTTCTTTCTTAAAAAATACTATTTTGGAACATGTATGTGCCCTGCTAAACTATAGTCTGCGTACACACATGAGTTACATACTAGTTATCCCACGTACATACATGAGATGCATGATAGAAAACCCGTGTTTACCTCCAAAAGTTTCAAAAAATATATAATTGCAAGGAATTCGATGAAGTTTATGGGATATTGAGGCTTTCCCAACCATTTCACCCATTGTAGCCCATCCCCAAACCAAATAACCATATTTTTCTCATATAAAAAGAGATCTTGGGGTCCCATTTACAACGAAAAGAAAGGGAACACGCAAACTCTCCCAAAATCCCTTCCCCCTTTCAGCCCAAGTTTTGCCACCCTTTCTGAGATTTGGCCTTAGCATTCCCCTCCAACCCTTTCTCCTTATACAACCCTTTCACTTTTCCCAAGAGATCAGTTGGTTGTGAGAGGAAAGCATGGGAATGATGCACTTGGAGAAACAATAGAGGATACCGGACCTGGTTCGCGGAGCATTTGACGATACGAAGGTTGTAATATTTTTTATATTCATATTGAATAAAAGAGTTCTTTCATGTCCCAATACATTTCATCTTTACGCTTTTATTGATTAATGCATCTATTCTTATATCCAAATATTGAAACTGACAAGTAGAGATCATATGTTTTGTAGCATTGTTTTCCTAAGTTTTTGTAGGTCGGCTTTGGGAGGAGACCTACAATCAAGGAAGCTACAAAGGCGAAATAGGTCTACACTGGACATTAGGACCAAAGGTACAACTACCGATATTCTTTCATCTCTCTTGTCTTTCAGTTTAGATAGTTTTGGGATAGCTTAAGAATAGAACTTTCATTTAAGGGACTTCAGTGCTCTTCCTATACCTCGAAACAATATAGTAATAGGGGGATTTTCCCCGCTAGCAGAGATATTTGAATATCCTCTTTACTACTAGAACATGTGATTTTTTTGGTACTTCTTGAAATCATACCACCTTTCCAACTGCCTACATTACATTTGTTTTTTATGTTGTCACATAAATTAAGATTCCAATCATTGACCTGTACTGCCTTTGATCTGTAGACTTTGAATCATCATCTTTGCTTAGCTTGCAATTAGTTTACATAGGAGTATAGATTGGTTTGCAATCTTTCATTCTGAACCTCTTTAGCATTTCTATGATGTAATACCCCAAGGTCAATACCCTACTGAATTGTAATGATGTTTAATGAATTTTGTAGGCTGGTGAGCCAAATATTTATAAGTTAGGAGGCTTATGTGTTTATTAGGACAGAGAGCCTAGATGCTAAGGCCAGTGAGCCTATTTTTGTATATGTAATTATGCAGATCATTAATAAAAATACATCGTTGTGTGTAGACCAACCACTAAGAAAGAGTTACGGGGGACTAAGATCCACTAGGAAGGGAAAGGGAAGAGGGTTGAGAGGCTGGGAAAAAGGGGCTAAGATTGAGGGCTTAACCCAATGCAATATTATAATGTATTTTCCTAAAATACTAAGGCTTGGGAAATAAACACTATTATCCTAAGTTCCTTTTTGGGAAAGGAACTAACTCCAAGTGGAGAGGAATGAGCTCTTAGAGAGCCAAGTATCAACCTAGGTGCATGCAGATTTATGTGGGAAAATCCATCATTGTGGTTGTTCACTCACCATTTCTGCCATCCTTTGCCCCATTCCCTCACGCACTGAACATTCATGCATTCAACCATTTTTCTGCCATCGTTGAACCCTCTACCATCGTGAACCACTGTGACTTGCGCCCACTGGTATTTTTGTTGAGTCGTACCATACCTTACTTGATTTTACTACTCTAGTTACCTGTTGGACTTAAGAGCTAGACAAAAGAAGTAGGTTGTCAGGCTTGTGGTTTGAAGAGGTGGGTTCTCAGGCCCGTGGGTTGAAGAAGCAAGTTGTCAGGAATGTGAGCAACTCTCTCCAGTTGAGAGATATTTTTGGGGAAGTGATTTCTCCTAGAGGGATACCAAAAACAACTACAAATCTCTCAGAATTCCTAATCTATCCTGTTATTGAAGCCCTAGAAGGGAAGTGGAGCAGTCGATGGACTGTGGAATAGTGAAGATGTATATTTCCAGGGTAGGACAAGAATGTGGGGAATGAGATCTTGTGAGCGGTGGGCGTGTTGAGGGGTCCTAAATCCATTTAACTCAACATTAGGAACCAAACCTGCCACTGAAGCCCAATTAGACTCTGTAGCATTTAATGGTGGAATGGTTCTCTAGATCTTGTGATCCAACCAATTAATATATGGGCAAAATCTCCTCCTTCAGTTTGAACGTTCTCTTTTTGTAGTTTCTCTTATAGGTGGGACCGATACAAGATAAATATTGGTATAAACCAGATGGGTAACAAAGGGGAAATGCTTAACTATTGAATAAGGTTGAGCTTGGGATAACCCTCGTGCTCAAGCATGCAGACAATGATTCTTAAACCTATGAAAATCCTAGTAATAATACGTTACCCTGTTGGTGTTCCAATCATTGTCTGAGATACAATTATCAGAAGAAAACATATGTGTAATAAACGATGGAAATAAAAATAGTTTCCTTAGCTCTAATCATTGATCACACATTAACACAACGATTTAATTTTCATCATTAGAGACAAGAACTATAAAAATATTGAATTAGATAACTTATCAATAGATCCATAGGCTCGTACTCATTACAACATCCATTCATGACATAAAATAAAAGATAATTCTTCTTCAGATCCAATCACACACGCTTTTGATGAAAAATGAACATAAACTTGTCTTTGGTCCTAAACATGACTTCTCAATTAAGGTAGCTCCAAAATAGTTATTTACAAATCCAAAAATGAGGGTCTTTGCAAAAACCATTGACCTCTTCTCACAGGTCAATCTTCTTATTTATAACATATTATTAACTAAAAATAACTATCAAAAGTGCAAGCTAAGTGAAACAAAAAAAAATTGCCACATGGCACTTTCATCTCTCAGTCTTCTAAGAGAAATCAAATGGTTTCATTTGAGTGGATGAATCTTCTCATACTTCGACCATTTGACGAAGAGTTCCTCGCACATGTTGGCGTACAAGAATTTGTGTTGGTCCTTCGGGGCCGAAAGGATCTCCTTTATCTCCGCTGTCTATGCTCGATACTTGACTTCTTTAGCACTTAACTATTGCAACATTGTCCGAGCCTTAATCGGGTGTTCCATGAACTGTTGTACTTGACCTGGTGCCATGTTCACCACCTTTTTTGTCTCCACAGACCACGATGAATCTTGTTCAGCATGTAGTTTGACTATGTCATGCAAGTCGACAAAGTCATCGAGTGTGTCGAATTATGGAAGGTCGATGTCTCTCATCACCCAATTGATCTTGGTCCATCTTCTTTCGAACTCGACCCATTTCTCTTGGATTTCATGATGAGGTTCTTGGGACATTTTCACCCAGTATTCGTCTGACTTCTTCATGCGATCAATGCTGCTATCCCTTAGTACCCGAATGTCATGTTCTTCGGCGTCTTGGCCCTATTGAACTACACTGATGTAATTGATCCTTTCCACTGCTTGGTGTGCTTTCTCATACCATATTTCCATATCCTTGCATGTTTCCAAGGCCATGATGGTTTCTTATTGGAAATAAACTATCCTTGTAATGAAAAGGTGTCGCTCATTCATGAATTTACTGTAGGCATCCTAGAATTTGCTCCTTAAGAACACCATGGCCTATTTGGAGTCCTAAAAATATTTCACAAAATGGCGTAGATGCTCGAACTCCTTCAACACAACGACCAACTCCTCTTCATCCTTCCTCACTCTATCCAGGGTGGCATATGTGATTGTCAACACTACGCCAATAAGCTCGGGCGTCCTGTCATGCTCCATGCTAATCAATTTTTCCTCTGTGGTGATGAGGATAGAGTTGTCCAGAGTAAGCCTCCTCTTCTTGGTGGTTCTCTTCATGATAACTTTCCTCTTTCGGTCATAGGATATGGCTTGCATATTAGCAACCTCATCCATGATTTTGGGGATTTTCTACTCTCCCCAAGTAAGCATGTTTCCCAGGCTCCTGACGATGTATATTTGTTCAAGACTGGGTTCTTGAACCTCTTCTGTGTGTTCCAAAAGTTTTTCCTATGATTTTTTCTCATTAGGAGGTAAAGTGTTGGCCAAGTTTGATGAACCAGGGATAGGCTCGGTACTTACTTGATAATTGGTTGTTGAGATGTCGATTTGATGTTGTGGAATTTCTTCTTCTTGTTCGCCAAACCCTATCTCATCCTTCGGGTTGTCCATTTGGGTCCCCGATACATCGAGTATATTAGTGTCTAAGACACTTTCGATCTCTTGGTGACTCTGTGGAAGGATTTGAACTTGAGCATCGGGGGCTGGGGAAGATGCTTTCTTGGGTTTCTTTTACTCTATAATCTATACTAGAGTCACTAGGGAAACCTCTGAACTCTCCTCATCATCATATATCATTATTAAGTCGTGTAAGGGGTTTGTTTCATTTTCCCTCCCTGATGTCCTTGCTATCTCTCATTGAGATGAAACGTCCCCTAGTTATCCGTCATGTTCCTTTGCAACCTCAGGGTTATATAACTCAGTGATCCCTTCAATTTGTATTGGTTATGGGTCACTTGGACCTACCCGACTTTCGATTGGGTTTTCTCCAGGTGTTATCACATGAACTTATCAGGGTCCTGTGATTTGGTGGTTTATACCTGAGTCTATGTCCATGCCCTGTTCTTCTCTCTTTCGCAAGCCATGTCTTTAATTTTTTCTCTTCACTCAACAAAGTCATTTTGTTTTCCCCTTTTTGTTTAAGCACTCATGTCCATTACCTTTTTCACTCATCCTTCTGTTTTCCTGAACCCTTAGCCAGTCGACCAAGTTTTTATTTTCACGCAGGACGCAACCATGAGCACGAAGAGAAACACTTAGAGTGGTATAATATGGACTCAAATCAAGTGAGCGAGCAAGTTCATTTTTCAGCAGAGGAGATTCCATTCAAATTTCATATTTGCGGCCCTTAGGCGATTGGGATCATAAAGTTGCACACAGTTTAACATCAGAAAAAGGTCTGAAGTCACTAGGTCAATCCTAGTTGTTGGCGATGGGAAGGACATGTGGTGAAAGATCATCATTTCACAGTAGCATAACTCAGGAAGTGTAGAGGCAAGAGTCATAAGGACTCACGAAGTGAAAACTCGTGAAATGATCTAGGTCATTGGATCGAGGAAAGCCGTGGACCATTGATTTGACTCTGGCGAAGTCGAAGATTCAGGAATTGGGGGAAGGGAGGTGATTATCCTTTCAAATTCCAAAGATGAAAAATCCTGACACGATGAAGATTAGATTTGGGTTGTCCAAACCAGAGGGGCACGTGGTAGCAAATAAGAGAAATTGTGAGTCGGAGGTTTCAGCATGGAGCAAGGCACAAGTTCCTGAAATGCAAAATCGCGAAGCGCCCAGAAGTTGGGCCCATGGTCAAAGCCCGAGGTCATATGGAAGCGGGTCTAGGAGGAAAGGTCGGTTCCCATAGCATAGAGCTGGCCAAGGTGGAGTTCTGAGGAAGAAATCGTGGTCGTCGGATGCATATTAGATCCGATCGTCTATCTAAAGAAGGGAAATTTCACAATATCGGGTATCAGTAAAGTGTATTCAAGTGATGGGAAGGCCCCCGAAATGTGAAATCACAATGTGCCCAGGAGTTGGGCCCATGGTCATGGACCAAGGTCACATGTAGGACAAATGTGACAAAGGAGAAGCTGGCACTAGGAGATTTGGGAGTGCAAAGGAAAGAGTGTGAATTTCATGAGACCTAAGCCAAAATCCGAAGATGCCTGTGTGAGTTAAAGAACTATACCATCATGGTTTCAAGGTTCTAGGTTAAATCGAAGGGCCTCTAGCAGTGCATGGTATATCCCTAGGTGTTAAGTCTTATCTTGATCCCAATGAAGGAATTTAATGAAAAAATGAGTGGTGGTTGAAACCTCGACTCATTCCATAAATGGAAGGTATGGAAGGTTTGGCTATGGGGACTGAACCATCAGCCCATGGTACTCTTGCGAGAAGATTTTCCTACAAAACCCATGTTGATATGATCTCGTGTCTGACAGAAGAATGTCTACACAGTATGACAGAGAGGGTGCTGACTGGAAGCTTTGAATGCACGGGTCCGATCACGCTCCTAGTAGTTGCAGTAGTTTTGAGTATATATACTCATCTTTGATATTTTTTTGAGGTCAATGGTTGATCTAGGCTCTCGTATTGTAAAATTTTGAGGAAGAACTCTGGTTCTCTGGTTATGTATTTTGATCTGGCACTTCTTGTTTAATGAAAATCAACTTATTTTTCATTCTATTTGCCTCTAATACTGAAGTGTCCATGATTGAAGGATTCACATGGATTGTTTTGACTGTATTGTAATGTATATTTGATTGCAATGTTGTTATTTACGTTTTTTAGTTTCCTGAAGTTTTGAATCCAATAGGATCTTGTATTTGAATCTTTTCCTACATAGGTTGCTGGAAGACCTGATGTCTACGATAGACCTCTACACTCTCCTCACTAAATTCTTCCCTCTACTCACCCTTACTCCAACTTACTGACTCAATTTAATTAACACCTCACCTACATGTGCATACCAGTCCAGTTTTATGAGTTAAAATGATATCATCTCGAGTCTGTGCCCATTTGACATATTTAAAATCCAACATGTGACATACAAACTGATGGGTACTGGGCTTACTCTCTCTACAATCGGAGGGTGACTTCTTGTGCTAACATTTCTAGCATCGCTGCCGAGGACGAATTGAATATCTTCCCTAGGATAGAACAAAAAATCTTACTGATTCTGAAGGTGCATCAGAACTCAGTACCACTGAAGATTCCAACCTGCACTTGACGACTCCACTGGTCTGACTCCACTGTCTAGCGACTCCACTGGTATGAATCCACTATTTCAGCTGGCTCCAAAAGGTAGACACATGAGGTCTCATCCACAACTACCTCTAACCATGCCTAAAGCTGACCCATAGAAAATTACCAGGAAAGGAAAGACCCCTCAAGAAGGTACTTCAGCTTCTAAACAAGGTGATTCTGGTAATTTTGATAATCTTCCTTTAGAAACCCCAGTTATTGTTTTTGTTTCTCCGGTTATCCCATCTATTGGAGTTTCCAGAACTTTGAATTTCATAATTTTTCTGGCTGATTTCTCTTCTCCTGACCTCATTTTGGAAGGAGAAAGCTTCAACACTCTTGTCTCTCCTGAATTTGTACCGTGGCTCAGACCCACGACCTTAGGAGACTTCCCCACCTCTAGATTTATACTCCTCCTCCTGTTAGAGTTTCTGCAACAAAAATCTTTGTTCCTACCAGCTCTGCAACCTTTTTCTCAAACACTCAAATGTTTCCCTTTTACCCTAGAAGCATAGTTCCAGTCTCACCCATCTGAACTACATCTCCACCTCCTTCTCCTCCTGTTCACACTCCAATGGAAAGAGAAAATACCCCGAGGAATAGAATTGAAGCTATAATAGCTGCTAGGTATGACATTCTTGTTTTGCCTCAGCCTCTGAATTCCCTCCCAGTGGATGGATACCTTAAGTAGTTTCCCAAGTTCATAGGTGAGGGAGAACCGCAAAGGAACACCTTGAAGCCTTTTACAGTTTTATAGATTGTCATGTCATCATGGATGCAGATGTATGAATGAGAATATTTTTTCATAGCCTTGAGGGTGATGCTAGGAAGTGGTTTAGGGCCTTTCCTCCTAGATCTATCGATGGGATTGAAGCCCTATATGAATCCTTCTTAAAGAATTGGGGGGATAGAAAGGATTTCCTTTACTATATTATAGAGTTTGGATCATTGAATAAAAATGAAAGGGAATATATTTTTGACTTCTCAAAGAGATTTAATAAAATGTATAGCAAAATTCCCACTGAGGTTAAGCCTACAAAAACCTCTGCAAAGATTACTTATTCTAGTTCTTTTCACCCTGATTTTTGCCTCTTTTTAAGAGAAAGGAGAGCTACCTCCTTGGCCCATATGCAAGATGCAGTCATTGAATTAGAATCCAATATTATGGCAATTGATGAGCTTAGGAGTAAGGCTGATAGGGACAAAAGAAGGGGAAGGTATGAAACTTCAACCTCTTCCTCTACTTCCCACCCTCAAGATGATGAGCTTATAAAATTAGTAAAATATCTTTCTGCTGATATGGAGAAGGTAAAACTTGAAGTGAGACAGGTGTATAGAAGTACTCAAACATTGATAACATAGCTACCTTCAAGAGACCTAATAATGCTCCTCAGATACTTCCAAGAGATCAAAGAGGTCGGTATAGGAATAATCAAAGAATTCAAGCCCCTCTCCAAAATAACCTTTTCATTGATGAAGAAGAAGAGGAAGAGGAGGTTGATCCTGAAATCCATTGTCTTGGGGATATCTCCTCATTTCCCCATTTAACTCAATATGCATACGAGGAGTCTCTAATGGAAAACCAACTAAATGAGATGAGTAAAGGGGAAAAAACCATCCACACTCCAAACAGATATAATCTGAGGTCCAAATAGAAAGAAGGGAAAGAAGACATCCCTCATCGGCCTACTAGAGCGGAAACACCTTCTAAAGATATTGCAAACCAAAGCAAGGAAAAAAACGCATAGCCCCCCCCCCCCCACCGCTGGTCAAAAATCTTGTTCCATATCTGAGAGAAATTCTAAAGCCCCCCTCCTATTTCAAATATGAGCATGAAATAAAAAATATTAGAATCCCTATACCCATTTCAGAGCTGATCAAGAATGAAGACTTCAGAAGGTGCCTCTCAAAAATTTTGCAGCCTGAAACTTCGTCTCATTCCACAGACTTAGTAAGCCTCCAAGATGAGAATCCTGAAGTCATCCTAGGTCCTTTGGTATAAGATAGAGACAATTCATCCCCTCCCTTCTATATTTCACTGAACATACATGAAAAGGTGTTGCACAACTGTTTGATGGATTCAAGGGCATCTCACACTTTTATGTCTAAGATTTTCATGGAAGATCTTGGTCTGGAGATTACAAAATCCTACCATGACATGTATTCTTTCAACTACAGGAAGGTTAAGTGCCTTGGGGTTATCAAAGACTTGGTCGTATCTGTTATAACCTTGATTTTCACCAGACATACATACCTAGCATCAGGCCATCTCACTGGGCATTCTTTCCAAGCCAACATTGAAAAACTCTTCTAAAAAAACACCCTTTTGAAGGAACACACGCCCTGCTCCACTACTGCATGCATATGCACATTGGCTGACCCATTACAACCCGCATATACTGACAAAAGAACAAAATATTATAAATTTGTAGACGGAAAACAGATTTCCAGGTAATTTCCTAAACCGTTTAACCACCCATAGTCGGTCATTCAATCGGATAACTACCCTCTTTCATCCTATAAAAGAAGAGGTAGGGGTCCTATTTGAAGAGAGAAAAACAAGAGCAAATAAACTTTGCCCTTTTTTTGTATTCCCCTTGCCCCAATATCTTGCAACCACCTTGTGTTTTTATTGAAGAGAAGGAGCATTTGTGGAAGCAGTTGGTGCACAGTTGAAAAGATCGTTGAGTGACCTTATTCCTTCACACTCGTTAAAATGGTCCAGAAGAACATCCCTTATGGAGTCCATAGTTAAGCTCTTTTCAAACTCCTTAAAAATTAAAATATTGTCGAGTTATCTTGTCTTTGTCACACTCATTAAAATGATTTTTAATAGATGTCTTTTCGGTGCTAGTTTACCCCTTTTTTGAACCGACTAGACTACCTTCGAAAAAGGTACCCCACTAGAGTCTCCTTTTACGTTTTTTCAAACTCTCTAAAAATTAAAAACCACCGAGCTTACCTTCTCCGGGCTCGTTAAAATTACATCGAAGAACGTTATCATTGTGTCTTGTTAATCACATTTGCATTCCTGATTCTTTGGCCAATGCCGGCTCCATGTTGCTCTCAAATAAAACACCTAAAGCATGCCTCATACTGAAGCCTTGTAGCACTTTGCCTCTACGTCCTGACACCTTGACCCATGGAGGAATTTTCCCACGTGCCATTTTCTTGCACATTTCTCCTTGCTCTGAGCATCAGTATGTTCCTTGATCTTGGAACTAGCATGTTTGTGACACTTGTTCCTCCTTTGTAACGTAGCATTCTTTTATTCTTTTTCAAGCTTTCCAAAATTATTGAAAAAGACAAAAAAATCAAATATACCCCAAAAAGAGGAAGGGAAAAGTATTTTCTTTTTGTTGGCAACACAATGCATCACCCGTGGAAAAAGCACATCCTTCTGTTTGTTCGTCAAACTCTGGGATTTAATATGACCTTAGGAAGTTGTTCTCACTACATATAGTTGTGTCCTCGTCTGTTTGGTTATTCTTCCAAACATATGGAGAGTTTGTGTTGCCTCCTGCATTGTGAAGTTATGTAAATATCACGTTGCCTGATTCTCATCATTTGTTGTGCTAATTGTCCAAGGGAATTTTTTACCAAGCTTGAGTCGGCCCTTCTGCAGTTTGACTCTTGACCTCATACCCGACCATCCCGTAAGCCCATTCTAGTCTTTGTTCAAAATCAATGAAGCCTTTTGCCTAATCATCAAGATCCTCTAGTCTGTTCTCGACAAGCCATCGAAGACCTCTGGGTAGTGAAGTTGTACACTCATATTACACTCCTACTCGAGTTGTGAAGATTTTGAAGTTTTTTCTCGAGCTCTGAAGACCTAAACTCTAACCATTAGGAAACATTAGATTCTTGAAGATGGATACTATACATGTATATCTTTTTTGATGCACCATGTTCATATATAAGATGCATGTTTGGAGTTCTTTATTTTTCTGTTTATGAATGTAGGTTGGCTTTGGGAGAATGGCCAGTGAGATGGCCTGATGCCACGTATGTATGTCTGGTGCAAATCAAGTTTATAATAGTATCTCTGTTCCTGTTGCCAATGAAAAGTGTGATCATGGACATCATGGTAGATA
The DNA here is from genome assembly GCA_009831015.1 of Picea engelmannii. Lineage (NCBI taxonomy): Eukaryota > Viridiplantae > Streptophyta > Pinopsida > Pinales > Pinaceae > Picea > Picea engelmannii. The sequence goes on from ML777426.1 coordinate 952,574, forward strand.
ATGTTCCCCCTAAGTTCGGGATGCTTATGTCTAGATCTTGGATAAAAAGACTAGGAGGAACTTTGTAGATGGACCTCACCTATGCTACCATTTTGGTGTTTGGGGGTGAGCATAGGAGACTTTACAGGGAAGCTCAGTTGGCCTACATTATTAGTGATCAATCAAACCCCACAAACAATCCTATCTTTTCTCTTAACACATATTTGGGATCTAGTTTGTTGCAACTCACCGATGCTCTTGAACCTCCTCTGGAGATCAAAAAGAGGACTAGTACTTTTTTTGAAAATTCCCCTCCTATCACCTCTGTGTGGAAAATGTTCTTCATTGGAGCCTCTTCTAAGGAAAGTGTTGGTGTTGGAGTGGTTATTGTTTCACCTTCTCAAGAGACTATAACTCTATCCTACAAGTTAGAATTGATAGATACCAATAATGTGGGAGAGTATGAAGCTCTCGTTTTAGTTCTAAGGGCTGCAAAGGACATGGGAATTGAAGAGATAGCAGTATTTGGGGATGTTTATTTAATTGTACATCAAGTCAAAAATATCTACCAAGCTAGAAACCCTAGGCTAAGAATTTATAGAAATGAAGTGTGGGACTTTATTGACAATTTTTTCCTAGCTTTCAACATTTCATTTATTCCAAGAGAATAAAACATCATGGCTTAGTCTCTGGCTGTTTCAGCAAGAAATTTCAGAGTCCCTTTGTCCCCAAAGCTCAGGTATGATGTAGAAGTAAATTACAGACCCTCTATACCCAAAAATGTCAAGAATTAGAAAGTATTTGAGGATGATCTTCAGATCAAAATATTCCTTGAGACTGTTGATGAGTTTTCTGCACTACATATTGATCAAGATCAGGATTCTGAAAATAATCCTCATGCTAATGTTTTCCTAAACGAAATCGCTAATCACCATATTGTTCAGTTTCCTAGCAATCACACTCTCAAGGGACTAGTTCCTTTGGAAAGACTATTTGAAAGAAATGATGTAATAGTGAAAGTTAAAGGATCGGTTGATGATGCTAATGTAACTGAATGCAACATTGGTACAAAGAAAGATCCAAAATTTGTCAAGTTGTCGAGCAGTCTGTCAAGGGAACAAATGGTTGAATATGATGATCTATTAAAGGAGTTTTCTGATGTGTTTTCCTGGACATATGAGGATCTCAGAACATACGACACAATCATCATTGAGCATAAGATCCCACTAAAGGAAGAGGTCAATCCATTTAGGAAGAAACTGAGATAGATCAAACCTATGTTGTTGCCTATCATGGAGAAAGAAGTAAAAAAGATTTTAGATGCCTAGATTGTCATTCCTTTGAGGTATTCTGAATGGGTGGCCAACTTGGTCCCAGTGAGAAAGAAGAATGGAGAAATCAGACTTTGTGTTGATTTCAGGAACCTAAATAGAAGCTCCAAGAAAGATAATTACCCATTGTCAGAAATGGAGCACATATTGCAGAGGGTGACAGGTGCATCCAGGATGTCCATGATTGATGGATTTTCTGGCTATAATCAGATTTATGTCTTACCTGAGGACCGAGAGAAGGCATCATTCAAAACTCCATGGGGTACATTCATGTATGCCAATATGCCCTTTGGATCGATGAACGCAGGAGCAACTTTCCAGTGCGCTATGGCCATCACCTTTATTGGGGAAAGGGATAAATTTGTAGTCATTTATTTGGATGACATTACAGTTTTTTCCAGGACTGATAAAGAACATTGTCATCATTTGAGAAAGGTCTTCCAAAAATGCAGAAAATTTGGTCTCTCCCTGAATCCCAAGAAGTCCTTGTTTGTTATGAAGGAGGGAAAATTATTGGGGCACATAGTATCAGCTAATGGAGTAAACATTGATCCTAGTAGGGTGGAATCCATACAAACCTTAGCACTCCCTAGATCCAAGAAAGAAGCTCAGTCTTTCTTGGGGAAGATTAATTTTCTGAGAAGGTTTGTTTCTAATTTTGTTGAACTAGTGAAGGACATTACAATCATGTTGAGGAAATGAAATGAAATCAAATGGACTATTGAATCTCGTAGTTCCTTCGATCAAATAAATAAGGTCGTGACTAAATCACCTGTTCTCATCAGTCCTAATTATTCCAAATATTTTATGATTTTCTCCTTTTCTTCATCTGACACCGTGGCATTCAGTTTGTTGCAAAAAAATGATGAAGGGTTCGAGAAACCCATTTCCTTTTTCAGCAGGGCATTGAGGGATGCAGAGCTGAAATATGACATCATGGAAAAATAGGCCTATGACTTGGCTAAGGCTCTCAAATCCTTCAGGGTCTATGTTTTGCATTCAAAGTTCATTGCATATGTCCCTTCGGTTCCTATGAAGGAGATTCTCATTTAGCCCGACATGGATGGGAGAAGGAGCAAATGGATTGCTAAAATCCTTGAATTTGACTTGGAGATAAGACCCACTAAGTTGGTTAAGGGTCAAGGTTTAGCCAAGATGTTGGATGAAACTAATTGCAAATCCTTGGGGGTAAATTTCATCAACGCTTTCTCAGAAAATCAATAGGGTGAGTTATATGATACGAATTCTCAAGCCTTCCCTCCATTAGTAGAATGTGCTTGGTACAAGGACATCATTTCCTTTCTACAGAATTTATAGCCTCTTGATGGCATGGAAAAAAGAAAAGTAAGAGATTTAAAGCTCAGATCAATTAAATATTGCCTCATTGATCAAGTTTTATATTGGAAATATCCTCTAGGGGTGTTGTTGAGATGTTTAGACCCATAAGAAGCCCAAAAACTCATGTTTGACTTTCATGATAGTTTGTGTGGGGGACATCACTTCAGGAAAACCATAGCCTACAAGATTCTCAGAGCTAGCTATTTCTGTCCTAGCCTATTCAATGATTTTTGTGCTAAAATTAGGGCTTGTGTCAAGTTTCAGAAATTCTCAGGAAAAAAACAACTCAAGCCCTTGCCTTTGAATCCTGTGGTGGCTTTAGGACCCTTTCAACAGTGGGGCCTAGATTTTATCGGGGAGATTCATTCAGATTCTAGTGGTCATCACAAGTGGATCTTTATTGCCACAGATTACTTTACCAAGTGGATATAAGTTATCTCCACAAGGTAATCATTGGTTTTCTTGAGGATATTATAGCAAGGTTTGGATGTCCGAAAAGAATTGTCACTGATAATGTTGCATCCTTTAAGGTTGAACCATTGATTCCATTCTGCGAGCAATTTGGGATTGCATTGATTCACTCAACTCATTACTACCCTCAAGGGAACGGACTAGAAGAGTCCTCTAACAAGAGCCTTATAAAGATCATCAAAATATTGTTAGAGTACAATAAGAAAGCATGGGATTCAAAGCTCAATTTTTCTCTGTGGGATGACACAGTGACAACAAAGAGATCTCTTCGTGTCTCTCTTTTTTATCTTGTATATGGAATTGAGGCCATCTTTCCTTCTCAGTTGGTCTTGCCCGTGGAAAAATTATTCCAATACTGCCAAGGGGAGCCTGATGATATGATCAGAAGGATACAACAGCTGGTGGAAGTGCAGTAGGCTAGAGAGCGGTTAATAGACAAAGCACATCAACATCAACAGAAGATCAAGCAGAATTTTGACAGAAAAGTAAGAAAGGAGGATTTCAAGATAGGAGATCTAGTACTAAAATGGGATGTGCCCAAGTAGGATAAAGGCAAGCACGATAAATTTGAGGCCTTATGGATCGACCCCTTCAAAATTTCTAAATTTTTTCAAATAATACTTATAGGTTACAAAATTTGGAGGGCGATGAAGTTTTCGAAGGCCATGTAAACGAGCATTTTATAAAGAAGTTCTTTGTTTAAAGCCGCAGTTGGCGTTCCCCCATTGTAAAAATCGTTCCTGTTTTTATTTTTATTTTTCTTTAAATAAAGACTCCATAGCCCAATAGATAAGGCACTAGAACTGCACATCCTTGGCAGCTCGCAGGGAGCATGCGATCCCCTGTGGAGCCAATGTTATCACATGAACTTGTCAGGGTCCTGTGAGTTGGTGGTTTATACCCGAGTCTATGCCCATGCCTTGTTCTTCTCTCTTTCGCAGGCCATGTATTTAAGTTTTCCCCTTCAGTCGGCGAAGTTGTTTTTTTTTTCCCTTTTTGTTTAAGCACTCATCTTCGTTACCTCTGTCATTGATCCTTTTGTTTTCCCCAACCCTTAGCAATTCATCTAAGTTTTTATTTTCACACAGGCCGCAGCCATGAGCATGAAGAGAAACACTTAGAGAAATCTAATATGGACTCAAATCCAGCAAGTGAGTAAGTTCAGTTTTCAGCAGAGGAGATTCCATTCGAAGTTCATATTTGTGGACCTCAGGCAATCGAGATCATAAAATTGCACGAATTTTAAGGTGAGACAAAGGTCCAAAGTCTCGAGGTCAATCCTAGTCATTGGCGCTGAGAAGGGCACGTGGAGAAATATCATCATTTTTCAGTTTTGGAACTCAGGAAATGTAGAGGCAAGAGTCATAAGGACTCACGAAGTGAAAACTCGTGAAATTATCTGGGTTGTTGGATCGAGGAAAGTCATGGACCGTTGATCTGACTCTGGCGAAGTCAAAGATTTGGGAATCCGGGGAAGGGAGGTGAGTAGCCTTTCAACTTCTTGAGATGTGAAATCCTGAAATGATGAATATTAGATCTGGGTTGTCGAAACCAGAGGGGCACGTGGCAGCAGATAAGCGAAATTGAGATTTCACGAGTCGAAGGTTTTAGCATGGAGCAAGGCGCAAGTTCCTGAAACAAAAAATCATGAAGTGCCCAAGATTTGGGCCCGTGGTCACAACCCGAGGTCATATGGCAAAGGGTGCAGGAGGAAAGGTCAATGCCCATAACATAGAGTCGAACAAAGTGGAGTTCTGAGGAAGAAATAGTGGTTGTCGAATGCATAGTAGATCCAACCATTGATTTGAAGGATGGAAATTTCACAATATCGGGTATAGTGAGAGTGTATTCAAGTGAGGGGAAGGCCCCTAAAATGAAAAATCATGATGCGCCTAGGAGTTGGTTCCATGGTCATGGCCCAAGGTCGTATGCAGGACAAATGTGGAAAAGGAGAAGATGGCACCAGGAGCTTTGGGAGCGCGAAGGAAAGAGTGTGAATTTCATGAGACATCCACCAAAAGTCGAAGATGCCTTTGTGAGTTAAAGAATGATACCATCATGGTTTCAAGGTGTCGGGTTGACTCGAAGGGTCGCTAGAAGTGCATGGTATATCCCTAGGTGTTAAGTCCCGTCCTGATCCCGATAAAGGAAGTTAATGAAAAAAGGAGTGGTGGTTGAAACCTCGGCTAACTCCATAGATGGAATGTATGGAAGGTCCGGTCGTGGGGACTGAATTGTCATCCCATGGTACTCCTGCAAGCATATTTTTTTGCAAAACCCATGTTGATCTAATCTCACATTTGATAGAAGAATGCCCACACAGTATGACAGAGCGCACATTGTTGGCCCTTGACCAATTTTTGAGGGATCTGGTCAAGTTTGGCCTATTTTCGAACTTCGATAGCCTGTCAATGGAGGAGCATAAGAAGAAGAGGAGATCATGGATATCGACCCCTTTTTTGGGTCCTTTTTGCGTTTTTGAGATTATGTAATGGGCATGGGATGTCGGCCCATGGGTTTACCCATGTTTAGGCCTATTTTGTAATGTATAAATAGATGTCTAGGCTATGTAAGAAAGGGGGAAGACAAGTGACAATATATGTGATGTAAGGATGATAAGCTAAGTGCTAAGTGAAAGTATGGTTTGTAAATGCTCCGTGCATATTGTGAGAGACTTGCAGAGCTAGGTGAAAGGTATTGTAATAGGCAATGAAGTGCTTTGTGTTGTAATGTAATAAAGGAGGATCTAAGGAGGTGCATAGATCTCCTGTCCTAGGAAAAGTAGGGTTTTGAGGCTATGTTCTTGTAACCGATTGATTGAAGACAATAAAGAAGAAGAGTTGGTGGACATACCCCCAAGGTGGGGGTGAACCACGTAAACATTGTGTTGTTCCGCTTTGTTCTTGTCTTGATGTGTTTATAACTTCTCTTGCTAAGTGCTTTGATAGAGATAGGTAAATCTATTGATGCTTTGTGCTAATAATGTGTAAGAATGTTAGATTTGACCTATATGAAGGTGCTTAGTGCTTGATCTTCTAGATATAACCCACATGCTTATGATAAAGTGCTTAAATACATCATATTTGAGTGAATGATGCGATGCTCTGTTCTATCTGCACAATAGTTATTTATTGAATATTGATGAACACTTGATGGTAAAGTGCTCTGTTAAGTATTATAATCACATATCTATGTCCCAGCTAAGGTTGCAGACACTTGAGTCCTGCAACCACCCCTACCTCTACCTCAGGTGAGACTTCATCTTCTTCGTAGGTGTTGGCAAAAGGGCCGATAGTTAGGGTTCTTTTGGTGCATTGTTGTAGCGTTGAACCTTGGGTCTACCTCTGTTCCAAAAAATGGTTCCATTAGTAGGACCTGAAACCGTGATTGCTGGGAACTGAAGAGAAGTTTTCTGCGTAGATCTAATGATGAAGTGCACAGTATAGGAATTGAAACTGTGATTGTTGGGAACTAAGGAAAAGCTCTATGCTTAGATCTGTGTCCCAACTAAGGTTGCACACACTTGAGTCCTGCAACCACCCCTGCCTCTACCTTGGGTGAGACTTCATCTTCTTCCCAGATGTTGCCAAAAGGGCCGGTAGTTAGGGTTTTGTTGGTGCATTGTTGTAGCGTTGAACCCTGGGTCTACCCCTATGCCAACAAATGGTTTCCCTGACAGCTGTGGAGAGAATGAAGAGATCTCAAGAGTAGAGAACCTCCCAACAACAGATCCATGCTATCCAAAGCAGAGTTATGGAAGTAACTCAGAGACTTTGACCTGTACAAGAAAAGGCTTATCAATTGTTCTTAAAGGTCGAGAGCTAGGGCGCAGAACTGGATTAGGTTAGCACCGTAGAAGAACAATGCCTAGAAGGACCTATGAATGATGCAGTCATTCAAGAGTTTGTTGAACAGGAGCTTGTATCAAAACAACAAGTCGAAGCAGTTCAAGCCAAGCTTGAAGCATTCGAAGCAGAAATTCCTACATCAGAGTGACTTGGGACAAGTCACAGGTGAGTGTTGGCGGCCTGTTGGCCCTTGACCAAGTTTTAAGGGATCTGGTCAATTTTGACCTATTTTCGGACTTCGATAGCCCATTGAAGGAGGATCGTAAGACGAAGCAGAGATCACGGATCTTGACCCCTTTTTTGGCTCCTTTTTGGGTTTTTGGGATTATGCAACTGGCATGGGATGTCGACCCATGGGTTTACCCATGTTTAGGACTATTTTTTAATGTATAAATAGATGTCTAGGCTATGTAAGAAAGGGGGGAGACAAGAGACAATCTATGTGATGTAAGGATGATAAGCTAAGTGTTAAGTGAAAGTATGGTTTGTAGATGCTCTATGCATATTGTGAGAGACTTGCAGAGCTAGGTGCAAGGTATTGTAACAGACAGTGAAGTGCTTTGTGCTGTAATGCAAGGAAGGAGGATCTAGCGAGGTGTGAAGATCTCCTGTCCTAGGCGAAGTAGGGTTTTGAGGCTCTGTGCTTATAACCGATTGATTGAAGACAATAAATAAGAAGAGTTAGTGGATGTAGCCCTAGGTTGGGGGTGAACTATGTAAACACTGCATGTTGTTCCACTTTGTGCTTGTCTTGATGTGTTTATAACTTTTCTTGATAAGTTTTTTCATGGAGATAGGTAAATTTGTTGATGATTTGTGCTAATAATGTGTAAGAATGTTATATTTGACCTATATGAAGGCGCTCAGTGCTTGATCTACTAGATATAACCTGCCTGTTTATGATAAAGTGCTTAAATACATTAGATCTGAGTGAATGATGTGATGCTCTGTTCTATCTGCACAGTAGTTATTGATTGAATATTGATGAACTATTGATACTAAAGTGCTTTGTTAAGTATTATAATCACAGATCTGTGTCCTAGCTAAGGTTTCATACACTTGAGTCTTGTAACCACCCATGCCTCTACCTCGGGTGAGACTTCATCTTCTTCGCAGGTGTTGTCGAAAGGGCCGGTAATTAGGGTTTTGTTGGTGCGTTGTTGTAGCATTGAACCCTGGGTCTTCCCCTGTGCCAACAGGCGCCGACTGAAAGATTTGAATGCAGGGGTTTGATCACGGTCCTAGTAGTTGCAGTAGTTTTGAGTATATATACTCAATTTTGATATTTTGTTAAGGTTGATGGTTGAGCTAGGCTCCCGTATTGTAAAATTTTGAGGAAGAACTCTGGTTCTCTGGTTATGTATTTTGATCCAAGACATATTGTTTAATGAAAATCAACTTATTTTTCATCCTATTTGCCTCTAATACTGAAGTGTCCATGATTGAAGAATTCACATGGATTATTTTGATCGTATTGTAATGTATATTTGATTGTAGTGTTGTTATTTACGTTCTTCAGTTTCCTGGAGTTTTGAATCCAAGAGGATCTTGTATTTGAAGCTTTTCCTTCTTAGGCTGCTGGAAAACTTGATGTCTACGACAGACATCTACACTCTCCTCACCAAAGTCTTCCCTCTACTCACCCTTACTCCAAATTAGTGACTCAATTTAATTAATACCTCACCTACATGTGCATACCAGTCTAGTTTTCTCAGTTAAAATGGTATCATCTAGAGTCTGTGCCCATTTGACCTCTTTAAAATCGAACCTGTGACATACAAACTGATGGGTACTGGGATTACTCTCTCTGCAATCAGAGGGTGACTTATAGTTCTAACAACAGGGACACTTATCATTTCTATGATGTCTGGGTCATTCTGCAGCTAATCAATTACTGTTTGTTCCTATTCCATTAGGAGCAATCCCCTTTCCTGTACCTCCGGTGTCATAGACAATCCCCTGTTCTGCACCTTTGTTGCCTCTGCCACTTTGATTTCTTCCCTAGCTCTAAGGGCCTCTTGAGTTGACTTCTCTATTATTTTCAATTGTTTATCCATGCTCATGGCCTTGAACCTGGTCATTTTCGGGTCGACCATTTTTTGCACCACCTTGTCCTAGTACTAGGTGTTCTCTGTGAAGACCTCGTCTTCGAACTTATCCTGAGCATATGAGAAATAAGATGACACATGTGAAGCATATTGTAGGACCATTCCCTTTGGATTGTGATTGCAGAATCAACCTGTCGGGAATTTGAATTCGACTTGGCTCAGCCCTTCTTATTTGGCATGAGTGGTATCCTTTACAAAATAGAACCCTACATGGAAACCATAGGGTATGAAAGCATGTTTCTTGTCTTTGACTAGGGTGGCATTGTATCCTTGCAAGATGGTTTGATAACATATTTATCCTATGACGGTCCAGTCTGGGACATGAGCTAGTAGGAGACGTGGTGCTCTGATGGTCCCAAACACCCTAATGTAGGTGGTGTTCTCATCCAAATACCAATGGCCTACTTTGGATATAATTTTCTTGTTTGTCGTCGATAACCTTGGGCATTCCTTCTTAAAAAGAATGAAATAAATTCCGGTGCTGAATTCATCGCAGATGAGGGAGTAAGATTTCTTATAAATGTTTTCCCATAGCACACTGAAGTAGACGTGGACCGGGAGCTTTGCAACATTCCAACAAAGATTCATGTCGGTGAAGACGTTCCTAGCGCACATGACATTGATCAGGTATGAAGCCATGTAAAGATTTGGTGCTTCCCCTTCCTTCGACGTCTAATCCTGTTGCACACAGGTGCTCAGTTTCTTGGAGATTATTGCTCCGTAGTTGAATCTACACCCAACGATCGCAACTATGTATGCAAAAGGCATCCATGCTTCCAAAAACCTGGAACAATATTTCTCTTTGTACAATCGGCAGATGATATCCATCAAATAGATGTATGTCTCCCTTAAGTTAACTGTACCATACTAGCCAGTGCTCCAGTTGGTAAAATTCTTGTCCTCCCTCCACCATGAGGCCATCACCCATCTTGTGTCATGGCATTCATAGAACTTCACCACAAAGTCAGTATTTAGCCGCTCCTTAGGGTCTCTGAGTTTCAATATTTCTGAACTTCTACCGAGAGGAAAAAGATGACACACCTACCATTTTCATCATTGATTAAACATTTATGTGTGTCTGTGTGGTTGATAAGCCACTTTAGGACTTCTATGCCAGAAAAAATGGGGGTTCTACTTGCCACGATATGTGGATATGACAGTCGGATGTTCAAGAACACATGGTCGTCAAGTTCCCTTACGTCCAGATCATTGTGTGGGACATATTATGGGTATTCCTCTCGGCTAATCCTGCTAAATAGATCTCCCCACTATGGAAGTGCCACCTTGGACCCGGTGCTTGACTCTGTATCGCCAAAGGCCAGAGGCTAGATGAAAACTTTCTTCATTGTTATCTTGATGAAAGGCTCTGGCCTAGGGACGTACTCCAATTGCCTCACGATTCTTGGAGAAGAACCTTCGCATGTCAATGGTTCTTTTAGCTTGGGTGCTCTCAGTGAGCATCTAGTGGTTGTATTTATCGATGGCATTGTTCCTGCAACTGAAGTGGAATTTCAGATACTGTGGAAAATCTGGATAAACACATATAAATCATAGCCATGTAAAATTTACAAACTCAGATACATACCTCTGAAGCTTATTAAAACCTAGTTATTTTGATAATCACGGGATCGATACATCCTTTGAGTTTCTAGTCTTGATCCTTCAAGTTATTTAGAATTCTCTTATGCGGAGGATGATTTCGTTCACAAAATCTCAAGATATTTTAAACAGGAAAGATCTTACCTTGTCCCATCAACCATTCAATTCGGGTTATGAGTGAATTTTCAATAAATCTGCCACTGAATCTCTAGAACTTAAATTCATCCTAGGTTTAAGGTGGAGGGGTGGGTGGTGATGTGGTCTATCGATGATTTTAAATAGTTGCTTTGATTGGAGCACGAGTGTAACACACCCATGACGGGGCATAATTTTTTTTTCTTTTCTTAAAGGATAGATTCTCCATTCATGGTTTCTAATTTGGAAAGTTGGGGAAACAGCCTAACCTCTCAGTCAAGGATCTCTGATTCTGAGGCCAAACGACTCTTTGAGACCCTGATGGTCTTTCTCTGTAATTAAAAACATAACCTTTCGACTTCCAAGTGCAGGGCTAATGGTACCCGTGACCTTCCCTTTGCGCTTGTGGAATCTAAAATTGCAAACCCTGCTTTCCTTCATACATCAATATTTCGGAGTTGACGATCTATGGAAACCTCTCCTCCTAAATAAATGACCCTACTTCTAATTCAGATGTTCTACCTATAAACTATATTAATAGTCCTATGGCCCTCTTCTCAATAAACGGTCGAGATCTCCTTCGGGTCTCCGGACTTCTGAGATCCTAAATCTCAAACTTCGCCCCTTTTCCCAATGGCTTTTATCCAAAGGCTATAATCCACTGATGCGTGTCCACTTGATTTGACGATCAAGGATTACTTTGGTTCTTTACCAGAAGTCCACAGATTCATGCCACGTGTTCTTTGGATTTGATGGTTCATATCTACTTCGAATGATCCGACGGTTGATGTTTACTTTGGGTCTTTACCCGAAATCCACAGATTCACGCCACCTATTCTTTGGATCTGGCGGTTCAGATCTACTTCGGATGGTCTAATGGTCGACGTTTACTTTGGGTCTTTCCCTAGAATCCACAGATTCATGATACCTATTCTCTGGATCTGACAGTTCAGATCTACTTTGAATGATCCGACGGTCGACGTTTACTTCGGGCTTTTGCCTGGAATCCATAGATTCATGCCACCTTTCCTCTGGATATGACGGTCCAGATCTACTTTGGCCCTTTAATTATTTGGTGCTTCGACTCTTCGCTGCTTTGAGTTTTCGTCTCTTTGGTGCTTCGACGCTTCGGCACTTTGACGCTTAAGTGTTTCGGGCTTAGGGAGTTTCAATTGTCAATCTAAAAATCTCGAGGTGATTTATCCAAAGTCTATTATCTGTCATCATGTGTCCCTCCAGATCTTATAGCTATGAATTACTTCAGGAATTTACCCATAATCCATAGATCTACGCCACTTCCCTTTTGTACCAGATGGTCCATATTCTCCTCAGACGATATGATGCTTGAGATTTACTTTGGGTGATCTAACAATTGAGATCTACTTCGAATGATCAGAAGATTGAGATTTACTTCAGTTATTTCACCTCCTTCTGGTCCATGAAATTCTAGAGTTATGGATCTTATGCTACCTTTCCTCCTTGATGATGGACGGTACCAAACTACTTCGGGACTTCATAACTTTGGTAAGTTCTCTTTTCCTGCGTGTGAAAAGTGCTAATGTTCCTGCACCTTGATTATATCAGATGACTTTTGATCCTCAACGTTGTGATCCAATGACCATTTACGCTCCTCCTCCTGAGCTTCTGATCTCTTTCGACTTAGAATATTTGATAAGGGTTCAAAGGCCTTGATCCTTTCCCCTCATACGAGTCTGTCTATTAAACTTGATTTGTATTCCTGAAAGTGTTATCTCTTCTGGACTTGATCTCTTTGAGGATTTCAATTTCCCACACACTCCTTGCATTTCAGAGATCTCGTCAAAATTAGATCGAAGGTCGAAAATGATCGACGGTTCACAGTAATTGTAGGGTTCAACATTCGCCATCATGGGAGTGCTCGGTCGACTCTAGTCTAATCCTATTCGTTGATATTCCATTCCCAATGAGATCAACGACGTGGGTTGATTGTAGGCCATGAACTAGTAGGTCCACTAAATTCACCTTCGCACTCCACAATGATTCCCAACCATCGATTAAATCAAGTGACTGGTTTTTGATTTGGTAACTCCAGTGAGTATTTGAGTCGATTTGAAAACCGAGGTGGCCTCTCCTCTAGTTAAATGGCTCGCATCCATCTCCGTTGTCAAATTCTTAAGTCATGGGTAGTTTTGGTGACTTGACTATCGTCTATCTGCTAGATCCGATGCTCGAGATGGTTCCCGAGCATCCTCATATCTAAGTCTCAGAGTTAACTTTGGGACTTCGGGACTTCGGGGATTTTACCTCCCTTACGATGAACTTTCCCAGTTCACCGAACTCGTGAAGTCTGAATGACTCCAAGGGTTAACTCCCACGCTCTTTCCCATATCCAACGGTCACAACAGACCATGTCTTATTTCGAAGAGATTTTTTCTGTTCATCTTCCAAACAAGGGAACCTTCCCTTTAGATACTTCAACCTCGCTACTCTTCCTGATATTTTTTATCTCTAAAAGGATTAAGAGATTTTCACTCTTTCTCTTGAACTTAACGCTTGGAAGAATCCTTTTGAGAACCCCTTATGCTCATTCCTCAAATCTAGAACTTAAGTGGTTCTCGGTATCTGCCTGCCTCGCATATATCCTCTGCATACATGAAATATCTCTCCTGAGCTTTAACATACTCCCTCCTCCAAGGGACTTTGAACGACTAGGAGTGTCGACATGAGTAAATGAAACTTTTCCCAAGGTCGGCGAACTCACAGTTCGTGGGTCTAGTTTAAGCCACCACAAGGCACAAGCATTTATGAATACAAAACATGTCCAATTCATATAATTTCTTACTTTCCTAATTACACCATCAAGAAGACAGAAAAAGGGATATAGTATAAATCATTAAGAAAACATATCCATCCCTGGGTCATTCACAGTATATCTAATTTTATTACAAAATTACAGCTCAATTTCACAGGGTATGAGAATACTTATCTATTACAAGTTGCATCCAACTAACTGACTATGGGTGTGTGCCTTTCCACCAAACCATAGGCTCAAAAGAATCCATTCTTATCACTCTGTCCACCCCTATTCCAAGCCATGATATCACTAGGGAATTTATGCCATCTCTCAGAGAAACTCTCTCTGTCACAACGACCCTGCAAGGTTTATCAGATGCTTCCTTAGCATCAAGCTCACGTTCGGGTCCTTTAGGTCGTGTTCTCCACACTTCCTTTGGGTTCACACATCTCCCTTACAATATTGTGCTCTTGTCCCCCTGTCTCCTCTTTTTTTGTTTCTGTATGTATCTTACCTTCCCTCCTCTGGAAGGTTTTCGACCTATCATGTTCCTTCTGTCAGAAGGAATTTCGGGTATGCAGGTCTCTGTGGTACTTCAAGCTAACATCCTGTAGCTAGACCATGCTTCCATTCATGGGGGTGGTTGATGATTCAACCACTGTTCCTTTCTTTATTAACTAATTTCTTTCCTCTAGAGATATCATGGCTTGTACTTCAAGGCTTCACCCCCCAACAATCAGTTATGGGCAGTTTAACAATAATACATTTACATTGTCCACATGCATTAGCATGGTAATCCTATTTTATGATTAATTACAAGCTAGGGGAAACATGGGTGTTACAATTCCCTCCCCCTTAAAGTAACATCGTCCTCGGTGTTCTTTCTAAAAAAAAACACATGTCATGCCTTTCTCATTCAGTTGTTTCAGAAATCTTCATCCTTCTTCCCCGGCTAGGTTCTTTTTCAGAACTTTAATCTTGGTCACCTTCTTTCAATAATTCTTGGACAACAAGCACGTTAATCATAGTCTTATGTGAAAACATTGCATAAAATTTCTAGGAAAATTTCATAATCTTAGCACAATCATTATTTGCGTAGTTTGTGGATTTGTATCCTCATGTTTGTTTTGTTATCTAGGCTCATTGGTTTTCCTTGACATACCCACTGGGTGCATGATCCCCATCAATATTTTACAAGAACTATCAAGGTTTCATCTTCCTTGTGGTCACTCACCCTCCAGGCCCAGGCTCAGGCATCCCCTTTTTTGCTATACAGTCCCCCAGGTGATCCATCTTGCCTTGCTAAGGTTTTCTCACACAGGAAGAACTAGCCATCATGCGCATGATCCCAATCAATAGTTTACAAGAAATATTAAGGTCTCCTCTTCCTTGTGGTCACTCACCCTCCAGGCCTAGGCTCGGGCATCCCATTCTCTGCTATACAGTCCCTCGGGTGATCCATCTTTCTTTGCCAAGTTTTTCTTGCACATAAAGAATTTCAGAGACTATCGAGTCTTACAGTCGAGGTGTCACTCAGACTTTCTCTTCTAAGGCGTCCCTCCAACTTGTGTTACCTCAAAAAAATACATTCTATGTGATCATGGCTTACCACGAGGTTCTCATGGCTCAATAGTAGCCATTTTTCATGCTTTTACAGCTTGAAAACCTTCCGTCTCAGCTAAAGTTAGGCATGAAGGTTACTCTCCTTCTCCTGGTATCGTAATAGATAGGGATGAAGGTTAATATCCTTCTCCTAACACCGTAATATATAGGGATGAAGGTTACTCTCCTTCTCCCAACACCATAATAGATAGGGGTGAAGGTTACTCCCCTTCTCCCAGTACCATAATAGATAGGGACAAAGGTTACTCTCCTTCTCCCGGCAATTCATTCTTTACACAGCCAAACAAGCTGTTAGTCCCTATTTCATGCGATCGGATTATACTATTTCCCACAATTCTCCCTTGAACCCGAGAGCTAAGTTTCTCATCTCTGATCTTTTCGCAGATATTTCCCTTTTTACCTATATCACAGGTATACAGAAATTCATGAGACATCATAAATTTTAAATTCAAAAAAAAAATTCTGGTAATCTGTCACCCACAGATTTCCAAATTCCACATTTTTTTCTCATATTTGTTTCGCACGGGAACCAAATTCATAATTATGGCACTTTCCTTCACATGGAGGTTTGGCTCGGTAGGAAATTGGTCTTCCTTATGGCTTACAATGCCACCATATTCAAGACTCCTTTGCTTCCTGGACTTTCAACATTCCTCAACCAAAAAAATTGTTAGTTTTCATGCACATTACCTCTTCAAAGTCAAGCATACTAATAGTCCAAGTCATTTTCATATATTCAAGGATACCAAGCAAAAGGATACATCATCCCTTACCTATGCATCATTTTACTCTACCAAATTTCTCAAAATGCAATTCAGATATCAATTGATTTTAATGAATGCGTCAACATTCGTGGCCACATTCATACCCAATGCACCCTTGCATTGATTTTAAGTTTCCCATACTTTTCAACAAGTATTTTTCCATGGTGTGTTGGAGTTTAGCCAAGATTTCAACCATATGGCTTATTTATTCTCATTCATTGTTGCAGCAAGAATATGCTTATGGCTACAAGATGATCATGATTCCAATTTAGTACATATGAATCTACAAGTTTCACATGAATGCCTTTAAGAATTCCTCCTTCATTAATAACCAAGGTCCCAACACTCATGGCCACCCAAATTTGGTTTTCTATAACACCTATACAATGTAAGTAGAAATGTTGGAAGGTCCTCCTTCCTCAATGGGAAACCCATTGTTTGTCCTTTATGCAAACATGCATTTCCTAGAAGCAATTCCATGCAATGTGCTATCTATGAGCACTTTTGTTTCCAATCGTTCCTTGATTGGTCCATGTATTCATGACATATCAGTTCATGAATTCTTCCAAGGATTGCAATCAATATGTACTACCAGAGGTTCACGCCTCCATCATTTAGGTTCTCCTTCTTGAATCATACCCTACTTGGGTATCCAAGGCATACAACTTCCTTTCAATGTTCCATGCATAACATTCAGACTGTAAAACATTTCAGAATGGATTCTTACCCAATCTTTCATACCTTGTGCCACATAGTAATGGACATTTTTTTTTTATACTGGTTTTGGATGTCATCACCCCCTCTGATATTATCCCATCAATGGTGCTCCATGGAGACTTTTAAAGTCACTTCAACAATCTTTCAACAAGAACCCGTTGGCATGTTTTACAGGTAGTGTATGCTTGTCATTGAAGGAAAGTACAACAACAATGATGGCTTGAGTACAGGTATAATGTGCCAGGCGGGCACCAGAAGTATTTTGGGAAGACGCAATAGAGAAAGCTAGTGAAGACCAGAAGAGATAGTGTAGAGGTGAACGCAAAGTGCAAAGTATGCGTGTTTGTCATTGATGGCAAAGATCATGACCAACAAAACAATGATGATCACATGACAAGATCAAAAGCTCAATTCCATTTCGGGTATAAAAAATGAAGACTCCATTTCAGAGTTTCGGATACCGGGAGTTGGAGGAGTCAAGGAAGAAATTCACGGCAGGAACTTGCGAAATGCGAAACCTCGAAATCCCAAAACAGTCACATCAACCAGATTTTCGGATACCAGGAGTTGGAGGAGTCAAGAGTCAAGACTCTTCATCATAGGAGTGCCGAAGTGCCAAAATGCGAAACGCCGAAATATTGAAACAGGCACATCAACCGGAGTCTAGGATACCGAGAGTTGGAGGAGTCAAGAGTCAAGACTCTTCATCACAGGAGTCCCGAAGTGCCGAAATGCAAAACGCCGAAAATCCCAAAACAGGCACATCAACCAGAGTTTTGGATACCAGGAGTTAGATGATTCAAGAGTCAAGACTCTTCATCACAGGAGTCCCGAAGTGCCGAAATGTGAAATGCCGAAAATCTTGAAATAGGCACATCAACCAGAGTTTCAGATACCGAGATTTGGAGGAGTCAAGAGTCGAGACTCTTCATCACAGGAGTCCCGAAGTGCCAAAATGCGAAATGCTGAAAATCCTGAAACAGGCACATCAAGTGGAGTTTCAGATACTGGGAGTTGGAGGAGTCCAGAGTCGAGACTCTTCATCACAGGATTCCCAAAGTGTCGAAATGTGAAATTGCGAAAGGAGATAACAACTAAACTCCATTTCGGAGATCGCAACATGGAGTGTCAAGATAACTCTTCACCACAAGAATGTCGAAATGCTGAAATGTCGAATTGCGAAATGGAGAAATAAGCGTGAAACCCATCATTTATAATCCAATGGTCTAGGTTAATCAGGAATATGATCGAAGGGCTACTGTTTCTCTTCAAAGTTAATCGATCAGTGGAAATTCAGTTGCTGATGCAGTTTTTGGAGGTTCACAGTGTAACTGCTAGAAACGACTGATTTTTTCTGCCAGGGGACTGGAAGAGACTTTAGGGTGATCGCCAGAGAATATGAAGAGTCTCAAGGCATCTGCCAGTGGAATGATGATTGTTCAGGAGGTGATTGATATATGGAAGAGCATTGAAGTCTGTAACTACAACAGAGAGGATGAGCTCAACTGTGACAGAGAAGACGAAGAGTCTCGACTGGTAGACAAGCTAAGGAATCTCAGCATAACACCCAATGATGATGGACACATGGTTTTAACAGTTAGAGAAGCTGAAGAGTTGCAATGATGATCAGGCAGAGCACTCGACATGAAGATCATGTAGAAGCATTGTGCATATGGTATGCACAAGGTGCACAAAGACTATAAGAATGTAGAACAAATAAGAGATGAGTGCTGCTATAGAGAGGAATCACACACGGGGAAATGGATGCTGTGGGCAGGAGTTGAAATACACAAAAGAGGCATAATTCAGAGAATTAAAATAATATGCATAGCATAAAGCGCAGTAGAAGCAAAAAACAGAGATGCATAGCTGAGACAATAAAAGAAGGCTGAGGTGCACTTGTAGAGAAGAGAAGAAGATCAGAAAGCACAAGAAGATGCAGGCAGAGAGACACTGATACAGGAGAGCAGAGCAGTGTAGTAGAATAGTGATGAGACTGGTAAGACATTGATGAACATTATATCACTGTAATGAGTTTCAGTAGAAAAGATTTATATTTTAGGGTGGTAGGGAGGTGCTAGGGAGGACTGTGGGAGAAAAGATTTATATTTTAGTGGGCGCTTGAACACAGGGATTTGTAGCTTCCATCTAGTTTCAGCCAGAGAAACTAGGGTGGCAGGATGGTGCAAGGGAGAACTGTTGTTCTCTGTTATGCAGGTTGGTGCCTGTGTGACTGGAAGTTGGTGCTTCCATCCAGTTGGTGTTAGAACACTTAGGGAGTTGCTGCTTCCTTCTAGTGGGTGCTAGATAAACTAGGGAGTTGGTGCTTCCTTCTAGTGGGTGCTAGAGAAACCAGGGAGTTGGTGCTTCCTTTTAGTGGGTGCTAGAGAAAACAGGGAGTTGGTGCATCCTTCTAGTAGGTGCTAGAGAAAACAGAGAGTTGGTGCTCTCAACAAGTTGTAGCTTGCAAAACAGAGGTTGTAAGCCTCATTATGAGTTGGTGCTCATAAGTATGATAATGTAAAGAATGTAAAGATTACTTATCATATAAAGAAGAAGAGGTTTTTACCCTTTATGGGTTTTCTCAGGAAATATTTGTCTTTGTATATTTCATATGTGTGAATGATGTTGAATGTTTTATGGATTACTTCCCTACATATTGTGATTGTCATTCAATGCTCTGCAAAGAGTTTAAAATAAGAATAATTGTTTAAGCTCGATAACAACTGATTCACCCCCCCCTCTCAGTTATACAACAGAACCTTCTCATAGTCATCCTCTGATTGAGGTTGTTCATTATCGACAACTGTCTTTCTTAGCATTTCCAATCTATTTCTTTCTACACATGACATACATCATAAACACATTAGTCGTCATGTAAATTAAAAAAAAATGCAAGTACCATAGCATTTAAATTAATAAAAACATTTTTAGACATATCCTAGCATATATGTATGCACTTCATCACATTATCCTTAATGTTTTCTTGAGTGCAACACAACAGTTATGAATCATTTCTGCAGTAATACAACCATCATCACTATGGTGTCAAAACATTTACTTTCATCACTGTACTAGCTTTTTCATCCCAGAGAAAAACATAATACACAGTAAGAAAAGAATTGAGGGATATCCCCTTCCTCAAATTCTTTCTACATCGCCTGGGAATTTTCAGGCCAGCTGAGTTATTTCTAAGGACTCCCTGTCTTTTCTTTGCTTTTTCAACTTACACCCCGTTGGGATATTCCTTCCCTTTTCCTTGAGCCATCTTGGTTAGGCCTCACCCTAAACCTTTTTATAATACAACAACATGCTTAATAAATTTATTTATTTTTCTTCATAATGGATCACAAACCTGTGCATCCTACAGATCAGCATTTGGTTATCAGAATGGTCAAGATTCATTTATTACTCTTCTATTCATTACATGATGTTTTTCAAAATGTAATCTAGGATTCTGGTATCTATCTATCTATCTATCTATCTATCTATCTATCTATATATATATATATATATATATATATATATATATTCATATAAGCTTGTGGCTCACTACTTAATTCTCTACAGCTATTAAGGTTGTGACTTTGTTTTCCTAACAAAGTCTTCACACAGTTCCTCCACAGGGAACTCTTTCAGCATGCAACTTCCTTATTTCATATCCATCACTATTTGTGATGGCCTCAGACTTGAGTTAGCTTCAATAGTTTACCAAATATCCCATAAGGAATATAAACATGCATCTTTGTCATGTACCCAAATTATGTATCCCTACATATTCTGGTTTTGTTAACTTACATCATACATGTGCATCACTTGCACGTTTAATATCATTCATACCTAATTGGTATTTATACCAGGCTTCATATTAGGAAGCTCGACAATGTATTAACCCATGCACTGAAGCTTGAATAAGCACATATAAGTATTCATCATGGTATCTTATTGCTTTCATGTTTTCCATGTCATTCACAAACATGGACACATATGGCTTCTATATCCTTTTCTGAAGGATCTTCCAATCATCCTTATGATCATGTATACACATTCGTGTATAAGTAGGCTCTTCTCTTGAACCTTTTTACCTTATGCATTCACTTGATAGTTTAATTTCATCATTAGTGTCCTTTAGTTTTGAGATTTGAGTCACTTATAGGACTAATCTCATAGTCATATCTCGTATTGATGTTTCATTTTCTCAAGGAAATAACCAACCAGGGTCGGTTTCCTCTTTATGCGACAACGTCTAGCAATAAAACCTTCTTGCCTCAATGTCCATAGGATTTTACCCATCTCACTTTTATCTGGTCATGAGGAGTTATATACTCCGATTTTAATATAGAGTGGTAACTGTAACTGTCAAGGATCATACCTGATCCTATCAGATTCCTTTAAGCCCAAAAAGGTATTAACCATTATATAATATATCATCATCAGTGCCTAAAGTTCCAACTGCCCATGCTTAGAAGAAGTGTTATGAACACCAGGTCATCCATCCCTTTGGCTTTAGTTTCTCTTGACATAACCCTGCCACCTTCAGCTATCCACATTCAAGTCTTATTATAAATGTTAGTTATCATATCCCTACTCCAGTAAGAGTAGTTATCACTTTGACAAAAGGATAAAGAAATTCTTTTGCTGAAATTCAACAAGAATTCCCAAAATCATAGGTTCAATCTGTAGTCCTTCTCCTCAAGGAGTAAATGCACATAAAAATATCTCCTTACGCAACTCGTACATGAGCCCAAGAAGGCCAAGTGTTGTAACCATGCTCTAATAACAATTTGTAACACACCCACGACGAGGCATATTTTTTTTTTCTTTTCTTAAAGGACAGATTCTCCATTCATGGTTTCTAATTTGGAAAGTCAGGGAACTAGTCTGACCTTCGGGTCAAGGATCTTTGATTCTAAAGACAAAAAACTCTCTGAGACCCTAAAGGTCTCACTCTATAATTAAATGCAAACCCTTTCGACTTTCGGGTGTAGGTCTAATGGTACTCGCGACCTTCCATTTGTGCTTGGGGAATATCTGAGTTTGGGCGCTAGCCCCTTTTATGATAAACCCCTCCTTGAGGTGCCCTTGGGTGATAACCTCATGCAAACAAACAATTGTGGGAGTTTCCAAAGGTGGTTTGAAACCAAGCTACCTTTCATCCCACAATTCTCCTCGAGCCCCCACCTATCCTTTCTTCAAAACTGTGGTTTGGATTGTGGCCCGCCCTCAACTTTTTAAACTCTGTGCATCTCCAATCCCCGCAATGCTATGGGACCGTCGATCTCTCGATATTGAAGGTACTATCTGAAATAACGCTTCATATCTTCCCTTTTCAAATCCACGGACCAGATATGCCCCTCCTAAATCAACAGATGTGATATCCTTCATGATTTCGGACTTCAGACTTTTGAAATATCAAACCCTTCTTTCCTCTGTACATCAATCTTCCAGAGTTGACAATCCATAGACACCTATCCTCTTAATTCAATGACCCTACTTCTACTTTGGGTGTTTGACCTTTCAACTAGATCAATGGTCTTGTATCCCTCTTCTCGATCAATGGTCGAGATCTCCTTCGGGTCTCCAGACTTTTGAGATCTCAAATCTCAAACTTTGCCCTTTTTCCCAATGGATTTTATCCGAAGGCTATAATCCACTGACACGTGTCCAATTGATATGATAATCAAGGATTACTTCGGGTATTTACCTAATGTCCAGAGATTCACACCATGTGTTCTCTGGATTTGATGGTTTAGATCTACTTCAGACGATTCGATGGTCGACGTTTACTTTAGGTCTTTACCTGGAATACATAGATTTGTGCCACCTATTCTTTGGATTTGACAGCTCAGATCTACTTTGGATGATCTGACAGTCGACGTTTACTTAGGGTCTTTTCCCAGAATCCACATATTCACGCCGCCTATTCTCCAGATCTGACGGTTAAGATCTACTTTGGACGATATGACGATCAACGTTTACTTCGGGCCATTTCCCAGAATCCACAGATTCACACCACTTGTCCTATGGATCTGATGGTCCAGATCTACTTCAACCCTTTGATGCTTCACCACTTTGGCTCTTCGTCTCTTCGACACTTCAACTCTTCGGTGCTCCAGCACTTCAACGCTTCAGTGTTTTGGGCTTTAGGAGTTTCAATTCTCAATATGAAACTCTCGAGGTGATTTATCTGAAGTCTATAATCTATCGTCATGTGCCCCTCTAGATATGAAGGCTATGAATTACTTCGAGAATTTACCCAGAATCAACAGATCGATGCCACGTCTTTTCTGGATCAGACGGTCCATATTCTCCTCGGATGATCTGATGCTTGAGATTTACTTCGGGTGATCTGACGACTGAGATCTACTTCGGATGATTAGACAATTGATATTTTCTTCGGTTGTTTCACCTCCTCCTGGTCCATGAACTTACAGAGTTATGGATATTACACCACCTGTCCTCCTTGAATATGGACGGTCCCAAACTACTTCGGGACTTTGGAACTTTGGTAAGTTCTCTTCTCTTGTGTGTGAAAAGTGTTAAGGTTCGTGCACCTTGCTTAGATCAGACGACTATCGATCCTCAACATTGTGATCCAATGGCCACTTCCTCTCCTCCTCCTGAGCTTCTAATCTCTTCTGACTTAGAAGATTTTCTAAGGGTTCAAAGGCCTCAATACTTGCCCCTCCTACGGGTCCATCTCTTGGACTTCATCTGCACGACAGAAAGTGTTATCTCTTATGAGCTTGATCTCTTTGAGGATTTTTATTTCCCACACACTCCTTGTGTTTTAGGGATCTCGTCAAACTTAGATCGAAGGTCGACGATGATCTATAGTTCACAGTAATTGCGGGGTTCAACCTCCACCATCAGGGGAGTTCTCACTTGAATCTAGTCTAATACTAGTCATTGATAATCCATCCCCAATGAGATCAATGACATGGGTTGATTGAGGGCCATGAACTAGCAAGTCCACTAAATTCACCTTCGCACTCTGCAATGATTCCCAACTGTTGATTAAATCGAGCGACTGGTGTTTGATTTGGTAACTCCGATGAGTATTTGATTCGATTTGACAGCTGGGATGGCCTCTCCTCCCATTAAATGGCTCGCATATATATCCGTTGTCATAATATTAAGTCATGGGTAGTTCTGGTGACTTGATTATCATCTACCTCCTAGATCAGAAGGTTGGGATGGTTCCCAGGCGTCCTCAGATCTACTTAGAGTTAACTTCGGGACTTTGGGACTTCGGGGATTTTACCTTTGTTACGATGAACTTTCTCATTTCGTCGAACTCGTGAAATCCGAATGACTCCAAGGGTTAACTCTAATGCTCTTTCCCATATCCAATGGTCATAACAGACCGTGGTTTATTTCAAACAGATTCTATTCGTTCATATTCCAAACAAGGGAACCTCCCTTTCGATACTTCAGCCTCGCTACTCTTCCTGAGCTTTGTTAGCTCTGAAAGGCTTAACAACTTTGCGCTCTTTATCTTGAACTTAATGCTTAGAATAATCCTTCTGCGCACCCCTTACGCTCATTCCTCAACTCTATAACTTAAGTGGTTCTTGGTATCTACCTGCCTCACAGAGATCTTGTGAATACGTGAAATATCTCTCTTGAGCTTTAAAAGACTCCCTCCTCTAAGGGACTCAAAATGAATAGGAGTTTCGACATGCGTACATGAAACTGTGCCCAAGGTTGAAGAACTCACAGTTCGTGGGTCTAGTTTAAGCCACCAGAGGGCACAAGCATTTGTGAATACAAAACTTGTCCAATTCGTATAATTTCTTACTTTCCTAATTATACCATCAAGAAGACACAAAAAGGGATATAGTATAAATCATTAAGCAAACATATCCATCCCTGGGTCATTCACAATATATCTAATTTTATTACACAATTACAACTCAATTTCACAGGGTATGATAATACTTATCTATTACAAGTTGCATCCAACTAACTGACTGTGGGTGTGCACCTTTCCACCCAACCATAGGCTCAGAGGCATTCATTATTAGAATTCTGGCCACCCCCGTTCCAAGACATGATATCACTAAGGAATTTATGCCATATCTCAGAGAAACTCTCTTTGTCACAACGATCCTGTGAGGTTTATAAGATTATTCCTCAACATCGATCTCACAGTCGGGTCCTTCAGGCCTTGTTCTCTACACTTTGGTTTTTCACATCTCCCTTACAAGCTTGTGCTCTCGTCCCCCCCCCCTGTATCCTCTCTTGTTGTCTCTGTATGTATCTTACCTTCCCTCCTCTCGAAGGTTTCTAACCTATCTCATTCCTTCTGTCAGAAGGAAATTTGGGTCTGTAGGTCTCTGTGGTACTTCGAGCTGACATCCTGCATCTAGACCATGCTTCCATTCATGGGGGTGGTTGATGATTAAACCACTGGTTCTTTCTTTATTAACTGATTTCTTTCCTCTAGAGATATTATGGCTTGTACTTCAATGCTTCACCACCCAATAGTCAGTTATGGGAAATTTAACAATAATACAATTACATTGTCCACATGCCTTAGCATGGTAATGCTATTTTATGATTAATTACAAGATGGGGGAAACAAGCGTGTTACAACTAGGTAGAAATTAATGCAGGATCAGGTATTAATTATCTCCTTAAATGCTCAAAATACAATCATATCTAATGCTAAAACATCCCATTGTGTTGCTCTTTCAGTGGGTGGATCGAGTATTTGGATTTTTCTACGAATGTTTTCATTGATATCCTACTACAAAACACTTCGACATCGATCGATTTTACCATACAATGCTGACGCAAGAAAGATGACTCAGAGGTGTGACTCAGATCTAGGGGACCAGGAATGAATTAGGATAGAACTAGACTGTAAAACCCTCTTACCTAGTAAAGACATGTGGCGTTGGAGACCAATGACTTAATCTTCTTGTATTAATCGGAGTCAGGAATTTACTTAAGTTATTCGTTTTAAAACCAACCTTAGCTTTCCAATGCCAAAAAAGTGTCTAGGATCGGCAATCAATGATAGACATATCAAAGAACTTTTGAATCGACTCCCTTGAAAAAATTCTAGATGTCGAAAATGCATCAGCGATCGGGTATAACTTTTATCATGGTCAAAATGTTTGTTGTGGTCCTTCTGGGTTTTCCCCGATTCCGATAAAGCACGTCGGGAATCGGCTATTGACGATATCTTTTCGCTCTTTGTTAACATCTATCCTCCCCGTATTTTATGACGTTGAAGGGGAATCGACTATCGGTGATATCTTTATGCGAAAACTTAATGAAAACCAAAACTTCCTTCTATCAATGCCGATGGAGATTGATGCTCGACGACTGTGGTTTTTTGAGTGGTTCCTTTTTCTTCTTTTCATTCCTTTAGATACCAAACTTGAGCATGTTGGGTGAAGTGTTTGGCTGTCGATTATTTATTCATATGTTAAGTTCTTTTTAGTCATGAGGTCTCATAAGTTCAAGAAAACCTGAATAGGTGATGAGAGTCATGAAAATAAAATGATAGCTGATGCAAAAGTTGGTTAATAATTTAACTGGTTTTTTATCAGAGCCTCTTTTATCCTTGCATTTGAAATTCCCTCGATGATGCATCCGGGTCTACCTTTGGGGTTTCAACCTTTATTCTGGGTTCATTTACTGTAACCCTAACTCACGTCCTCTTTGAAAAGAGTTGAGTAAATAATTCATTGGAGGTAGGCCTTTTATTTATCATCATTCACTTGGCACAGTGTTGCTCCGCTACCAACAAGCGTTTGTAGCCCCGAAGAAGTCATCCTGGCCTCACAGACCTTGCTCTACTACAAGCGAGCATCCATAGCCCCAAAAAATTTATCTACATATTCTCTCCTACTATGCATTCATTTGACATAGTTTATTTTATTTTGGAATAATTCCCTAAGCAAGTGGGAGAGGAGGATGTCTATTATTTGGAAAATGATATGGTTAAGGTGAATTTGTTGCTAATTCTGTCTCGAGGTAAATCTATTCCTTTCCATCTTTCCATCTTTCCCTTCAAGTTTTTACCAGACCACCAGGTGGACACTTCATCACTTTTCCAAGGTTTCTCATATGCATAGGTTAGATAGAGAACTCCTTTAAAACAACCGCAGGTCTACTGGTTCTTCATGTGTTGTACGTAAGTGATGAGTTAGAAACAAAGATCGTCATATCACATGAAATAAGGTCAACCAATGTATTTCTAAACACAAAATTAAAATCATATAAGTACTATAACCAGAAACAAAAATAAAAATAAACTCCGCAATCAGCCTACTTCAAAACAAAACATCATGAAAACACAAACAATTTTTTTTTTTTTTAATGAAAATATTGTTTTAGGGCTTGGACATTCATTGGGAGGGCATTAGGTTCCCCCCTCAGATTTTGCAACCGGTACGTGCCTACCCCAATTTTCTCGGCTACCTGAAAAGGTTCGAGCCATAGATTCTAAAACTTTGAATGTTTTCCCTTCGACTCATTTTCTCTGTCCCATTTTACGACTAAGTCTCCGACTTCAAAATTCTTTTCCTTGGCCTTATGCTTATCAAACCACATTTTAACTATCTGTTGATGAGCTATGAACTTCGATTTTTCTTTCTCCCTTTCTTCTTCCAGCATGAGGAGGTTATCAATTCTCTATTTTATAACTGATGAGGGTTTTCCTCTAGAATCCTGAGCAAGCTGAAGAGATGGAAGATATAACCCATTTGGGAGAATGGATTCCTTCCCGTATACCAAAAAGTATGGTGAATTCCCTATAGCTTCCTTGGGTGTTACTCTGTCATCCCATAAGGCATTATGAAGTGAAATTTGCCAATTATTTGGTTTTCTGCAACTATTTTCTTTAATATCCTCACTAGGTTCTTATTGTTTGATTTTGCCACTTCGTTCCCCTATGGATAGTAGTTTGTAGAGTATCTGATCATGATTCCTTTGTCTTGAGAAAAATCTATTAATAAGGTGGAAGAGAATTAAGCGACATTATCAAAAAAAAGGATGGAAGTCATACTGAACCTCGTAATCAACTGTTGTTCATGAATTGGATCACCACATTTTCATTTACATGAGTTAGAGGGATGGCCTCTACCCATTTCGTGAAATAGTATGTGGTAGTCAATATGTATTTATCTTGGTTTGAATAACTCGGTGTAATTTCCCCTATGATATCTAACCCTCATTGCTTGAATGGCCTGGAAACGGCCACAGGTTGGAGTGGGACAACTAATCTCTTTTCCCTCCTTGTGCTTATTTGACAAGTTTTATAGTTTGTAGCATATGTGTGAGCATCCCTGAATAGAGTAGGCCAATAATAACTAGCTCTCAGTATTTTGTGAGCAGTGGTGTTTCCTACAAATTGTCTGCCTACAGGACCATCATGTAGATCCTTCAAAACCTTGTCTGCATCTTCACGTTTGAGACATCTTAAAAGTACCCCATCATAATTAACACAGAAGAGCACCGAATGTATGAGGTGATATTGTGTTGATTTTAACTTGAGGGATCTCCTCTCCCTATGATTTAGGTTTCCTAGGAAAGTCCCATGATGAAGGAGATAAGTAAGTTTCTCATAGGAAGTCTCTTTCCCTGGGGAGACATATGAATCTTCACCACACCATAATGCCAATTCATTCTCCCATCCAAGATCTTCATTTACTTGGTCCTGGGCTTAAACTGCCAGTTTGCATAATCCTTGTCCCTTAACTAGTTTAGCGTGTTTTATATCTAGATCAAATTCTTGGACTACTGACATCCAGTTTCATCTTCTTTTCCCCATCTCCTGTTGAGTGAATAGGGACCATACTACAGGGTGAGGCACGATGACTTTGGTATGGTTCTTTAGGATGTAATATCTGAAGTGTTTCACTGCCTTGTATACTGCATAAGCCTACTTGTCTATAGCAGGGTAATTGAGTTCATACCCTTGGATATTAGTGCTCATAAATGATATCGAGGCCTCATTGTTGTCATCATCCTTCTAAGTCAATACTGTAGCTAATGATTGGTCAGAGGAAAAAGTGTAGAGGAAGAAATCTTTGCTAAATTCAGGACTTCGAAACACTGGGGATTGAGATATTGCAGGCTTAATATTGCTAAAAAGACTTTTGCGTTCGTCATCCTACTTAAATTCAACATCTTTGCAGATCATTTTTTGTAAGGGTTTGATATTTTCAGCGAAATCAGAGGTGAATTTCCTCACAAAATTGATTTTTCAAAAAATGATTGCATAACCTTTTTGTTGTGGGGTAAAGGAAGCTGAGCTATAGCCCTAATTCTCTTTGGGTCTATGTGAATTCCTTCTTGAGATATAATATGACCTAGTGGTTTATCTTCCTCAACACCAAAGATAGTTTTCTTAGGGTTTATGGATATACCATATAACCTACACCTTTCGAAAATCTGAGTTAAGTGTTGGATGTGATCTTCTTTGTTCTTCGAGTACACAGTCACATTGTCCAAATAAATTACTACACATTTGTTGATTAGTCCCAAAAACGCTACGTCTATGGCCCTTTGGAAGGTTTCTCCTGCATTGATTAACCCAAAGGGCATGTGTTTATAATCAAAGGTTCCCCACTTGGTTTAGAAGGTATTTTTCAAATGGTCTTCCTTTGAAACTAGAATTTGGTTGTAACATGAAAACCCGTCGAACAGGGAGAAAATCTCAGAGTCAAACACAGTCCGGAGGAGTTGCTCCATTGGTGAGACTGGGTATTTGTCCTTTTCTGAAGCTCCATTGAGGTTTATGAAATCTACACATAGGTAGATCTCCCCGAACTTTTTCCTCACAGTAACGGAATTTTCTACCCATGCAGAGTGTCTAACCTGGAAGATAATATTAGCATCTAGTAATTTCTTTAGCTCCTGACACATGAGAGGCTCCATGGATGGGTGGTACTTCCAGAGCTTCTGTTGGAAGGGTTTCAATCATGGATTTAATAGTTTTGTGTGTTGAATGATGCGAGTATGATAGGTTTTCAAATCTTGGTAGGACCATGCGAAAACATATTTATATTTCCTGAAAAGTTTGAGATAGGCCTTCCTTTCCTCTTTATATATTGTCTTGCCAATATTTATATTCTTGGGGTTTTCCAGGGTTCTTAGATTTAAATTTTTGTACATGGGACATGAACTCCCCATCTTTGTGTTCATTGAACCTTTGAATCTTTCCCTTTAGTCAAAAAGGTTTTCTAAATTGGCTACCCCTTTTGGTATCATGTGAGACCTTGATTTGTGAGTCGGTTGATCTGTATGAGGATCAGTTTCTACTAATTACTTTTGAAATACTTCATCATCAATACTAAATAGCCAAGTCTTTAAAATTATCATGATTGGTCATAAATTTTATGATTTGTTCATCTCCTTAAAAGATCTTCCAATTAGAAATATTTTTGGGCACCGATGGTTTGTAGAGTAGCTCCACAGTGAACATGGAGGCTTCATAGTCTTCTAGAGGGGATAGCCTCGAGGCAACAATGTCCAGATAATCAACAAGAGTGTTATTTGTTCTGGGGACTAATTTAATGTTGAAGGCTTCAAAATGTTCTATTAGTCTATGCACTTCTTGTTGGTAATTCCTCAGGTGGGGAGAGTTTCAATGTATAATGTTCCTTACTTGTATAACTATGATTTTAGAATCTCTAAAAACCTTAAATTATTTCATGTTTAAGTCTATGGATTTGTTTAGCCCTTGTATTAGAGCTTCATACTCAGTGGTGCTGTTTGTGCATTCAAATTCTAGCCTACAAGACATGAAATTTTGTTTATCTTTTGGATCAATGAGCATGCACCCTTCCCCTGAACCTTCTTGTGATTTAGATCCATCGATGTATAAGGTCCAAATTTGTGAGTAAAACCCATCAACTCCCCTTTTTCTACCACTTTCCTCCTTTCTTCCTATATGTTTCATGGTTTCTAACACCGATTCCTAAAAGAAGAGGGTTTCCTCCGTCGTTGTTGGAAAATTTTCTTGAAAACTCATTTCAGAGTTTTGAGTAAGAGGAACATCAGATGAGAGGGGGTATAAATTCCCAAAATTGGAGCCATGGGAATAATTGCCTAGTACAGGGAAATCTGTCGATGAGGGTGTTATCACCATAACAATTTTCGTATCAGGATCCAAATTTCAGAAATTTAGTGAAATGCTATATCACTGTGGAAGTATGATAGTTTTGGGGGTCGGGATATATCCAACGACATATAAACAAATATAGTGGAGGTGCAAAAGGCATAACTCGACGAACAATCGATCTTGAAGAAGCCCAGATTAACGACTAAGGCACATATCGGAGAATGAAGCAGCGCGAAAGATAATTATTCGAAGGTGGGCCAGGGAAACCATTATGGTTTCATTCGTGGAAGTGTGGTGACACCAGAGGTATGTTGGGGAAAAAAGAGGTCTACTCAAAACCGTTTTTTCCAAACCCCTGATATCGGAAGTTGATGGTGTTATCACCTGCTGATTTGCATTTTATTTTTCCAAAGCATCTTGTCCTTGTGTTATTTTTCCACTCATATTTTATAACTTTTTCACCAGCTCCGTCAAGCTCCCATCACCTAAATCCTTCACCCAATGCGATCATCCAAAATAGTCATGTACTCCATGAGTCAAAAGTTGGCAAATATCCCAAGATTATACCTAGCCTTAATTCTTATCTAAATCCCTTAGTTCCATCACTTCATTCATTTTTACCCTTATTTTCGTATTCCCGTTGAAAATAAAAAATATGCCTTTTATTAAGCACCCTTATCCTATCCACAAAGTCATGTGTTAAGCCTCATATGCCCAAAGTCCTTCGAAAATAGAAAAAATGGTTTTTTTTTATTATTATTAATATAAATATTTTTATATTTATATTAATATTTAATCCAATATTTAATTTAAGGAATCACATCAAATCATGGGCACAAATCTCAATTTATAATGTGGAAAAGTCAAAGGTTGGATGGAGGGTGCACATGCATATCGGGGATTTAAGTAGCGAAGAGGTTAATTTTGTCCTCATGGTGAAAATGGTTTACAGAGGTAAAATTCACATTTTACAAATTAAAGACATTAATGCTTATTTCCATGCAAAGGATTTAAATGTTAAGATGCACGTGAACAAAGACTTGGATAATTCTTTATCCAAATATTTACAGGAGTAAAAGAAGAAGATAGAAGGTATTTTACCAACTGGAAAAAACACACAGTAAATGTTTTTACACAGTGAAATGGTAAATTGAAAAAACATTACACAGTAAATGTTTTTTTATAGGGAAATGGTAACAGTAAATGTTTTTTACAATGAAATGGTGAATTGGGCAAACAAGACTTGGCTTTAAAAACCACGGGCATGAATTAAATTATGGAAATTTCATTATACAGGATAGAAAAATATTTGGGAATTATTTATATTTCAAATATATTATTCCCAAATATTTAATGAGAATATCGATAAATGCAATTATATTTGAAAGAGTATGAGTTACATTTCAAAGAGAACGTGGCAAAGGAAGGAGCTGGAGCATCAGAGGAATCTGCAAGGATCATGAAACATTTTTTTTGAAAACTATCATTTGTAATCATTGTAGAAGATGAAACGTTTCATTTCAGTTATTGTAACTGAGTGCACACTGAAGGAACTCGAATTGTATAAGTGTTAGAGGTTCTGAGTGTATTAATAGAGGGAATAAGTGCAAGGGCACAATTCTGGTGGTTCTGGATTCTATTGTAATTTTTCTGGGACTGAATTGAATACATATGCAGAAGCATTTTGAACTATTTATGAAAAGATTATAATGGCCACGATATGAGTTTTGTCTTCCCTCATTGTATGTATTTCCTGTGTTTATTTAATTCCATTTACACTGTCTTCTATTTAAATTGGAGAGTTAAAGGCCCATAATTCATCTTGTGACACTCTCGGCTTAAGCAATTTAAACTATGTATGTTTCTTCTTAGCTAATTCATAATTCATTTCCATAATGCTCTGATGCAATTATTTGTTTCCTCTTTCCTCTTACCACTCTAATTTATTTTAAGTTACAACTTAGATTCATTGCATCATTTAGCCTTTATCCTCTGGAGAGTTATATCGGCTGATCAATTTTTTCATTCAATTTCAGAAATTTGACTCCATAGCCCTATGTGTCCCTCTTCTTCCTTGCCAACAAACTATTTAAAACCCCCAAAACAAACCAAATCTAGCCATCGATTTCCATAGATATATCAAGTGACATGACAGAGCTCTTTCTGAGTTGAGACA
The DNA here is from genome assembly GCA_009831015.1 of Picea engelmannii. NCBI lineage: Eukaryota > Viridiplantae > Streptophyta > Pinopsida > Pinales > Pinaceae > Picea > Picea engelmannii. Next base: position 985,519 of record ML777426.1, read on the forward strand.
GCTAGTTCCTCAGCTCTAAAGTAGGTTGAATTAGTTATCTCTGTCGTTTGTCTATTCATCCAGACATATTTACAGAGTGCTAACTTTTTGGCGCCGTTGTCGGGGACTAAATTGAAAAATTTTCCTTGGGAAAGAACGACATGGTTGAGTTCTAAGGTCTAAGAGTAGCAGACACTTAGGCACATATTGGCTATATTCCTACTCAGGCGACTCCACACATCAAAAATCAGTTTAAAGGTGCTTCCACTAGTAGAAGAATCCAAAAATTTGAATTTTCACTGGTGACTCCACTCTCAATGCAGAATCCAGCTTCCAAAACATCATTGGTGACTCCACTATCCGAAGATGAGTTCAATATATACAAGGTATGATCCAATGAATCGATCTCATATTCTTGGCTTTCCAAATCGTATTCCTCACATAAATTGGCAAAACTATTTGGCTAAATTCGAAGATGGAAAATGAAATGATGTTGCCTTGCACTTGATTAGATTTCACATGCACATATGTAAGTTAGCGGTTGAATTTAATGAGGATTGTTTGATGAAAATGTTTATGGATACTTTAGAGGGGAAAGCAAGATTATGGTATGAAGGTTTAAAACCGAGAAGCTTATACTCTCTTAAATATTTCCATATAACATTCTTTAAGCATTATGGAGAATCTAATCTTTCATCCTTGGTGTTTGAAGATTGTTGTGAGCTTTGCGAACATTTCATTAAGTACCTTGAAAATGTTTTTAGTGATGAAGAGTGTATGAATGATGAAATCATAGAATCCCTTTATGAATATTCATCCCAACAACAAATAGTAGCGCCTCCTTTGGTTAAAGATGAAGCTGATCAAGAAATTGTGGTTAAAAGTCATTTTCCTTCTCCTGAACTTGATGGAGATATTCAACAAAATTTCCAGCAAGACAAAGTGTTTCAAGGTTGTCTTTCTTCCCATATGAATGATGTGGTTGTTCAAATTCTGAGTGGCATAGACATGGATGAGGATTCTAAATTTCATCTATGGAAACTTCAAGAAATGAACAAAAAAATGACATAGAGTTTTAGGAAAGTAGCAAAATAGTGTATGCCACTTTCCAATCAAAAATACAAAAATATAATAAAGAGGCAGTGGTTTTATTTGATTCACTGGAAAATCATGATTTTGAAAATGCATCCATGGGAACTCTAGACTTTGAAATAGTGCATGTTGTTATCTTTTCACATTTACAAGAAGATTATGAGCAGGAACTTATTTCCGTTCATTCATTTGAAAGTCAAAATGACAGTTCTCAAGCAAATTTCCAAAAGTTTAATGAAACCAAATTAGAATTGTTTGATGAAAAAGAGGATGCACATAATATGGTTGTCATGTTTGAATATGTTCAAGAATGTATGAATGTTTTTGTTGATATGCATGGAAGAGTAGAAAAACCTATGGCTGCCATTTCGTTTGAAAATTATCTCAAATCAGAAGAAATGGAGCAAGAGAAACAAACACTTATGAAAGAGGCTTTTCTTTTTGTTTTTGATCATCAAGAAAAAATGATTTTTCAAGATCCTGTGGCCATCCTATTACAGTCATCATTGAAGGAGGAGTTTATTTACTTCATAATCTCATATTTTGGATTCAATTTTTTCTTTCAGCTGCTATATTTTACACTTGTCTACTTTCTTAAGAAAGATGTGAACGGAGAAAAATCGGGAAGCCAATTGCTTGATTGGTTTCATTGGCACATTAGTATCACTTGATTGAGTATTCATTTCAGCAGTTTTAGAGTATATAGGAGTGTTCGAATAATCTTGTTGGTCAAGCATTTTTCAGTTTGTATTTCCAGTTGTATGTACAGTCTGATTTTAGCAGTGTATTCAATGTTCAGTATCCAGTTGAGAGTAGTGTGCAGAGTTTGGTTTTCAGCAAACACTGGTGACATGAAGGAGTAGGGTACACACACATGTTTTGGGAGAAGCCTAATGGATTAGGCACCGGGTCTACGAGTTATTTGCTACCTCACAGGGAGGATAGCATCCCCAGTTGGAGAAAATGTTATCACCATAACAATTTTTATATTAGGATCCAAATTTTGGAAATTTAGAAAAATGCTATATCACTGTGGAAGTATGATAGCTTGGGGGGTCGGTCTATATCCAGAAAAATATAGACAAATATAGTGGAGGTACAAAAGGTATAACTCGGCGGACCGTCGATCTTGAAGAAGCTGGAATCAACGACTAAGGCACATATCGGAGAATGAAGCAACACAAAAGATAAGTATTCGAAGGTGGGCCACGGAAACCATTATGGTTTCATTTGTGGATGTATGGCGACACCAGAGGTACGTCGAGGAAAAAAGAGGTCTACTCAAAACTGTTTTTTCCAAACCCCTGATATTGGAAGTTGATTGTGTTATCACCTGCTGATTTGCATTTTATTTTTCCAAAGCATCTTGTCCTTGTGTTATTTTTCCACTCATATTTTATAACTTTTTCACCAGCTTCGTCAAGCTCCCATCACCTAAATCCTTCGCTTAATGAAATCATCCAAAACAGTCATGTACTCCACGATTCAAAAGTTGGCAAATATCCCAAGATTATACCTAGCCTTAATTCTTATCTAAATCCATTAGTTCCATCACTTCATTCATTTTTACCCTTATTTTCGTATTCTCGTTGAAAATAAAAAAAATATGCCTTTTATTAAGCACCCTTATCCTATCCACAAAGTCATGTGTTAAGCCTCATATGCCCAAAGTCCTTCGAAAATAGAAAAAGGGGGTTTTTTATTATTAATATAAATATTTTTATATTTATATTAATATTTAATCCAATATTTAATTTACGGAATCGCGTCAAATCATGGGCACGAATCTCAATTTATAATGTGGAAAAGTCAAAGGTTGGATGGAGGGCACAGATGCATATCGGGGATTTAAGTAGCGAGGAGGTTAATTTTGTGAAGGTGGGCTAGGAAATACTACCGTGGATTCTTTCTTGGACATGTGTTTTTACGTGAAGCACATCGGAGGAAAATAAGTTTTGATTAAAACCACTCCAGCCAAAGCTCGATGTAATAAATGCAAACATTTATCATATGTTTTATGTTCATCATTTTTCCAGGAGTACATTTCAATAATGATTATAGGATTTCCAATAAAAGAAATTCTTCCTCACGGTGAAATTGTTTTACAGAGGTAAAATTCACATTTTACAAATTAAAGACATTAATGCTTATTTCCATGCAAAGGATTTAAATGGGAAGATGCACATGAACAAGCACTTGGATAATTCTTTATCCAAATATTTACAGGAGTAAAAGAAGAAGATAGAAGGTATTTTACCAACTGGAAAAAACACACAGTAAATGTTTTTACACAGTGAAATGGTAAATTGGAAAAACATTACACAGTAAATGTTTTTT
>ML777426.1:988976-1039864 GCA_009831015.1 Picea engelmannii
CTTGGATAATTCTTTATCCAAATATTTACAGGAGTAAAAGAAGAAGATAGAAGGTATTTTACCAACTGGAAAAAACACACAGTAAATGTTTTTACACAGTGAAATGGTAAATTGGAAAAACATTACACAGTAAATGTTTTTTACAGGGAAATGGTAACAATAAATGTTTTTTACAATGAAATGGTGAATTGGGCAAACAAGACTTGGTTTTAAAAACCACGGGCATGAATTAAATTATGGAAATTTCATTATACAGGATAGAAAAATATTTGGGAATTATTTTTATTTCAAATATATTATTCCCAAATATTTAATGAGAACATCGATAAATGAAATTATATTTGAAAGAGTATGAGTTACATTTCGAAGAGAACGTGGTAGAGGAAGGAGCTGGAGCATCAGAGGAATCTACAGAGATCATGAAATGTTTTTCTGCAAACTATCATTTGTAATCATTGTAGAAGCTAAAACGTTTCATTTCAGTTATTGTAACTGGTTGCACACTGAAGGAACTCGAATTGTATAAGTGTTAGAGGTTATGAGTGTATTAATAGGGGGCAGAAGTGCAAGGGCACAATTCTGGTGGTTCTGGATTCTATTGTAATTTTTCTAGGACTGAATTAAATACATATGCAGAAGCATTTTGAACTGTCTATGAAAAGATTCTAATGGCTACGATATGCATTTTTTCTTCCCTCATTGTATGTATTTCATGTGTTTATTTAATTCCATTTACACTGTCTTATGTTTAAATTGGAGAGTTAAAGGCCCAGAATTCGTCTTGTGATGCTCTTGGCTTAAGAAATTTAAACTGTGTATGTTTCTTCTTAGCTAATTCAGAATTCATTTTCGTAATGCTCTGATGCGGTTATTTGTTTCCTCTTTCCTCTTACCACTCTAATTTATTTTAAGTTACAACTCAGATTCATTGCCTCATTTATCCTTTATCCTCTGGAGAGTTCTATCGGATGATCATTGTTTTCATTCAATTTCAGAATTTTGACTCCATAGCCCTGTGTGTCCCTCATCTTCTTGGCCAACAAACTATTTAAAACCCCCCAAAACAAACCAAATTTAGCCATCGATTTCCATAGATATATCAAGTGACATGAGAGAGCCCTCTCTGAGTTGAGTAGGCTAGTGCCTCATCTCTAAAGTAGGTTGAAGTAGTTACCTCTGTCATTTGTCTATTCAGCCGGACATATTTACAGAGTGCTAACATTTTGGCGCCGTTGTCGGGGACGAAATTGAAATTTTTTCCCTGGGAAAGAACAACATGGTTGAGATCTAAGGTCTGAGAGAAGCAGACACTTAGGCACATATTGGTTGTATTATTGCTCTGGCAACTCCACACATCAAAAATCAATTTGAAGGCGATTCCACTGGTAGAAGAATCCAAAAATTTGAATTTTCACTAGCGACTCCACTCTCAATGCAAAATCGAGCTTCCAAAACAGCATTGGTGACTCCACTGGCCGAAGATGAGTTCAATATATACAAGGTATGCTCCAATGAATCAATCTCATAATCCTGGCTTTCCAAATTGTATTCCTCACATAAATTGGCAAAAGTATTTGCCTAAATTCGAAGATGGGAAAGGAAATGATGTTGCCTTGCACTTGATTAAATTTCACATGCACATATATAAGTTAGGGGTTGAATTTCATGAGGATTGTTTGATGAAAATGTTTATGGATACTCTAGAGGGGAAAGCAAGATTATGGTATGAAGGTTTAAAACCGGGCAGCTTATACTCTCTTAAATATTTCCATATAACATTCTTTAAGCATTATGGAGAATCTAATCTTTCATCCTTGGTGTTTGAAAATTGTTGTGAACTTTGAGAACATTTCATTAAGTACCTTGCAAATGTTTTTAGTGATGAAGAGTGTATGAATGATGAAATCATACAATCCCTTTATGATTATTCATCCCAACAACAAATAGTAGCCCCTCCTTTGGTTAAATATGAAGATGATCAAGAAATTGTGGTTAAAATTTATTTTCCTTCTCTTGAACTTGATGGAGATATTCAACAAAATTTCCAGCAAGACAAAGTGTTTCAAGGTTGTCTTTCTTCCCATATGAGTGATGTGTTTGTTCAAATTCTAAGTGGCATAGACATGGATGAGGATTCTAAAACTGCATCTATGGAAACTTCAAGAAATGAACAAAAAAATGACATAGAGTTTCAGGAAAGTAGCAAAATAGTGTATGCAACTTTCCAATTAGAAATACAGAAAGATAATAAAGAGGCAGTGGTTTTATTTGATTCACTGGAAAATCATGATTTTGAAAATGCATCCATGGGAACTCTATACTGTGAAATAGTGCATGTTGTTAGATTTTCACATTTACAAGAAGATTATGAGCAGGAACTTATTTCTATTCATTCATTTGAAAGTCAAAATGACAGTCCTCAAGCAAATTTCCAAAAGTTTAATGAAACCAAATCATAATTGTTTGATGAAAAAGAGGATGCACAAAATATGGTTGTCACATTTAAAGATGTTCAAGAATGTATGAATGTTTTCGTTGATATGCATGGAAGAGTAGAAAAACCTATGGCTGCCATTTCATTTGAAAATGATCTCAAATCAGAAAAAATGGAGCAAGAGAAACAAACACTTATGAGAGAGGATTTTCTTTTGGTTTTTTCTCATCAAGAAAAAAAGAGTTTTTAAGATCCTATGGCCATCCTATTACAGTCATCATTGAAGGAGGAGTTTATTTCATTCATAAGCTCATATTTTGGATTCAATTTTAGCTTTCAGCTGCCATATTTTACACTTGTCTTCTTTCTTAAGAAAGATGTGAACGGAGAAAAATCGGGAAGCCAATTGCTTGATTGGTTGCATTGGCACTTTAGCATCACTTGATTGAGTATTCATTTCAGCATTTTTAGAGTAGATAGGAGTGTACGAATAAGCTTGTTGGTCAATCATTTTTCAGTTTGGATTTCCAGTAGTATGTACAGTCTAATTTTAGCAGTGTATTCAGTGTTCAGTATCCAGTTGAGAGTAGTGTGCAGAGTTTGGTTTTTAGCAGACACTAGTGACATGATGGAGCAAGGTACACACACATGTTTTGGGAGAAGCCCAATGGATCAAGCACCAGGTCTATGAGTTCTTTTCTACCTCGCAAGGAGGATAGCATCCCCAGTTGGAGCCAATGTTATCACCATAACAATTTTCATATCAGGATCCAAATTTCGGAAATTTAGCGAAATGCTATATCACTGTGGAAGTATGATAGTTTGGGGGGTCGCGCTATATCCAATGGTATATATAAAAATATAGCGGAGGCACAAAAGGTATAACTCGACAGACCATCGATCTTGAAGAAGCCCATATCAACGACTAAAGCACATATCAGAGAATGAAGCAACGCAAAAGATAATTATTCGAAGGCGGGTCGGGGAAACCATTATGGTTTCATTCATGGATGCATGGAAACACCATAGGTAAGTCGGGGAAAAAAGAGGTCTACTCAAAACAGTTTTTTCCAAACCCCCAATATCAGACGTTGATGGTGTTATCACCTGCTAATTTGCATTTTATTTTTCCAAAGCATCTTGTCCTTGTGTTATTTTTCCACTTAGATTTTATAACTTTTTCACCAGCTCCGTAAAGCTCCCATCACCTAAATCCATCACCCAATGCGATCATTCAAAACATTCATGTACTCCATGAGTCAAAAGTTGGAAAATATCCCAAGCTTATACCTAGCCTTAATTCTTATCTAAATCCCTTAGTTCCATCACTTCATTCATTTTTACCCTTATTTTTCGTATTTCCATTGAAAATAAAAAATATGCCTTTTATTAAGCACCCTTATCCTATCCGCAAAGTCATGTGTTAAGCCTCATATGCCCAAATTCCTTCGAAAAAAAAAAATGGGGTTTTTTATTATTAATATAAATATTTTTATATTTATATTAATATTTAATCCAATATTTAATTTATGGAATCACGTCAAATCATGGGCACAAATCTCAATTTATAATGTGGAAAAGTCAAAGGTTGGATGGACGACGCACATGCATACCGGGGATTTAGGTAGCGAGGAGGTTAATTTTGTGAAGGTGGACCGAGAAATACTACCATGGATTCTTTCGTGGACACGTGTTTTTACATGAAGAAAATCGGAGGAAAAGAAGTTTGGATTAAAACCACTCCATCCAAAGCCCGATGTAATAAATGCAAACATTTATCATATGTTTTATGTGTGACATTTTTCGAGGAGTACATTTCAATAATGATTATGGGATTTCCAATAAAAGAAATTCTTCCTCATGGTGAAATTGTTTTACAGAGGTAAAATTCACGTTTTACAAATTAAAGACATTAATGCTTATTTCCATGCTTAGTGGTTGGATTTCTCGGTGACATTGTTCTTGAAACTTAAGTGGAATTTCAGAGATTGTGAAAAAACTAGATAAACACATATAAATTATATCCATGTAAAATTTACAGACTCGGATACATACCTCTGAAGCTTGTTAAATCCTAGTTATTTTGATAATCATGGGATAGATACAGCCTTCGAGTTGCTTGTCTTTCTCCTTTGGGTGCTCTAGGATTCTCTTATTCCCAGGATGATTTCGTTCACAATGGCTCAAGATATTTTAAACAAGAAATATCTTACCGTGTTGCATCAACCATTCAATTCGATTTATGAGTGAATTTTCAATAAATCTACCGCCAAATCTCTAGAACTTAAATTCGTTGTGGGTTGATGGTGAAGGCGCAGGTGGTGATGTGTTCTATCGGTGATTTTACATGGTTATTTTGATTGGAGCACGAGGTAGTAACTAATGCAGGATAGGGTATTAATTACCTCCTTAAATGCTCAAAATTCGATCGTATCTAATGCTAAAATGTCTCGTCATGTCTCTCTTTCAGTGGGTGGATCGGGTATCAGGGTTGTGCTACGAAAGTTTTCGTTGATATTCTTCTACAAAACTCTCTAATGTCGATCGATATTACCATACAATGTTGATGTGACAAAGTTGACTTGGAGGTGTGACTCAGACCTAGGGGACCAAGAATGACTCGGGATAGAACTAGACCGTATGACCCTCTTACCTAGTAAAGACACGTGGCATTGGAGACCAGTGACTTAATTCACTTGTATTAATCAGAGTCAGGACTTTTGTTAAGTTATTCATTATAAAACAAAACTTAGCTTGCAGATGTCAAAAAAGTGTCCAGGATCGACGATCAATGATAGACCTATCAAAGCGCTTTCGGATCGAATCCCATGAAAAATGTCCCGATGTTGAAAACGCATCGGGGATCAACGATTGGGGATAAATTTTATCGTGGTCAAAATGTTTGTTGTGATCCTTTTAGGTTTTCTCCGATTCCAATAAAGCACGCCAAACATCATCTATCAGCGATATATTTTCGTTCTTCGTTAACGTATGTCCTCCCCATCTTTTACGGACACTAAAGGGGAATCTTCTATTGATGATATCTTTATGCAAAAACCAAAACTTCCTTCTACTGATTCCAATGGAGATCGAAGCTCGGCGACTGGTTTTCCGAGTGGTTCATTTTTCTTATTTGCATTCCTTCCGATGTCGAACTTGAGCGCATTGGATGAAGTATTTGGTTGTTGATTCTTTATTTAGGTGTTAAGGTATTTTTATTCATGAGGTTTCATAAGTTCAAGAAAACCTGAATATGTGATGAGAGTCATGAAAATAAACAAATCCAAAACATTTCCCAAAATGAAATCGAAAGATCAAGTGGTAACCAAAAAGTAAAAAAAATGACAAAGGCCTTTTAGGGTGTGTTGAGTTCTCAAGAAGGCGTAAGTAGGCTCCTTGGAGGGAATCCTTACTATTGCATTGTGCATATTTCCATAGTCTCAGCCTACCCTAGGATTTCCTTTACCTTGGGTGGAGTTTATTCCCAACTCGGGGTGACCCACTACTGATAGCTTGGACCAGCGTGGTATAAGGATAGAAGGTTTGTGGAAGGTCTGCACGCAGTTGGTGGTCTTCTCTTAAAAATATAAGTACCAATTCTATGTTAATTTACATGTTGTGTTTAAGTAAATGTCTGAAGTTTATCATAATTGCCTATGTTTATTGGATGTATGGGTTTATTATCACTTCCATTTGAATCTATGTATGAGCAGAATGTCAATATTTATTAAATTTATATTATATATATATATATATATATATATATGTATGTATGTATGTATGTATGTATGTATGTATATTAGAGTTTGGACAGAGTAGAGAGTATAACATGCCCAACCCTGTGATGGATGGGTATATTAGATCTCGATTTTTAGTAGAATTGTAGTAGCGTGTGCCTGACTGGGAATCTCGGGGACGTTACAATATGGTATCAGAGCCCATGATTTAAACACTAAACCTGGATGGGCCACACATATGGAATTTGGAGTAAAAACTTCAACATAGAAATGATGTACAGAATGCCAGGAGGGCATTGAGGGAACACCTTGGCTGTGTTCCGAAGCTTAGGAGGTATAGAATTTTCATAAACCATGACAACTGTGGTATTGGGCCACAAAGTTAAATTTGTGTCACTGGATCTATTCGGAAGAGGACAGATCCCCCACAACCGTTAGATATGAAGAAGGTGCATGGAGGTTAAGCACAAAGTTCTTTCAGACAATGCCCCTCAGACCTTTTTAAAAATATAGCAGAGAAAATTGTCGAATTCTAGAACCAATACAGACCATCCATTTCTAGGGACACATGCCCTCATATTAAGCAATGTTCAAAATTCAGCAGTCTGGGGGTTGTGGGGTGTTCAACAATGAAATCCTCTGAAGTCACGGAATGAATATCAACCATAGATAATTCGGGAGGAGTAGAACCATTGGATTTCCCAAGTGGTTTGGTAGTTCAGTTTTTGGGGAAATCCGTTGGAGATTGTGAGGGTGAAAAAATCATTGAGGTCCCAAAGCTACGAGAAGCAACTTTTGACAATAGACAGTTTGGGAGTTTTGGAAAAGTGTATATGAGAAGAAATCCCTAAAGTCCTAGTTTTTCGAAGTGACGTGACATGATGATGTCATCATGGGTGATGTGGACCCATTTGACAGTTTGGTAGTTCGACAGGTTTGAGAAAGTGTCGATGATAATAAATCCTCGAAGTCCCAAAGTGTCGGATATGACATTGCATGATAACGTCACCTAGGGTGATGTGGACCTACCCCAAGTATGCCACATGTCACTTGTTTTTTGTACTTTTGAAAGGCCCTTAGTATCGATTGGGATCTGACATGTGTCACTCGATGGTGGGTCCACGTATCACCAACTTGATTAGTGACAATTGTACTATATGGACCTTGGGAGGTTAAGAAGTTCGGAGTTCGGCGTTCGGGGAAAAGTTGTTGGAAGATATTTTAGATATCCGAAGTCCTAAAGTCCCAAACTTCCAAATTCATGAAGCACCTAAGTGGCATGGCTTGGTGATGTCACCTAGGGTGACGTGGACACACAAGATGTGTGCCATGTGTTAATGTGTTCTATGATTTTAAAAGGATGATTTTTCCAGTTAGAACTTGACACGTGTCACCCATAAGATTGGGCCACATGTCTGCTTCTTGGGATCTGACATGTAGTACTTGGGTGTGTAGTACTAAGTGGACCCCAGGAGTTCACCAATTCGACGTTCAGAAGGAATGAAGTGTGAGGAAGGAGAAACCCCTGAATCTCCAAAGAGTGGATTAAATCCTCATCGTTATTCAGGAGAGGGCACGCAATAGTAGATCTCGTAGTTCATTGGATTCAAGGCATAAACAGTTGAGGTCAAGGACTTCCGGAGGCCTGAAGGTCAGATTCCATATCGATCGTTGATCACAAAGGATGCATGGTGCCATATCCCAAGGTCTGGAGAAGTGGTACTCTAGAAGAATTGATTTGCAGATTGTTGTGAGAAGAGAACTCCCGAAGGCCGAAGTTAATCTCGACCATTGCTCGAGATATGAAACTTGGATGGAAGAAAGAGAATCTCCAGTCAGTTAGAAATTCAGGAGATTTCTAGATATGTTCTTTGGAAATCATCAAATCCATGAGTCCTAAAGCTCCTATCCACCATAGATATAAACAAAGAATGAGGATCGTCGATCTGTACGTCCTCCGAGTATTCGAAGAATTGGTGTTCTAGGGAAATGTATTGCAATGAAGGAAGATCTTCCAAATCCCTAAAGTTCTAGAGCCCTAGAGGCCCAAAGCATAGGATAAGTGCCTATTTATTAGTTCTTGGTCACAACCCGTGGTCACATGAATTTGGGGGTTGAATAAAAGGGGTTAGCGCCCAAAATTTTGTTTTAATAAAAGGAAAGGGCTTAGAAAATGAGCCCATGGAATTTTTAATTGTACAAACCTACACCTAAATAAGTAAATAAGGCCTGTAAACCAGAAGAATGGATCCAACACATATCCAAGAGCCAATTTGACTCTAAGTTGGAAGAATCCATGTATAGGATTGCATCACTGAACAAACATATTGTTCAAGTATCCATAACTTCCTGTTCAAAACTCATAATTACACATGGAAGAAGGCATTAGAAAGGTATTGAATAGTAGAAGATAATTGTTCACCCAGAAATTGGATCTGAATAGTCAATTTCTTAGGAAATCAACAGAAAATAATTATGATATATATTAATGAATCAAAATGGCTTGTGTTTTCATGAAATTATTAAGAACAATTATCCTGACAAAGTTCTGTTGGCTGCACAGTTTTGAAGAATTAACAGCTTTCAGATAAGAATCAACATAGAGTGCAAAGTGATGGATGATACACATATCATCTATAATCAAGAGGATGAAATCAGATGGATGAATTTCCAGTTGGGTATGGAGGGAACCAACTCCAATGGACATGGAGGAGGAAAGGAGGAAGACATAAATCTGGCTGAGACCCTCAGAAAATTGAAGACAGATATCCAAATCCACAAGGTTGATAATGTGAGGCTTATGAAGGCCAAGGAACAACATGAAGACTTCAATATGAAGTTAATGAAAATCCTGGATAGAATTTATAAGAAGTTGGATAAGGAGAGTGGCTCTAGAAAATCAGGAATCCACGAGACCCTTGAGGGAAAAGGAAGATAAAGGAGTGATAATAGACATCACCATCACTCCCAAAGGAATTCCAATAGGAGAGCATACAATAGCTCAAGTCCATCCCCTGTCAGGAAGAATCATAGGAGTTCTGGGGTGGATAAATTGAAAGGAGAAGTGAATAAGATCAAACCTCCCACTTTTGATGGTGAACACAAGAATGATGAAGATGTTGATGTAATAGCCAAATAAATTAAACATCCATTAATTCTACTAACATAACAGTAAAGTTCAATAATTCCTCTATATTGAGCAAATTAGTAAAATTCAAAAATTTCTTTAATTGAGCACATTCGCATATAGATTTATCAACAATAATAAAATTTTATAGCAAAATTAAAACAAATACACAATTTAAATTACCTGGTTCTAATGATAATTCGCCTTGATGTTGCCTTCCTTCCTGTTTCTTGATGCACCGAACAACACTGCCCAAACCTACTATCCTCCCTGCCAACTAGGACAACTACCTAGCTCCAGGATATCATATGGATATCCTGGCCCCCGTGCCCAAAACCTCCAGCAAACCGGTGGCTGTACTGATCCAATTTGACTCCAAAACTCAACTCCCCTCTGCAAATCCAAGAGAGCCCCCAAAAATCAATCCCCCATATCACGTAGAATGCTCCTCCCGTAAACCTCCTTCCCCTCCATATTCCTCCTTCACCGACTTCCCCCTCATTTACTTCCCTACCTAACCCATTTATTACCTTATCTTATCCTTTCGTCGTTAATGCCCCTTATCCCCTTTATTTATTATTTTATCATATATTTAATGTCTTACCCCTTTGAATTAATATCTTATCCCCTTCCGTGTACGTAACTCCTTTTTTTTTAATTTAAACAATATAACTTATTATCCCTTTTAAATTTAATACCCAAGTTATTGAATATAATAGGTAGTTAATTAATTAATTAATCAATCAAAATTATAACCTTTAATTAATTAATAAATATTTAATTAGTATCTTTATACCAATCTTGTTTAATTAATACCATGTTAAGACAATTAATCCCCTAATTAATTTTTACTTAATAAACCTTAAACATTTATTCAACTAGGGTTGTTACAGTTGAGACATGGTTGTTGGGCATGAGAAAGTACTTCCAATTGCATAACAATTCTCCTCATGTAGAAGGAAAAAAATCTATCTATCAACTGAAAGGAAAGGGATCGATGTGGTGGGATCAGATCTTGCAAGTGAAACACATCAGAGAGAAAAATGTGACTTGGAAGGAATTCAAGAAGCATTTTGAGAAGAAATACCTGACCAAGAGGTATTATGACAAAAATATGAAAGAGTTATTTGAACTCAAACTAGGAAGCATGACCATTGATGAGTATGAAAGGATATTTTTAGAATTGTTGAAGCATGTCTCCTTCATCAAGGATGAGATAGTTAAGATCTAGAGATTCTTAAGTGGGATGCCATCTTTCATCAGTGCAAAGATTCAATACAATGACCACAAGACTTTGGAGGAAACCATAAGGAGATAAAAGTGTTTATATGATCATTATAAGGGAAAACCTACTTTCCAAAGAGATTGGGAAGACAATAAGAAGTTTAAGAGGGAATTGAGGAAGAAGGGGAAGAAGCCACCCTTTTCCAGAAATAGTCCTCAAGGAAAACCATATTTTAAAGAGTGTAGAATGACTGAGGTAGGTGGGGAAAGGCTAAGGAAGACACCCATTCAATGTTGGGGTTGTAAAGAAGACCATAAGTATAGAGATTGTCCTAAAATAAGTGACAAAGTGAGAGTTGTCCGCAATGTACAACAAGAAGAAACAATGGAGGACATGGGAATAAGTGTTCCAAGGATCTATGTAGCTCTCGAAAACAAGCAAGCTAAGTTTAAATAAAAAATGATTGAAGTAGAAGGTATGATCAATAACCATGCCTTTACCATTTTAATAGATTCATGAGCTAGTCATAGCTATATAGATACTAAGGTAGTGGAAAGATTTCATTTTACAAGAACCAAGCATGATAAATCTTGGTTGGTACAACTCGCTAGAAGAGCCAAGAGAAAAGTTGTTGAGATGGTTAAATCATGTCTATTGGACATGAATGGGGTAAGTACCAAGGCATATTTGAACATCCTACCATTTGGTTCATATGAATTTATGATTGGTATGGATTGGTTGGACCAACACTATGCCATATTAGACTGTCATAACAAGGCATTTACTTTCCTGGATGAGGAAGGGAACCCAAGAACAATCCAAGGAATTCCTAGGGAAGTTACTGTCAGAGAGATCTCAACAATGCAGTTGAAGAAGTGTTACAGGAAGGGCTACCAAATATTTTCATCTCATATGGAGGAAGAACCCAAGGATAAGGTGCCAAATCTGGAGGATCATGCAGTTCTGAAATATTTTTAGGATCTGTTCAAGGAGATACTAGGACTACCCCCAAAGAGAGATATTGATTTCTCTATTAATTCGATACCTAGAGCAGCTCCAGTATCAAAGACTCCCTACATAATGAGTACACCAGAGATGAAGGATTTGCAAATGAAACTTTAATAGATTCTAAAGAAGGGGTATATACGCCCAAGTGTGTCACCTTGGGGTGCCACAATTTTATTTGTGAATAAGAAATATGGGACATTGAGATTGTGCATCAATTTTAGACAATTGAACAAAGTGACTATAAAGAACAAGTATTATTTGCCAAGGATCGATGATCTCTTTGATCAGTTAAAATATGAAAGGATATTCTCAAAGATTGATCTCAGGCTAGGATATCATCAAGTAAGGATCAGAGATGAAGACATCAACAAGATTGACTTTAGGACAAGGTATGGTCATTACAAATTCATAGTGGTGCCATTTTGGTTATCAAATGCACCAATTGTTTTCATGTGCTTGATGAATGGTGTTTTCCGGGAATATTTAGTCAAGTTTGTCATTGTATTTTGGATGACATCCTTGTATATTCCAAGTCAGAAGAAGAACATGAGCATCATTTGAGGATGGTGTTGCAAGTGTTAAGAGAGAACCAGTTGTATGCCAAATTGAGCAAGTGATTATTTGATCAAAATCAAATTCACTATTTGGGGCATATCATATCCGAAGAAGGGATAAAAGTGGAGCACAAAAAGATTGAAGCTATTAAAGGATGGAAAAAACCTAAGAATGTGACATAATTCAAATCCATCATGGGTCTAGCTCGCTACTATAGAAGATTCAATGCAGGGTTTTCAAGAATTTCTCACCCAATCACGTTGTTGCAAAGCAAGGGGGTGAAGTTTAAATGGAAAGCATAATGTGAAAAGAGATTCCAACAATTGAGGCAGTTCTTAACCAGTGCTCCAATTCTGAGGATTGCTGATCCGAATGAAGATTTCATGGTTTTTAGAGTCCTCAGTTAGAATGGGTTTGTGATATGTTTTGAATCCATAAAATTGAAAGAGAATGAAAGGATCTATGCCAGTCATGATTTGGATTTGGCAGCCATAGTGCATTCCTTGAAGAACTGGAGGCACTACCTCATGGGAAAGAGGTTTGAGCTGAGGACCAACCATAATGGTCTGAAATATTTTTCTGATCAGCCAACTTTGAATGCAAGGCAGAGCAGATGGTTGGAATTCCTTTGTGAGTATGACTTTGATATTAAGCACATCAAAGGAAAAGAGAACAAAGTGGCTAATGAACTCAGTAGGAGAGTGCATGATATGCATGCTACAACCATTAGCATGTATCAAACTGATCTTAAAGGTAGAATTTCCGAGGCTACAAAAGTAGATTTGCAGTACATGGAGTTGGTAACAAAATTACAGCAAGGTAAAATGCAATAGAAAGTTGAAGATTATGAATTGGGAAATGATGGAATTCTCTTGTATAGTAACATAATTTATGTACCCAATTCTCATGAATTGAGGAGTAAGATTTTGAAAGAGATGCATAATGTACCTTATTCTGGACACCCAGGATATCATAAAATAGTTTCAACAATCAAGAGACAATATTATTGGCTAGGCATGAAGAGGGATATTATTGAATGCATTTCTAAATGTTTGGAGTGTCAAAGGGTCAAGGCTAAGCATCGAAACCCAGTTGGGTTGTTGCAGCCATTACCCATTCCTGAGTGGAAGTGGGAAGTGGTGACAATGGAAAAACCATCTAAAGGGTGAACCAAGTGATAGAGGGCATGCTAAAGATGTACGTGATGGAAAAACCATCTAAGTGGGAAGATTTTCTACACTTGGTAGAATTTTCCTACAACAATGGGTACCAAGAATCACTGAAGATGATCCCATTTGAGGCAGTTTATGGAATAAAGTGAAACACACCAGTAAGTTGGGACAACCCAGCAGATAGAGCAGTATTTGGGCCAGAGTTTCTTAGGGAAATGGAAGAGCAGATGTCAAAAATTAAATATAATTTAAAGGATGCCCAAGATAGGAAAAAAATCTATGATGAAAAGGACAGAACTCACAGGGAATTTAAAGTGGGTGATCATGTTTTCTTGAAGGTGAAGGCCAACAAAAGTTCCTTGAAGTCGGGAAATTGTTTCAAGTTGGCAGCCAAATATTGTGGTCCGTTTGAAATCCTAGAGAGGATTGGACCAGTAGATTACATTATTGCATTACCTACATCTATGTATATACATAATGTATTCCATGTATTATTTCTTAAGAAATATATACCTAATGATAATCATGTTATTGATTGGAATGTGATTTAGGTGGAGCAAGAAAGCGCTTTTCAAGTGCATCCAGTACGCATTATGGACTGAAAAATAAAACATCTCTGGAATCAAGACATAGGGATTGTAAAGGTCCAATGGACCTAGTACAGTCCTAAGGAAGAAACTTGGGAGCATGAAGATTCTATGGGGGAAGAATACCCATATCATTTTGAATATTTTTGAAAATCTTGTTGTAATATGTAAATATGATGCACTGAGGACAGTGCATAAATAAGGGGAGGGGATTGTAATACCCCAAGGTCGAGCTCCTGATGAATTGTAATGATGTTTAATGAAGTTTATAGACTAGTGAGCCAAGTATTTATAAGGTGGGAGGATTATGTGTTTATTAGGCCAAAGAGCCTAGATGCTAAGACCAGTGAGCGTATTTTTGTATATGTGATTATGCAAATCATTAATAAAAATACATTGTTGCGTGCAGAAAAACAATGAAGAGAGATTTATGGGGGACTAAGATCCACTATGAAGGGAAAGGGAAGGGGGCTGAGAGGCTGGGAAAAGGGGCTAATCTTGAGGGCTTAACCCAAGGGAGAATTATAATTTATTTTCCTAAAATACTAAGGCTTGGGAAATAAACCCTGTTATCCTAAGTTCCTTTTTGTGAAAGGAATGAACTCCAAGTGGAGAGGAATGAGCTCTTGGAGATCCAAGTGTCAACCTGGGCACATGTAGATTTATGTGGGAAAATCTATCATTGTGGGGGTTCTCTCACCATTCCTACAATCCTTTGCCCCATTCCCTCGCGCACTAAACATGAATGCAGTCAACCATTTTTTCTCCATTGTTGAACCCTCTACCATCGTGAACCTCTGTAACTTACGCGCATTGGTATTTTTGTTGAGTCATATCCTGGCTTACCCGATTTTGCTACTGTGGTTACCCATTGGAATTAAGAGTTGGACAGAAGAAGTAGTTTGTGAGGCTTGCGGTTTGAAGAGGCAAGTTGTCAGGCCCATGGGTTGAAGAAGTAGGTTGTCAAGCCCGTGAGAAACTCTCTCCAGGTGAGAGAGACTATTAGGGAAGTGATTTCTCTTGGACGGAGCCCAACAAAAGCTATAGAGCTATGAGAATTCTTGATCTGGTCTATTGTTGAAGCCCTGGAAGGGAAGTGGACCAGCCGATGGACCATGGAATAGTGAAGGTGTATATTCTTGAGGTGGGAAAGGCATGTGGGGAATGAGAATCTATGAGTGGTGGGCGTAAGTAGGCTCCTTGGAGGGAATCCTTCCTGTTGCATTGTGCAACTTTTTGTAGTCTCAGCCTAGCCTAGGATTTCCTTTACCCTCGGTGGAGTTTAGTCCCAACTCGAGGGTGACCCATTGTTGATATCTTGGAACAACATGGTCTAAGAATGGGAGGTCTGCACGCAGTTGGTGGTCTTCTCATAAAAAGATAAGTACAAATTCTATGTTAATTTACATGTTATGTTTAAGTACATGTCTAAAGTTTATCAAAATTACCTGTGTTTATTGGATGTATGGGTTTATTGTCACTTCTTCTTGAATCTCTGTATGAGAAGAATTTCTATATCTATTAAATTTTCATTATATATATATGTATATTAGAGTTTGGACAAAGTAGATATTTGTTGGTACCATGCCTGGCCCTGGATGGTTGGGTATATTAGAGCTCTATTTTTAGCAGAATGGTAGTAGTGTGTTCCTGGCTGGGAAGCTCGGGGATGTTACATATGATATACTTTTTTTGAGAAATAAAAATGCCTTAGTTTCTTTGACATATTTGAAGACCCATAAAAAAGGATAGTTCTCCAAGTAATGAAATTTCAAATTCATTATGCATATCCTTTGCAAATTTCTAGCTTAATCTATCATCATCACTTCCAAAATTAATATCATCAACATAAACTTCAATTAATAAAATACTATCTTGACTTACCTTGATGTATAAGTTGTTGTCTACATTTCCTTTTCTGAACCCTTGTTGTTGTAGATATATGTACAGTCTAGAATACCATGCTATGGGGGCTTGTTTTAGACCATACACGACCTTCTTTAACTTGGACACATAATCTTGATTCTCTAACAATTGAAATCCTTCTAGTTTCTCAATGTAGACTTCTTCTTCTATTTCCCCATTCAGAAAGGATCATTTCACATCCATTTGATACACTTTGATATTATTGGAGCATGCATAAGCTAGGATCAATATGATTTCTGCCATTATGGAAACTAGGGAAAAATTCTCTTCAAAGTAGATACCTTCAACCTGTCCATATCCTTTACATACTGATCCAGGGGATCAAAATATGCTCAAAAATCAAAGTGCTTAGAATTTCTTGAAAATGGACTCATGCGTAGGCCACGTCCTCGCGATCCCAACACAAATTTAATGGGTTAAAACATATGTCGTATGCAAGATATATCATGTTTTGTCCACTTTGCCAAACATGCAAAATTTTAGGTCGACGCCTGACCACATGGACCACGCGACCGACACCTCCACCGAGAAAGGTGCTTATGCCTCCTAACTGTTCGAAAATTCACCACAAGTTCCAGAACATGTGTGGTGCTGGGTTTTTCACATAGGAAACGCTTGTGAGCTAGGTTAGTCACACACATGAGCATTTTGGCGATCAAAGAAAAGAAATAATGGGGAGAAACTTCTAGGAAGAGTTTCCTACTCAGTTTTTGGCCAAACCAGGTGTAGGAAGAGTCCAAATAGGGGTTTTTGAATGTGATGGAGCCATTGAAGCAATCTATTTTTCATTTTGAGCATTGTAAAGAACTGATTTTGACACTTTGAGAATTAATGAAAATGATCCATTGGAAGCTGGACCAAGAGATGTAGCCCAAGAGAGGGGTGAACCCCTTTATCATTTTGTTATGTTAATGTGTTTACTTTGATGGATACTATGTCTATTTATGTTGCTCATGATTAAGTGAAAAACTCATTAAGTTTTATGTGTTAGTAACTTGAGCCTATTACCCAAGCACACACAATTTACACTTGCAATTTTAAAGAGACTCAAGCCTTTTCATTTTCAGATCAAGTTGGTATCAAAGCATAGGTTTTTGAAGGTTTGATTGTTTGCAAGTGTTTTTTTTTTTATTCTTACAAGGTTGAGGCTCACAAGAGGATAAGGTCAACTTGTAGAGCCAAGTTATCAGATTTCAAGAAGGAGAACAACACAATCACCTCAAGCTTCAAGGAGATATTTACCAAGTATGGCTCATGAGGAGAGTCATGAAACTCTTACTTAGGAGGATGAAACTTTCATAAAATCTTTCTATGATATGACGAAGATGGTGAAAGTTTTATTTGACAAAAGAAATGCAAGGTTGCAAGATGAACGCTCAAATCCTCCAAAGGGTAATAAATATAGTGGTGAAAAAACTCCGAAAGGAAATGGAGGGAGTGGTGATACTACACCTCCTTCACCTCCATATTCCACTTCTTCTACGATTTCACAACCACCTCCAAATTCTTCAAATGAACATGGTAAAATTCCTCTACAAAATCCTTTTCTTAAGCTTGATATTAAGTTTGAATTGCCTATGTACAATGGAGAGGTAAATTTTGAGAAATTGGATAACTAGATTCGTCAGATTGAAGTGTATTGTAGGATACAAAGAATCAAATATGATGAAACTAAGATTTAGCTTGCTTCTCTTAGATTGGAAAGTGAAACACTCATTAACACTCATTTGGTGGGAAGCCAAAACTCAAGACAACGTGAAGAAACATGGTAAAGTTTTATCCTCTTGGAATGATTTTATTGTTGCACTTAAATTTTCTTTTTATCCATTAGCATACATGCAGAAAGATATTATTAATTGATAAAATTTTAGACAAGATAAGGGGAAAAGTGTGAAAATCTACACTCAAGAATTTAGAAGAAGAGCTTTGATTTTGGGTACAAATTTATCTTCTCAAGAAACTTTACTCAAATACATTGGAGGATTGCATAGCTACTTGAGGCACACAATACTTATTTTTAACCCTACAAGTCTAGATGAAGTTTGTGTACATGAAAATCATTTGGAAGCAAGAGGGATAAATCAACCTCAAGAGGGAAACAATAAACCTTTTGTTAATGGAGACAAAGGAAAGAAGAAGTTCAAGGGAAATGGAAGAAATAATGCTTCAGTCATGAAAGAGGGAGAAAAAATCACATGTAAACATTGTTCAAAATATGGCCATGATGAAGGCCATTGTTGGAAACTTCATCCTGAAAAAAGACCCAAAAAGTTAAACAACAAAGGAAAACCAAAGACTGGTGAAATTACACAACATGATTTAGGTTCTGATTCAGGAGATGAAACAAAAATTACAACCATGGGTTTTCAAAGTAAGGATTCTATTGCAAGTACTAGTTCTTAAAGTAGTAGTAGCCTCAATGAAACTCAACATGAAAAGGAAAGAATAGAGATTTTCCACATAAGGGTTATTTCAAAACATACCAAGATAGATTCTCTTTTTGATACTGGATCTCAAGCAAACCTCATATCTAAAGACACTGTCAAGAAATTAAAATTGGAAACTAATCCACATCCTAAACAATACCCTCTAGGATGGATATGTGACAATGCAAAATTGCATGTGACAAGAAGGTGTAAACTTAGATTTTCCATCACTGCAAATTTTATAGATGAGGTAGAGCTTGATGTTATTCCATTGGATATTTGTGGTATTGTTTTGGGAAGCCCATATTTATATGATATGAGAGCCATATTTCATCGTCATGAGAACAAGTATCATTTGTTTAAAAATGGAGTTGAGTACATTGTTAGAGAACCTACAAAGAAGTTGAATTTTTCGCTTGTAAATGCTAGATAAATGAAGAGTTTAGTCAATGCTAGTAAGAATTTTTCCTTCTTGATGATCAAACCCAAATACAATGTTGAAAAATAAGATTTCGAAGGTTGGGATGCAAAGTTAAAATCTGATTTATATGAGGTTGTTAAACAATATGATGAGATGTTTTAGGAACCAAAAGGATTGCCTCCAAAAAAGGGGTATCCAACATGAGATACAATTGTAGCAAGATTGTCCTCTTCCAAACATTCGTATGTACAACATGTCAGTCCTGGGGAATGCTGAAATTAAAAAGAAAATCCAAGAGTTTCTTGACAAAGGGGCCATCATGCCAGGCACATCACCATGTGGGTCACCAATTGTTTTAGTGCCAAAGAAATATGGTACATGGATCATGTGTGTAGATTTCAGAGCCTTGAACAAGATTACGGTAAAAAATCGTTATCCTCTTCCTAGAATTGATGATTTGCTTGATCAGTTGAAAGATGCTAAGTATTTTACTAAGTTGGATTTGAGAAGTGGATATCATCATATTAGGATTGTTGAAGGAGACACATGGAAGACAACTTTCAAAGGAAATCAAGGTTTGTTTGAATGGATATTAATGTCATTTGGGCTTTGTAATGCTCCTACTACATTCATGAGAGTCGTGAATGATGTTTTAAGGCCTTTTCTTAATGATTGTGTGATTGTCTACTTGGATGACATTTTGATATTTAGAAAATATTGTGAAGAGTATGTTATGCATGTAAATAAAGTTTTGGATGTATTAAAGAAAGATTTTTTTTTTATGTTTAAATGTGAGTTTGGAAAGACCTCACTTATTTACTTGGGACATATTGTTGGAGGAGGAGAACTGGAAATTGTTCCTTCCAAGGTCAAATTCATTTTGGATTGACCCAAGCCCAACAATGTGACCGAGGTAAGAAGATTTTTGGGAGCAAACCAATACTGGAGAAATTTTACTGCTAACTTCTCTTCAATTTCAGCTCCATTATATGCAATGACAAGCATCAAGCAAGTTTTCCAATGACGAGGAAAGAAACAAAAATATTTTCATGCATTGAAGGAGAAGATTAATTCAGCTCCAGTTCTTGCATTTCCTAATTTGAGACAACCATTTGATATCCAAAAAGATGCAAGTAATTATGCAATGGGAGGAATCTTTTTACAACATGGTAAGCCCATTTGTTTTCATTCTAGAACTTTTAATGTTGTTGTGATTAACTATCCTACTTATGATAAGGAGTTGTATGAATTGGTGCAAAGTGTGAAAAAATGGAAACATTATTTGTTGGGAAAATAAACTGTCATTCACACGAATCATCAACCATTGAAATACTTATAATCACAAACAATGCTACAAAAAGAAAGGCACTTTAGATGGATGGGTTTTCTACAACAATTCCACTTGGTTATAAGGTATAAGAAAGGAATTTATAACAAAGTTGTTGATATGATTTCCAGGCCTATTATTAGTGCTTCAGTTATTCTTAAGAATAATTCTACCATGCATGAGAGCTATGTTGAACAATATGCTTTAGATGTTGATTTTAAAGAGGTTTATGAAACTTTGTGTTATTCTAACCAAGTTGAGGAATTGGATTACCATGTGCATGATAAGATTTTGTATCATCTTGTAAAGCTATGTATTCCACAGGGTGAAAGAGTAAACATCATAAGGGAAGCATACTCTTCTCTTATCGCTGGCCACTTTGGTGTAGGCAAGACAATGGATAACTTGCAAAGGTATTGTTATTAGCCAAAAATGAATGAAAGTGTTTCAAGATATGTAAGAGGATGTTCTTTATGTGCTACAAGTAAGCCTATCAATAGAAATTTGGGTTTATATAATCCACTTCTGGTTCCTTATCGTCCTTGGTAAATCATTTCCATGGACTTTGTAGGAGGTCTACCTATGTATAAAAGGAATCATGATTATCTTCATGTTGTGGTTGACCGTTTCAACAAAATGTGTATTTTGATTCCTTGTAATAAGTAGGTTAAAGTTGAGCAAACAACACAAATGTTCTTTCAACATGTTTGGGTACATTTTTGGTTTCCCAATTCCATTATTTCTGGTCGAGATTCTCTATTTATTGGGAACTTTTGGTCAAGATTATGGGCACTCATGGACACCAAGATGAAAAAGAGCACAAATTTTTATCCACAAATCAATGGTAAAACAAAAGTGGTGAATACAACAGTAGTACATCTTCTTCGTGGTTATTGCAGTAAGCATCCTAAGCTTTGGGATGAGCACCTACATTACATTCAACATGCTTACAACCGGACTAGGCACTCTTCGAATCAAACATCTCCATTTCAGGCATGTTTTGGTTATTTGCCAAAATATCCTTTATATTTTATCTTTGAGAAGGATATTTCTATTGATGGTCATTATGACATTGATAGAGCAAAGAAGATCATTGAACAAATTTAGTTGGTGCAGCAATGGTACAAGAACAGTTGGAAAAGATCCAAGACAAGTACAAGACAAGACATGACAAGCATTGTGTTGATCACAGTTTCCAAGTTGGATATGAAGTTTGGCTTTACATTAGCAAAGAGAGGCTTAAAGGAGAAGGAAAAAAATTGAAACCAATTAGATATGGACCTTTCAAGATTCTTGAAAAGATTGGTAACGATGCATTCCATTTGGGTTTGCCTCCTTATATGCAAATGTATACAGTTGTTAATGTTGAGAATTTGAGATTGTATGAGCCTCCTTCGATTGATGATCAAGGAGAGCGTGTTCATATTCCTTCCATAGATTATATCTCACCATAATATATTTCAGAACTGCATGAGGATACAATCCTTGAAAGGAGGATGAGCACTTCAAAACAAGGGAATGTGGAATACCTTCGAGTGGATATTAAAGGCACAAATCCAAGAAAATCCAAATGGATTGAGGTTGGAAAGGTGAGGGAATTGTACCCTCATATTCAGATAGAATAAAAGTAGTCTTTTGGAGGTGAAAAATCTTCCCAATGGGGAGAAGTGATCCAGGGGATCAAAATATTCTTAAAAATCAAAGTTCTCAAAATTTCTTGAAAACAGACTCATGCATAGGTATCATCTTCACGATCCCAACACAACCTTAACAGGTTTAAACATACATCGTATGCAAGAGATATCATGTTTTGTCCACTTTTCCAAACAAGAAAATTTTTGTTGGCTATACAATCCGTACATGCCATGTAGAAGTTGGCCATACAATCTGTACGGACCTTACAACTGACATGGCAGGGTGACGTGGATTGTTGACTAGGCAGAGGTATTGATGTGGTAGGGTGTGGCATGCTTGTACGTTGACCAATATGGTTTGGACACATGGAATTCAGGGTGAAAAATATTATGGTGCCACATCGGCCAGTCATGGTCTTCCACATGGCACCCCCTCCATTGCTAAAATTTTATGGAGTCTGTGGGGGTCGAACCTGCGACCTCTAGGGTAAGTGGCAGAGTGTTGGAGTAGGTTGGGATACCATCCCACCTACCATTTGTGATGGAATCTTATACCATTTCAAATGTATTTAAGTTTTCTATTATGTATGGTTCGGGCGGAGAAAGGGCTGAGGGCTAGCCCCAACCCTTGGTCACACCAACCTTCAACAATATGACTACCAACGCAGATTAGTTCAACGTTTTTTCATATATCCAGAAGGCGTGAGAAACTATCCAACGTTTATCCCTTAGTCACCACACTTTTCCATATGACCATTTGCATAGAGACTCCAACAGACTAGCACACAGGTGCTGCATTTTAGGCCGACACCCGACCACATGGGCCATGTGACTGACACCTCCACCGAGAAAGGAACGTATGCCTCCTAACTATTGGAAAATTTTCCATGAATTATAGAATGAGTGTGGTGTTGGGTTTTTGTCATCGGAAACACCCGTGAGCCAGGTTAGTCACACACAAGTGCATTTTGGTGAGCGAAGACAACAAAGAATGGGGAGAAACTTCTAGGAAGAGTTTCCTACTCAGGTTTTGGCCAAACCAGGTGCAGGAAGATCCTAACTAGGGGTTTTTGGACATTTTGGAGCCAATGAAGCCATCTGTTTTTCATTCTGAGCATTGTAAAGAACTTATTTTGACACTTTGAGCATTAATAAAAATGATCCATTAGAAGTTGTACCAAGAGATGTATCCCAAGAGAGGGGTGAACTCCTTTATCATTTTGTTGTGTTAATGTGTTTACTTTGATGGTTGATATGTCTATTTATGTTTCTCATGATTAAGTAAAAAACTAACTAATTTTTATGTGTTTGTAACTTGATCCTATTACCCAAGCACATACAATTTACACTTTCAATTTTAAAGAGACTCAAGACTTTTCATTTTCAGACCACATACCAATCTAGCTTTGTTCCTGGTAAGTTGTCCATCTTCATTCAATTTATTTTTGAAGACCCAATTTGTGTTGATCACATTATTGTACCTTGGTCTTGGAACCAATTCCCAAGTGTCATTCTTCTCTATTTGATCCAACTCTTCATTCATGTCCTGTATCCATAATTCATCCTTGATAGCTTTTTCAAAGCTATTTGGTTCAATCAAAGATAAGAGTGCTAGGTGTAGTTTTTCTGGTGAGTGAATTCTTCTTCTAGTCTCAACTCCCGCATCTTTCTTTCCGATAATATGATATGAGGGATGATTATTTTGTATTCATTTTCTAGGTGCATTTGGAGGTACTTGTTGTTATTTCTCTTCCACTTCTATTCAATCTTCTTCATCTTCCCCTTCTGGTACTTCTTCATCCTTTGCTTCTTCTTCGTAAACATGTTCCATTGACTCATTTTCTTCTTCCTTTAATTTTCGTCCACCTGTCTCATCAACCATTACATTTATTCTTTCCACAAATTTGTTTAGCCTTATATTGTAACATTTGTATGATTTCCTTGTACTCGAGTAACCAAAAAGTACACCTTTGTCCACACGAGAATCAAACTTTCCCATTCCGTCACATTCTCTTTTGATGTAGCATTTGCTTCCAAAAACTCTGAAGTGCTTCACATTTGTTAGTCTTCCTTTCCATAGCTCGCATGTATTTTTTTATTTTGTTTCTGAGCATTACTCTGTTTTGAATGTGAACGGTTGTATGCACTACATGTGTCCAAAAAACATCTATCAATTTCGAATCCATTAACATTGTTCGAGCCATTTCCTGTACTATCTTGTTCTTTCTTTCGACGACCCCATTGTGTTGAGGTGTCCTAGCAATGAAGAATCACCTTTTTATTCCATGCTTGTTGCAGAAATCCATAAATCACTTTGAAGTAAACTCTCCTCCATTGTCTGATCTCAAGCATTTGATTTTTGAATCAATTTAATTTTCAACCATTTCCTTGTATACCTTGAAGTTTTCAAATGCTTCTAATTTCTTCCTGAGAAAACAAACTACAATCATTCTTGTATAATCATTAACCAATAACATAAAGTATTTCTTACCTTTTAAACCCTTTGTTCTAGTTGTTCCAACTAGATCAGTATGCACAATTTCTAGTGGTCTTGTCATTGATTATTCCTTCGATTTGAATATGGTCTTTGTTTGCTTTCCTCGTTGACAATGCTTGCATAATGTGTTGGTTGGCTTCGTGATCTGGGGAATTTCTCTAGATTCTTTCTTTTTTCTCACTTTGACAAGGTTATTGAAGTTTATGTGACCCATTCTTCTGTGCCATATCCAAACTTCATCTTCCTTTCCTAGAAAACACTTTTCATTTCCAATTTCACTGAATACATATATGTTGCATGAAGTTCTTACAATTGTTGCGACCAATTTATCTGAACAATATTTTATTATCTCACACTTATGTGAATCGAACATAAGTTTGTGACCTTGGTCACACATTTGAATTACACTTAGAATATTATGTTTCATATCTTCCACCAGTAAAACATTTCCTTCCTTGGTATTCTTGTTTCCAATTCTCATTGTCCCCTTTCCAATGATTCTAGCTAAGTTGTCGTTTCCAAAGGAGATTGATCCATCTCTTTCCTTTTTTAATGTTAGAAACATATCCTCATCACCTGTCATGTGTTTTGGGTAGCCACTATCAACATATCAACCATGTTTATTTTTCTTATCATTCCACTTCGGTGCTCAAAGATTCAAACATGTTGTAGCTTATATTATGTGTTTCACTAGGCATTCTTGGATAAACCTTTTTTGCATGACTTTCAAGGTTGTTTTTGTTTCTGCTATTTTCTCTGCAATTTACATCTTTATGTCCAAAATTATTACATGCATAACATAAAACAAAAAAATATAGTTTGATAACTGGGAGTTGAAGGTCTTCTTAAGGGAGTTACTCTTTTGAACCCAACTTCTTCTTGAACTCCTTTTTGTTATGGCCACTGTGGATTCTGAAATATGAATCTTTTGGGTGGTGGAGCATCTCTGTAATGAAACCTCTTGTTTTCTTCCTTCTCAGGAGATCCTTTGATTGTCTCTACATAACTTCTTCATTTTGTTTCTTGATCAATATTTTTGGAGTTTGAGCCTCTTTCTATCTGATTGTATCCTAGCCCATACTTTTCATTATGTGGCCTCTGATTGTTGATAATATTATCCATAACCTTATATCTATTCTGCATGTTTTTTTGTTGAAGGTATTTTCTCAATGTGACAATCTCTACTTCCATGTTTTCAATAATCCTTTCTTTTTCTTCCAGTTGTTCTTTGAGTGCTTCTTTGATTCTTTTGTCTTATTCTATTTGAACCTTCAACTCAATGATCATGTTATCTATTTCTTCAGAGTTTGAATTCTGAGTGTCTTCTTTCTTGTTTAGTTCTTCCTGGAACTTCTTTTTTTTCTTCTTTTCTGTTTTTATAACTTCTATAGCCCTCAACAATTCTTCTCTGTAGTCAAATTATTCCAATTCATATTCATATTAGGTGAATTATTTATCGAAGTCTTCTACTTCCATGAATATAACTCTTTCGATCTCACTTTCACTGACTTCATCTTCATCTGATGAGGAGTTGTCTTCCTTGGTGCAGAAACTTTTCTTGAAGACTTTATTTTTCGTTCTTTTTCCTTTATAGGTTTTTTTGTTATTTGAATCATCTTATTAATTTATTTTCTTTTTTCTTATGGGGACATTTGTTAGCAAAATGACCAATACCATCATAATTAAAACAAATCAATGGAATCTTACCTTTATATATGTTGTCGGTTTCCTTTTTCATTCTTCGAACGAAGTTGACTACTTCTTCATCGTCCTTTGAGATGTCACTGTTGCTGCTATATTATTTTTCCTTTTGATTTCCCTTTCACTTTGACTTACTAGATGCTTTGAATGCTACTTCTTTTGTACATGGATTCTCTTGTTTGGTTCTCGTTTCATAAGATATGAAAATTCCTTGTAGATCATCCATGCTTATTCAGTCCAAATATGTTGTTTCTTCTAGTGTTGATACCTTAGGATTGAATATCATTGGAAGATATCTTAGTACCTTTTAAAAAATTATAGATTCATCAATGTCTTCTCCCAATAATTTGATTACATTCATTGTTTCATCAACTCTTAAGAAGTAAGTTGCAATATTCTCATATTCCTTCATTTTCAACTGTTCAAATTGACCTTTGTAAGTTTGAATCTTTGTTGACTTGACTTTTGCATCTCCTTCATAAATAATTTGAAGTTTGTCCCAAATCTCTTTTGCGGAGATGCAATGCATAACCTTGCCATATATGGAATCACCAAGACCATTTAGAACAACATTTTTGGCTTTGTAATTATTTAGATTGAGTTTCCTTGCATTTTCATTTGTTGGTGGAACTGGTGGCTCTTTATATCCATCTACACCTAATTGCCAAACCTCAAATCCATGTGTGTGTACATATGTTTTCATCCTTCTGCTCCATAATGCATAGTTTTGTCCATCAAACTGTGGTATTCCATTTTTATACATACTTTGATCTCCATGATCTACCTTTCAGTGGTTAAACTAATTTCTGAAGGAACCTCCTCTGATACCAATTGTTGGATTACTGAGATAGGGGGTGAATCAGTAATAGAGATTTTTAATCATTTTTAAACACAACATATAAGTGTTTTTATTTTTATTTTTATGATCAATATACCATTATCATTCAACAAGTGCAAAGTAAATAAACCATGAACGATGAGAAATCATACACATACACAGTACACCAGTATTTTTATGTGGAAACCCAATGCTAGATAAAACCACATAATGTTTTTTCTTATATGTATTTAAGAATTATATTCATTGGAAGCACCAAATACCTTTGTTTTCCAACTACAACTGGAAGGAGGCTCCACCCCCCTAGTTTCTCAGGCTATAACCTCATGGAAGCTCCAACTCCCCAATTCTTTGGCTACAACCAAAAGGAGGCTACAACTCCCTATGTTTTCCGACTACAACCGAAATATGGATACAACCACCTATACTTTCCACATCCTACCACCCTAAAATATAAGTGAAATGATTAAACCACTACCACACTGTCACTGAGAGATATATCACTGTAAACATGTACCAATTTGTTCCAATAACCTGTAACCAAACTATTCCACTGTCCTATAACCAACCTGTACCTGTACTCAGCCTGTACCAACAAAATCTGACAGGTACACAACCTGTTTGTGCTACAAATTGTGTATGTATGCGCCCTTTCTACACTGCAACTCGTGTATGTACACAACCTTTCTATACTATAGCCCGCGTATGCCTTCTGAAAACTAGGGTTTTCTCTTTCTTGAAAAAATATGACCATTTGCTACCTTTGTCACATCAACCTGTAGCTTGTCACTCAGTCCAGACTATATTTGTTCCATATGCATACATCCTCATACATATCCATTAACCAATTCCATCTATATATCTCTAGTCATGTGCCATATAACTATGTATAATCATGAACAAGTATAATAACCCTCACATGGACTAGAAATCAAACCCTTATTGATATACAACCTCTCAATGCATCAACCACTTCATAGCCACTTCACAGAAAAAAGCTCTCAACCATGTACCACAAAAACCTTTAACCATATGACAAGAAATAAAAGATGCGCCTCAACAATTAACAAGATGTACCGATGATAATATTAATTATACCAACACTATAGTTCTGTAGATATGACTTATATAGTAAGTGCCATGAAGCCAATAGACTCTCTAGGGAAAATCCTCAAACCCCCATAACCATTTCTCATGTAGACAACCTGGCATATTCATATTCATATTTTTTAATGGCTCTTCCCTCATGTACGCATCATGTTATACTACTAGCCTGCATGTGTACGCACCCTGTTATACTTCCAGCCCGAGTTTGTATGCACCCTTCTCCATTGCAGCCTGCATACACCTCAAAAACTAGGGTTTTTCCAATATTTTCTGCAATTATGAAATTTTCATCCTCAACCCTTTGTGCTACCTCAGCCTTGCGTAACTTAATTTGTATCAATGTGTACCTTCAATATAATTTACACAATAATAAATATTCAATGTTATCAATAGGTTCTAGTAGGATATCCTTGCTCACTTATTTTTACTTCCATGTAGCTTCCTCAAGGGGTTACCTTCTAGCTGATGCAGGAGTGGAAATGTCTCGAACCCTAGAGCCCTAAATCCTTTGTCAATCGTATATCATGCAAGGGAGGATAATCCCCACTAGCCCTTCGATCAAGTCTTAGAGCTGTCAGTGGAAGGATAGGGTAATACCCACATCTGATGGTTAATATAACTTTATGACAAGTTACAGAGCCCAGACCCATTTTTGCTAAAGCACTTGGTTTTTACTCTGTGGTTATGTGCATATCCTCAAGAAAGGAAAAGGACCCTCATGAATAGGAAAATTATGCACAGTGTGTGGTAAAGGGCCTATAGCCAATGTAGCCAATGTAGCTATCAAGGAA
This sequence comes from Picea engelmannii, assembly GCA_009831015.1. Lineage (NCBI taxonomy): Eukaryota > Viridiplantae > Streptophyta > Pinopsida > Pinales > Pinaceae > Picea > Picea engelmannii. Next base: position 1,017,490 of record ML777426.1, read on the forward strand.
GAAATGAGACAACTTTATGCAATACTGGAAACCATGGAAGAAATGCAAAGGAGGGCACCATAGACTGGTGATGTTAGTGATGAAAAGAGTGAAAATACAAAAGAAGAGGAAGTTACAAGAGAGGAAGCAATATAGGAACGATTTTTGAGATTTGTTTTAAATATGGGAACTAGGGAGAAGATGGAAGTCCCAATGTATGAAGGTAATTTGAATGTAGAAGAATTGTTTGACTCGATAAATGCCTTAGAAAAATATTTTAATTATGAGGAGATTGATGATTAGAAGAAAGTAAAGAATATTATGACAAGGTTGAAGGGACATGCAACTTTATGGTGGGATGAGTTACAAGATGAAAAAAGGAGAAAAGGTAAGCCCAAGATTAAGAGTTGGGATAGAATCATAGCTAAACTCAAGGATAAATTTGAACCCAAGGACTATCAACTCAATTTGTTTAGAAGATTACAGAATCTGAGACATAAATGTTTGTTAGTGAAGGAATATACTGGATAATTTTATAAAATGAATATAAGAGAAGGACATAGGGAAAATGATGAAGATAAAGTTGCTAGGTATACCAATGGGTTGAGGTATGAAATCGAAGATGAGATTAGTTTAGTGATGGTGAGGACTGTAGAAGATGCTTATCAGGTATCCTTGAAGGAAGAAGAAAAACAAGCAAGAAAGTAGAACCAGAAGAATAGGGGAGAGAATCCAACCCGAGGGAAAGGAACCACAAGAGAAAAGTTCCAAAAGACAAGGGAAGAAGCTAGTATCTCTAGCAACCGGATAGCTAGAGGAGGAAGCTCTAGAGGAAGGATACCTTCTCCAAGAGGTAGAGGAAGATGCGGAGGATAATAGGTTAAGTGTTATGCTTGTGGGAAGACATGACACATGTCTTGGGAATGTCCTAAAATAAAACCGCAGGTTTTAGAGAATCCCATGTTGTTGAGTCTCAAAAAAATATTGCAGAGACAGAGACAAACGCATAAGCAACGAAAGATGAAATATCATGATGAGGAAAGCCCTTGTGAATCTAGAAAAGGAGGTGCAAGAGACATCACAAAGAAATAGTTTGTTTAGAATAACTTACAAATCAAAGGATAGAGTATGCAAGGTGATCATAGACGGTGGAAGCACTCAAAATTTAGTGTCCACAGAAATGGTGGAAAAACTAAAGTTGGAAATGATAGCACATATAGATATGTATAGGGTGTCTTGGCTGCAAAAAGGACATCAATTAATGGTAAGTAGACAATGTAAAGTTGAATTTAATATTGGTAGTTATAAGGATGAAGTTTTATGTGATGTCATACCTATGTATGTTTGTCATGTTTTGTTGGGGGAGGCCATGGCAATATGATAGAAATGTCATACAAGATGGGAGAAAGAATACATATAACCTTGAGAAGAATGGGTACAAACATATGTTGTTGTGCCACGAGAAGATAAAGGAGTTGAAAGGGAGGCTTGTTTGAGTATATTCCTCATGAGTGGGAAGGAGCTCTCGAAGAAAATTAAGAAATATTAGGAATTATAGTTTGTTGTTATAGGTAAACCGAGAGATATCCTTACAAATAATTCCATAAATGATTCTCCTGTTGAAATCCAAGAATTATTGAATGAGTTTGTTGACATTGTGGTGGATGATTTTCCTCATAATTTACCACCCATCAAAATTATTATCCATCATATTGACCTTATTCCGGGAGCAATTTTTCCAAACAAAGCAGCATATAGGTTGATCCCTGAGGAGAATGAACATGTCAAGAAGCAGGTCCAAGAGTTGTTGGACAAAGGGTTGATAAGAGAAAGTTTGAGCTTGTGTGCAGTACCAACTGTGTTGAGTCCAAAGAAGGATGGTGGTTAGAGAATGTGCAAAGACTCTAAAGCTATCAATAAGATAACCATCAAGTATATATTTCCTTTACCTAGATTGGATGATTTGATGGATTGTTTGAGTGGAGCTAGTTATTTTTCGAATATAGATTTGAAAAGTGGTTATCATCAAATAAGGATGAGATGAATGGAAAACAACATTCAAAAAAAATGAAGGGTTGTGTGAGTGGATTGTTATGCCATTTGGTTTAACTAATTCTCCAAGTACATTCATGAGGTTAATGAATGAACTAATCAAATATTTTATTCAAAATCTTGTAATTGTGTATTTGGATAATATCTTAATCTACAACAAGACTAAGGAGGAACATTTGAGACACTTGAGGATGGTGTTGAGAAGATTGCAGCAAGAGAAGTTGTTAGTAAACTTGAAAAAATGTTCTTTTATGAATACATAACTTGTATATTTGGGGTTTGTGATTTCTTCAAATGAATTTAAGATGGATCCAGAGAAGGTGAAAGTTATAAAGGAGTGGCCTTCGCCAAGAAGTGCATTTGAGGTAAGAATTTTTCATGGGTTAGAAAGTAAGTACAAAAAATTCATTAGGAATTTTAGCAGTATATGTGCACCCATAGTGAATATTATAAAGAAGGAACATGGATCCTTTGATTTTAAAAAATAAGTTGAGAAAGGATTTAGACTATTAAAGGAGAAGATAACAGAACAACCCATCTTGATTCTGTGATATTTTAGTAAGACTTTCCAAGTCAAATGTGATGTGAGTGAAGTGGCCATCAATGCAGTTTTAAGTCAAGATGATAATCCTATTGCTTATTTTAGTGAGAATTTGAATGATGCTAAGAGGAAACATTCAACCTATGATAAGGAATTTTATGATATAATTCAATCTTTGAAAAAATGGAGGCATTATCTTATACCAAAAGAGTTTATTCCGTATACTGAAAATAATGGTTTGCAATTTTTAACCAGACAAGAGAAGTTGAATCATTGACATGCCAAATGGTTAGAATTCATGCATAATTTTACTTTTGTCATTAAGAATATTAATGGGAATTCTAACAAAGTTGTAGATGATTTGAGTAGGAGATGTTTGATCTTGCAAGAATTCCAAGTGGAGAGTTTGGGGTTTGAAAACCTCAAAGAAATGTACAAGGAAGACTCATATTTTAAGGAGGCTTATGAATCTTGTTATAACGCCCCATATCTTGACCTTTAGGGAGTTAGAAGATTGATTGTTTACTCATATTAGTAATTCAATTCTTAACATTTGTTTGGGCTCAGTTAGATTGAGATAGATATTTGAGATATGTACATATTTTTATGTGTTGCATGATATTATTTTCATTGTTATATATTCATGATGATGATATCTCTTTGGTTTGTTTAAACATGTAAGTTAAAATGTGGAATTTAGGCACATGGATAATAGTTCAAGTTATGATGTGAATGCATAACAGATGCCAGACATGATAAAAATAAACATGCATTTCTTAAATTGAACGTCAATATAGATATGGATCCTTATATGAAATTATTATGTATATGCATAGATATGAGTTATTGGTGGATCAACTTACAGGTTAATGAGTTAAGCGATAACCAAATGACTGTAGTGTTGAGGTGACTTGGATGTCGTAGATATCAAGAAGATAGTATATGCTATATGTTGTACTTATTATTTAATTTATGATTCAAAATATTTCTATGATTTGTGGTGAGTGTGGTTTTGATAGGACACATTACTTGCCTAGAGTGGTTGTTTGATGACATGACTCTAAGAATAGTAGTTGTACATTATGGCTCGATATAGGGTGTTGACCCTAGTTCTATAAGGAGGGGTGGAGGTATTTCCCACCATTTAACCTCTGAAACCTAGAGTCGTGGGAGGGTTGTGTGAAGACACGTTCCCCTAGACATGTGATGGTGACTGCTAGTTGCCTACTGGGGAAGCTTGATCAAGATGTATGACACTTATGCTTATGGGTTCTATCTAGAGTTAGGTCAATATAGTTGACGCTCCATCTTAGTTCAACAGAGGAAAGGATAGGATGGAAGATGGAAGTAGGTTAGGAAGGAAGGATGCTTCGATGTTAGTTGAGAATACTGATTGGGGATTAGAGATGTCACTATTGTTTACTCACTTAGCTCCTACCATGTTTAAAACCCTGTTTGATTTCCTATTTATATTTTAAGTGTGATAATGAGTTATTGATGAATTCGTGTAATTTTGTAAGTTAAGATTATTAAATGATGCATTACTTGATCTGTTTTCCTACATGTCTTGGTTATCATATAGGAACTATGCACTAGAGACAATGGTTGTTTATCGTTAGTACATACATGAGATATGTGTCCGCTAGCTATGCACACATACCCTACTCATGTACACTAGTACAATTAATTAATGCATTAGTTATTAAAGTAAATTATTAACTATTTAATTGAATGTTTATTGAATATGTAAATTATATTGCATACAAAATATATAGAAGCATTAAATACCTTCTTGACTTGATTGATGGTTGGTTTCATGAATTAAATGAGCATGGTGGGTTGTTATGTATAGTTTGGAGAAAATTGTCAAATTACATTTATTAGCTAGCATGAGAAGAAAGAATTTTCATTTTATTTATTGTTGTTTAATGCAAGTCATTTATACTATGGTTTTATTTTAATCTTTTACCAAAAATATAGATAAGGGAGGTTGATAGATAATAATGAGGGTGGTTGAGGAGACTTGGGGAATGGTGTTTGGAAACTTGATAAATAAGGAGGAGAAGTGGTGAAGAAGGGAGGATTGGGAGGTTGGAACATGATGAGAGGTTGTGAAATCTTTGGAAGATATATTTCTTATGATGGTTTTCTTAAATAATATGTGCTTTGTTGTTTTTGGAGTCACGGGCATGGAGGGCCAAGAAACAAAAAGTTTTCTTGGAGCTAGGAAGCCGGCTAGGCTCCTAGTTGGCTAGGAGGATTCCATTGTTTCACTCTGGGAAAGTAGGAAAAGAATGTTTGGAAGTGCCTAGGACTACATTACAATTGATGAGCTTCAACAAACTAAGGAGGAGGTATTTTTAGGTGGTATTTGTTATTGATATTTTGTATATAATTTTGTTTTAAGTTCTAAACCTTAGAGTTGACCTATTACTTATTTCATCATGTTATTTAGATTTATCATTGAGAAAATGTAAAAGAATGGTGTGAATGACAAATAAATGAAATTATGTTAAAAACAAAGTTGTTATTGTGTATGTATGTAATGAATGATTAATTTCCCAAAATCCTAGATGGGTGTTACATTTGGTATGAGAGCCCGGTTTCAAAACTAAAACCTGGGCTTGACCACCCAAAGCTCTGGGATTTTGTCTCTTTCATCTATGATCCAATTAGAGTTGTTACATTACAATGATGAAATAATATGGACATAATCTCCAGGAAGAGCTTGGATGCTCTACAATATTCCTGCGCCAAAGAAACTTTTGAGTAAAGGGCCCTACATTTCAAATATGTTGTTTTAAACTTAGCTTGCAGCCTTGGATATGAACCATAGAGGTTACACATTACCAGCTAGAATGAAGACTAAACCATGAATCCAACATGATTAGGGAAGAAAATCATGTTTATAAACTATATTCCAATGAGAATAATAGCTGCAGGCTTCTTCTCTACTACCAAGGACTTGAACATTAAGCATCTGTATTTTGTTAGATACCTAAAATTTCCATCCGATTTTCTATCGGAACCACAATTATGAGATCGCGCATTAATGAGGGATGGGTGTTGACGCGTACTTTTGTAACGCCCCCCCAAAAAAACAATGACCTCTCTGAGAACAATAGATCATGCATAATTCATACTTTACAGGGTAATTTATGCCTTAGAAAATCAAACTGAAAAATCCCACTATGGTTTCCTACATACGAACAAATTTTTCCTGGATGAATTGAGAAGACCATTTAAGGTTTTCTAACTACAGATATAAATTCTTCAGAGGACATGGAAAGGCTATAAAAAATGTTCTAAATACAGAAACAGTTGGTTCAAACATACTTTAGCCGGGTTTAAACAGAGCCTGGGAAAAGGAACTGATAATACGTTTAGGGTTTTGTAAACTACAGGTAGCTTCTATATTGTTTATTCCATTATGAACCAAATACATCTGATTTCATATCAACCCTTTCGACTCTTCCATATTTTCCAAAGATCTTACTAGTCTCTTATGTGCATTGCTAACTCCAGAAAACCCAGTCCAACCAATGCTTGCATGTTTTCCATCTGAATCTAAAAAAGATATATCACCATCCATTTTACTGTCATTGTCCAGGATTCTAGTTCTATTGTCCCCTTGCAACATTTCAAGCTCAACCTCTAAAAGTTTCCCTCTGAAGTAAATCCACACAGTATTTCTCATTTTCTTCATCATCTGGAAGTTCTCCATGCAAAGGTTTTTCATAAAGTTCTGCTTTCTTCTCCAATGCCGCATAGCTAACTGATCCATCATTCTCGGCTTTCAGTTGAAATTTATCCCTTTGAGATCGATCTTCAACGTCGGAGTTCTTGTTAGAGAATATATCGTGAGGGGCATTATTCCTCTTCCTTGCATGATGTAAATCAATGTCAGGGGCTGCGTCCTTGTTGTGCTTGGCTTCCTCTTGGGTTCTATAGAGCTGATTCCTCAGTTATAACAGAGAAGACACGCCCACCCCTTCTATGGCATTTTGTTTTTGGGCATCACTCCCGACTCTGTCAGCCATCCCAGCGACCCTATTCTCTTCTTATTCGCATCCATTCTAATTCAACTGAAGATTCTATCACATTTATGCTCATCCTTCAGAGACTTCAATGCCCTTTATGCCTACGCCACCTCTCCAATTCTCACAAGTTGTTTGGGTTTTTCTCTATCGGTTAGGTTTTTCATATCAATCCAGACGAAAGTAACAAAATGAATGCTTGTCGATAGATAACGGCGAGTGATGCCACACCTAAATTTTCCATTAACCCGAAATATTTACTGCCAAACAAATGCTCAATCTCTGACTGCCAAGCCTCATACTCTATGTTTCCACAGTACAACAGCTTCATCGCTAACCCTCGCTTCGCACTAAACGCCACTTTTCATTTTTGTGTCGAAACCCTAGAATAAATCACCTCACAAATGAAAAACATTCACAATATTTTTTCTTACTCTCGTACTGAAATTCTCTCCTAAACAAATATGTCCAAGGGTTTAGGGATTAAGAGCTCAGATGGGTATAGGGGTTTAACTCCGATCAACTAATTTACACAAGAAGCTTTGAAAACATCACACTCACAACAATGGAGGACTCTGCTGAGAAGAAACCTTCATCTTCCTCTGTTGCATCCTCGCTATACAACTCCACTGGCACCACTAAGGAAGAGTGTGAAAGGATGATCTAGAAGAGCTTCAGAAGTCCAACTGTAAAATTGCTTCGGGAGCATCTCGAGAAGGCCAGATGCTTGGTGAATTGGAACTTCTTCAAGGCTATTGAATGTGACAAATAGATTAGTGGTGGATACTTGAGAGAAGAAGGGGTATGTGGTCACTAAGATTGTGTATTTGTTGGTGTGCTTGTTTCTTCCAATTCCTTTTTCATCAAACAAAAATGAAATACATTTAATTATTGTCTATGAGATCAAAAGGTCTTGCACTGAATTGCCTCCAACACACCTGAAAATGAATTTTTTTTTGTGATAAACTTCATGTGTTATGCTTGAAAATATCAGACAACTGTATTGTTCATATGAACTTCCAAAGGTCTTTTAACATGTCAAACAATGAAAAAATGGAGGAGATTTTGAACAGTGTCAATGATAACATATAGAGGGGATGAATCTTTTATCATAATAATCCATTTTGCAAAATCGAAATGGAATTTCCCAATTCAATGTGAGAAACTTAGGAATCAATGCCTATTTGGTATACTAGTGTTGTTAAATATAATGTAACCTCAATAGCCTGACTGTACACTGCCAGCTGTCCTGGCCAGCTGTACTATCATTTCTTTATGTTCTTGATTTGCTTGATCCTATTTAGCTCAACTCTTTTCCCTTTTCCACAATACTCTTTTCCTCATATACCTAATATACTAAATACTATTTTTTGTTCTGCTCCTTCTCTGTATTCTCTGCCTCTCAATTTATCATGGTATCAGAGAATCATACATAAGCCTCTTCACATACTCTGGAGAGTAGCACGATCCTAAGAAGAACATAGCTTAAACTTTCATCGAGAGCATGGGACACAGTTTCTTCACAAGGCTTGGAGAGTTGTTCGTCAGTCCACTCAAAAGATCATTGCAGACAGAAAGTGCGAGGAAGCAGAAACTGTAGAATGTAGAAACAATAAAGAATCGTGAACATTTAAAGATTCGTGAAAGATTCACGAAGAAGATTTTCAAAAGGCAGAAAAAATTAAAGATACGTGAGTTCTTTAAAGAATTCATGAAAGATTCACAAATTTCCTTCTTCAGGAGAAACTCTTTGCAGAGACAGCAAAAAAGAAAACATGCTAAAGAAGCAAAGGACAAGCAGTCACAGCCATAAGATCAGTCCTGCTAACAGATCTAAGGCATTAATCGAGTTTAGAAAGGACGAGGAATGTGCATTTTAAGTTTTTGGCATTTCACGGACCCAGAAACATAAGAGGGAGAGTCTTTCGACTCCCAGAGACGTGAAACTATGAAAACACACCAGCCATTGGATCTGGAGCGCAATGGCATGAGAGTCATTGGATCAAGGATATGTGCATGGGGATTATTCCTTGGGAGACACACAAAAGATTTGATGTGAGTCGTCATATCTCTCATAAAGGACCAATAACCATCGGATCCAGAAAGAGGAGAACGAGCTTTAACCCTCGTAGAAGCAAAGGAGAGGACTCGACAAAATCCTGAAAGCATCATGACCGTCCATAGGAGGACACGTGGCAAGCGGTCAAGGTTTCGGGGAAAGGCCCAAAAGATTTTGAAACCTCGATCACAGGAAGATCTGGACCGTTGGTCCACATCGCGATTTCGGGTATCGCGAGTTGGAAGGACAGAGGTCCTTGTCTCCCAAAACCCTGAATCGCGAAATAGAGAAATAGCAAGGTCGAACGTGAACCGTAGATCTCAGGGGTTATTGTGAGTCGTTGATCGAACACCGAGAGATTTTAGCATTTTGGTAACTGGGGATTCAAAAGACAATGGAACGGGTTTCTTGCATCGCGATTCCCCAAATTGTGAAATCCTGAAAGAATCAGGATCGTTAGATCGAGGAAGGCTCAGAGCCGTCGATCTCGTAGTAGATATGATTTCAGACTTTCAACAACCATGACTTGGAGGGACAAGGAGTTAACTCCTCCACATCGTTGAATCGCGAAAGCTGGTAGCAATTTGGTGTTAAGCGCATCGACACAGAGTGGTGGTCACGTGGATAGAGGCTAAGGGAGGAGCCAAATTCCGTTAAGCCCTTTTCAGCATTTCGAGACTTGGGAGTTCAAAGGACCTAGAATCATTGCAGTCAGAATCACGAAATCGTGAACTATGAAATCCCAAAAGGATCTAGACCGTCATATCATAGGAGGATCTGAACCGTCGATGCAAGCGCCATTGCGATTTCGGCTACCGGGAAATCAGAGGTGAGAGTCTCGTGAACTCGCGATATGTGAAATTCCAAAATAATCTGAGTTGTTGATCGAGTATAGATCTGGATCGTTAGATCTCCGATCATGGAGGATTGTAGATTGTTGATCACGATATTCCAAAGAAATTGTGGTCGTTCATCTCAAATCAACGAGGATCGTTGATCCTTGAAGCAATTTCGCATTTCGGCTATTCAAAGGAACTGCTACCTTCAGCGTCAAAAATGTGAAAGCTCATAGCGCCTGGTTTTTTTGCCCATGGTCATATGAGAAGCTAAACTTTCTTTGGCTCTTGAGTAAACTCATAAAGCCCTATTTCGCCATTAGAGGGGTTACAGTTGTTGTAGTGTTATAGTTGCTAAAGAACAGAGCTTAGAGCTCTGAATCAATAGATCTTGCACTTGGATAATCATATCTAGCCAGATCAAAGTCAAAAAAATGGTTTACAACACGTTTTTTGGTCTGAAGTCACTGCAAGAAATTCGAAGAGCTGGTTTTATGCACAGGAAATAGGTAAATATGAAATTTTCTAACAATTTTTTTTGTTTTGTCAAATTCTTTAAAGATGGTTGCGTTTAGAAATTTAGGACCAACTCAAGGTCCGATTCTTCTTGGAAAGAATTATGAGTTTTGGTCTCTTCTAATGAGATCCTTCTTGCAAGCACAAGAGTGTTGGGATCAAGTGGATCTTGGATATGTGGAACCAGATCCAGCAGACCTTACCTCCATGACAAACCAACAGAGAACTTCTTAGGCAACACATAGAAACAGAGAGAATAAAGCCAAATTCTGGATTCAAAATTTAGTGGATGACTCGATTTTCTCAAACATCACAGGCATTGTTACTTCAAAACAGGCCCGAGACATCCTTAAATCAGCCTACCAAGGAAATGACAGGGTCAAAATAGTCAAACTGCAGACCTTGAGGACGTAATTCGAGACTTTAAGAATGACAGAGTCTGAAAATTTGGATCAGTTTATGACCAAAGTCATGGGAATCGTAAACCAGATTAGGTTGACTGGTGAAGCCATCCCTGATCAACACATTGTTGAGAAAGTCTTCAGAATTCTACCATATAAATTCGAAATGGTCATTACAATAATCCTTGAATCCAAGGATCTGTCACGTTTTTCAATAGATGAACTAATTGGTTCCCTGTTGACACATGAGACTAGACTGCATCTCACAGATGAGTCAACCTCCAATGCCTTCAAAACTCAATTCTCTTTCAGCATAGGGAGAGGCAGAGGGAGAAGTAGAGGTCACCAAGGAAGAGGGAGCAGTCCAAGTAACCCTCACTCCAGTGGAGGACATAGACAACAAATCTTGAATCAAAATTTGCAAGGTCATAGACAACAGAATCAGAATCATAGTTTCCAACCTCAAAGAGGCAGAGGGAGAAGATCAAATGAAAAATCAAGCATACAATTCTATTACTACAAAAAGTATGGGCACTATGAATCTGAATGCAGGAAGAAGTAAGAAGATCAACTCTCAGGCAGAGCACATGTCTCAAATCATACCAGAGAAACCTTAGAAGGTATGTTTCTCTCAGGCCATAAGTCTGAAGAACAACCTAAAGATCTTTGGTTGCTGGACAATGGATGCAACAATCACATGACAGGTAACAAAGATTTACTTTCATGTATTGATTCTTCAATTTCATCTGATATTACACTTGGAAATGATTCCTTAGTCAAAGTTCAAGGAAAAGGAACTGTGCGTATTATTACTAAACAAAATGTAAAGAAAGACATAAACAATGTTTATCATGTTCCAGATCTGAAACATAATCTGCTAAGTGTAGGATAGCTCATTGAACATGGATATACGGTACTTTTTGAGGGATCATCTTGCAATAGATATGATAAAACCCCCAGCAGAAAATTGATTTCTGAAATCCACATGACTCAGAATAGGATGTTTCCCCTGACCCTCAGAACTGCAAATTTGATCCAAACATATGCACAAAGTTCATCCACCCCCAATGAAACTATGGTTTGGCATACAATATTTGGACATCTACCCTTTCAGAGTCTAAGTCTTCTACAAAAGCACTCCATGGTAAAAGGTCTCCCTATCTTCAAAGAGAAAAATCCCTCGTGTGAGTCTTGCATACTTGGAAAACATAAGAGAACTAGTTTTCCACAGTCTTCCACTCAAGCCAAACAACGTATCGAACTTGTTCACACTGACCTATGTGGACCAATGCAAACAGAGTCCATAGGTGGTAGATTTTATTTTCTAACGTTTATTGATGACCTTAGTAGGAAAATCTGGATCTATTTTCTCAGACACAAGTCTGAAACTTTTGAAAAATTCAAAGAATTCAAAGTAGAAGTTGAAAAACAGAGTGGAAAATATATAAAAGCTCTCAAGTCAGATGGAGGAGGAGAATACAACTCCAAAAAAATTTCAACTTTCTGCAAATCATATGGCATTATCATGCAAACTACAACCAGGTATACTCCACAATAGAATGGAGTGGCTGAAAGGAAAAACTAGACAATAATGAACATGGCAAGAAGCCTACTCAAAGAGAAATGTTTGTCAAATACTTTTTGGGTTGAAGCAGTAGCATGCTCATCTTATCTCTTGAATAGATCTCCAACCACCAATCTAAAGATGAAAGTCCCTCAAGAAGGATGGATTGGGACAAAGCTAAATGTTGCTCATCTAAGGACATTTGGATGCATAGCATACGCTCACATCCCTTCCAAATTAAGGAAGAAACTTGATGATATAAGTGAGAAATGCATCTTTACTGGATATAATGAAGCATCTAAAGATTACAGCCTTTGCAATCCAATCTAAAAAAAAACTAATTCTCAGCAGAGATGTAAAATTTCTGGAAAATCAACTCTGGAATGAATCTGAAAATCTGCAAATGGAGAGTCAAACTCCATTGCTTCCCAGTTTTGAAAACACAGAAAATTCAGGACAACCAATAACTCAACCTGCTCTTCCAAGATTGAAGGTACAAGGACAACCTGAAAATTCTCAGGATAACTCAGCTTCAAGCATAGACTCATCCTCTGAACTTCAAAATAAGAGAACTCAAAGTTTGAGACAAATCCATCAGTAGTTGGATGACATTGAACAACACAATATTTTTTCATTAATGTCATGTCAACCTACATATTTTAAAGAAGCAGCTAAGGAGCCACATTGGGTTCAATCCATGAACCAAGAGATTGATTCCATTGAGAAGAACAAGACATGAGATCTTGTTGATTTTCCTAGACACAAGAAAATTATTGGTGTCAAGTGGGTTTACAAAACTAAACTCAATGAAAAAGGGCAGATTGAAAAACACAAGGCAAGACTTTTATCCAAAGTATTCTCACAACAACCAGGTACTGATTATGGTGAAAATTTTTCTCCAGTAGAAAGATTAGACACTGTAAGGAATCTATTGGCCATAGCAGCCCAACACGGATGGCAAGTATACCAGATGGATGTCAATTCATCTTTCCTGAATGGTTTCTTAGAAGAAGAATTTTATGTCGATCAACCACCTGGATTTGAAGTCCAAGAGCAACCAACCAAAGTATATCGGTTGAAGAAAGCCTTGTATGGCTTAAAGCAAGCTCCACGAGCCTGGTATAGCATAATTGACACTTACCTGATCAAAAGTTGTTTCAGCAGAAGCCAAAATGAGCCAACTCTTTACACCAAAATAGATCAACACGGTAAAATTTTGATTATATGTTTATATGTTGATGACATGATATATATCGGAAATCTTGAGTTAACCATTTTGAAACTTTCGACCTTACTTTTCTAACTTTATACATGCTTTAAACTTGTAGCCTAGCATTATCCATTCTTTGTAGAATATATGCTTTAAATATCTTTGTTAGATAACACATGTATTCTAATATATATGTAAATAAGGGAACAAACAAGATAACATATAATACAACATATGGAGAATCAAATTTTTAGAGTGTGGAATAAAGAACTCAAAGTGCACATTATGGTTAAACTTGTTTAAACCAATCCAAGTCCAACTTGATATGTTTTAAAATTAAGGGTCATGTAGTGAAAAAAATCTTGTAACCTAGAAAATAATTTGTTGATGTAGGAAACATTGTAATGAATGATTTAGGGGTTATCCTCCACTTTGTAAGTAAGTGGAAGGCCTCAAGTAAAGTTTATTTTAAATGAAAACATACTCACAAGCATGGTTTGTAGTGATAATAAGGAAGAATCTAACCTTATCAATCCTAAGTATGGCTTGTACAGTACCACTTAAAGATGATCTAATCTTAGTAATGCTAAGAGTGAAGGATACATCATTGTTACAAGAAAGACATTGACTACTTGCGAGAGATTATTTTCATGAGAAGATAAAAAACTTTTAAATTTACCATAGTGTTTATGTTAAGAGTGTAAACTAGTGATGAGTCCTACTCCTAATTTATGGGTATTATATTATGTGTATGTGAGAAGATTCAAGACTTTTATAGTGATACTTATTCTCTAGAAAGGGGAGGTCATGCAAAAATTTACCATTGGATAGAAAAACATTACATAGTTAATGGAGAATTTGGTGTGGTGTACCATTGAAGTTTTACTATCTTAAGAGCATAGATTATGCACTTGGTTTGCTTCTATACTTAGGAGTGAGTGGGAAAGAGTCTCGAGCCTAGTGAGAGTGTAGTGCAAAGGAGGAAATTGTGAGTTGTACTTAATCATTATGTAGGTTAGTATGGTGATACTGACAACATAAGACTGTAGTGGGTGCTTATGTTTAGTTCCACATTCTAATGAACATTCAAATGGATATTGTAAGTGAGCCTATGTTGTGAATTTAAAACTTGAGTTAGAATGATAAGTGAAGTATCATGAAAAAGAGTTTTATTATGTCATAAGGCATGACATGGTATATCAACCAGTTTCTATTAGTCACTATGCACGAGTCCATTGTAATAGGGGCAAATTATCTAAATGGGAGGACACACCTTGAAATGAATTAATTGGTCTAGCAACTACTTGTTCACTAACAAGGATTTTTCCCTATGAGGAAACTCTGTTTGAAAATAAATAAGTAAATAAATAAATCTATATGAGGAATCATGAACACATGCTTCCCATTGTTAAAATCGTCTTTCATGGTAGGGGAAAGAACTTGAAAGTGATAGAAATGGACAAGAAAAGAGCTAGATACCAAAGTTGGTAAGTACTATGTAGGTATAAAGGATATAATTTTGAGACGTAAGAAGTACAATGTTGAGAACAAAAGACCTCAAGGACAAATGAATAAATATTTTGGAATGAACTCTTGTAGTAATCATTATTGATATAAAATGTTCACTAACCCACTTGTCCACACAATTATCTTTATGTATAGGCATGTTTGTAATAGTCAATTGATGATAGAAAGCAGGATTTTCCTCGACCGTGATGAAGAGAATCCTATACTAGACAATTAACTTGTTTGAGATATAATTTATATAACTTGAAGAAAAGAGAGATATTGAGGACAATGGAAAAACAAGCCATGAAGTAACAACATCACATGACAATCAATTAGCAGTATCTTAGTCAATGCTTGTAAGCATGGAAAATTTTAGTGTGTCAATCTCATGAGTGATGGAATATGTATTGTCAAGATAGAGTGATGATCAAAGTCGACAAATGATTCTCTATAATTATCAATATATCTCAAGCAGAATTGTATGTATGACTTAATGAAAATTATGATGAACTCAATATAATATTCACTTAACTAGAGAACCAATGATGAGATAAGGTTCAATTGGTGGTCAAACTAGTAGAATATAATTTAAATATGGAACTAAGGAAAAATAAATCTATACGAGAATAGTTTCTTTTCATTAATTAAATTACAAGTGGTAATAAAATAGAGTTGGGACACAATAAGGTGCCTACCAAATAGGGGTAGTGCAATCAAGATATTAATATATTCAACACGTTTTAATCAAGTGAAGGTCCAATGGGACCAACATAGCATAAGGTTTTCTCTAAGGAAAGACACATAAAAGTCATGTCATAAATTCTCCTCATATTTTGAATCATTATAACTTCATAACGAAGTTTCTTGAAGGGTGGGTGTATGTAACACCCCATATCTTGACCTTTGGGGAGTTAGAAGATTGACTGTTTACTCATCTTAGTAATTCAATTCTTAACATTTGTTTGGGCTCAGTTAGATTGAGATAAATATTTGAGATATGTACATATTTTTATGTGTTGCATGATATTATTTTTATTGTTATATACTCATGATGATGATAGCTCTTTACTTTGTTTAAACATGCAAGTTAAAATGTGGAATTTAGGCACTTGGATACTAGTTAAAGTTATGATGTGAATGCATAACAGAGGCCAGACATGATAAAAATAAACATGCATTTCTTAAATTGAATGTCAATATAGATATGGATCCTTATATGAAATTATTATGTATATGCATAGATATGAGTTATTGGTGGATTAACTTACAGTTTAATGAGCTATGTGATAGCCAAATTACTATAGTGTTGAGGTGACTAGGATGTTGTAGACATCAAGAAGATAGTATATGCTATATGTTGTACTTATTATTTAATTTATGATTTGCAATATTTCTATGATTTGTGGTGAGTGTGGTTTTGAGAGACTCACAACTTGCCCAGAGTGGTTGTTTGATGACGTGACTCTAAGAAAATTAGTTGCACTGTATGGCTCGATATTGGGTGTTGACCCTAGTTCTATAAGGAGGGGTGGAGGTATTTCCCATCGTTTAGCCTCCAAAAACTAGAGTCGTGGGAGGGTTGTGTGAAGTCACGTTCCCCTAGACATGTGATGGCGACTGCTAGTTTCCCGTTGGGGAAGCTTGGTCAAGATGTATGACACTTCCGCTTACGGGTTCTATCTTGAGTTAGGTCAATATAGTTGACGCTCCAACTTAGTCCACTAGAGGAAAGGATAGGATGGAATATGTAAGTAGGTTAGGAAGGAATGATTCTTTGATGTTAGTTGAGAATGTTGATTGGGGATTAGAGATGCCACTATTGTTTACTCACTTGGTTCCTACCATGTTTAAAACCCTCTTTGATTTCCTATTTATATTTTAAGTGTGATAATGAGTTATTGATGAATTGGTGTAAATTTGTTCGTTAAGATTATTAAATGATGCATTACTTGATCTGTTGTCCTACATGTCTTGGTGATCATATAGGAACTATGAAATAGAGGCAATGGTTGTTTATCATTAGTACATACATGAGATATGTGTCTACTAGCTACGCACACATACCCTACTCATGTACACTAGTACAATTAATTAATGCATTAGTTATTAAAGTAAATTATTAACTATTTAATTGAATGTTTATTGAATATGTAAATTATATTGCATACAAAATATCTAGAAGCATTAAATACCTTCTTGACTTGATTGATGGTTGGTTTGATGAATTAAATGAGAATGGTGGGTTGTTATGTATAGTTTGGGGAAAATTGTCAAATTACATTTATTAGCTAGCATGAGAAGAAAGAATTTTCATTTTATTTACTGTTGTTTAATTCAAGTCATTTATATTTCAGTTTTATTTTAATCTTTTCCCAAAAGTCTAGATAAGGGAGGTTGATGGATAATAATGAGGGTGGTTGAGGAGACTTGGGGAATGGTGTTTGGAAACTTGATAAATAGGGAGGAGAAGTGGTGAGGAAGGGAGGATTGGGAGGTTGGAACATGATGAGAGGTTGTGAAATCTTTGGAATATATATTTCTTATGATAGTTTTCTTAAAGCATATGTGCTTTGTTGTTATTGGAGTCATGGGCACGGAGGGACAAGAAACCGAAAGGTTTCTTGGAGCTAGGAAGTCGGCTAGTCTCCTAGTTGGTTGGGAGGATTCTAATGTTTCACTCTGTGAAAACGGGAAAAGAATGCTTGGAAGCACCTAGGACTACATTACAATTGATGAGCTTCGACAAACTAAGGAGGAGGTATTTTTCGGTGGCATTTGTTATTGATATTTTGTATATACTTTGGTTTAAGTTCTAAACCTTAGAGTTGACCTATTACTTATTTCATCATGTTATTTAGATTTATCATTGAGAAAATGTAGAAGAATGGTGTGAATGAAAAATCAATGAAATTATGTTAAAAACAAAGTTGTTATTGTGTATGTATGTAATGAATAATTAATTTCCCAACATCCTAGATGGGTGTACACTTGTGAAAATCCTTTGATGATGGATATAATCCAATGGATGGAGTGCCTAATCTAGGAAGTATTGGTGTTCAAAGGGAGTCATTTATGTATCGAAAAATGTTCTATGAGGGACAATTTGTTGAAGGAGAAGCATAGTGGAGTATTAGATTGAAATTTTGTCCATGATAAAACATATGCACAGTTTAGTTCTTTGTATTATTGGTCAGGAATGAGATATGATGTGAAAACGTTTGTGGAAAAATGAAGAATTTTCCAATATGCTAAAGAAAGAAAAAAAATACGGGACTGTACCAACCATTGTTGATACCAAACAGGCCATGGGATGCTATAAGTATGGATTTTTTTCTGGGATTACCAAGAATCCAGATGGAAATGATTCAATTTTTTTTGTAGTTGAGAGGCTTTCAAAGATGACACATTTTATACCATGTCACAAAACAAGTGATGCTACACACATAGAAAATTTATTTTTCAGAGAGATTGTAGTATTACATGGGTTACCTAGGAGCATAATCTTATACATAGACACAAAATTTGTAGGAAAAAATTGGAGGAATTTGTGGAAGAATTTGGGGAAAGATTTGTCTTTCAGTTCATCATATCACCCTCAGACAGATGGACAAACTGAGGTAGTGAATAATATCTTAGGGAATTTGCTGAGAATTTTTGTAACGGAACAAAAGAGTCAGTGGGATCAAGTTATGCCTCAAGTAGAGTTTGCATATAATGATTCACCCAACATGAGTATTGGTAAGAGCCCATTCCAGATATTATATGGAATGCACCCTAGAGGAATTTTTGAATTAATATATTTGGGACAAGATTAATTTTGGAGTGCAGGAGAAAAAGAATTTACTACAGAGATGCAAAAATTGCATGAACAAATCAAAGGCCAACTACAAAGTAACAACCACAGATACAAGGAAAAAGTGGATCAGAAAAGGAAAGAGGTAAATTTTGAGGTTGGAGACCAAGTTTTAGCACATTCGAGGAAGGAAAGTTTCCCACAAGGGAAATATAATAAATTGAATATGAAGAATATAGGACCTTGTAAAATTTTTAGGAAATTTTCTGCAAATGCTTATGAGATTGAGTTGCCAGAGGACATTGGAGTTTCGTCGATATTTAATGTATAAGACTTATATACTTATAGAGGGGATGGAATAGGAGCACCATATAACCAATAGGAAGTCCATTGAATGCAATGGATTCCCACAGTAGAAAAGCTCCATATAGAGAAAATTTTAGAATAGAAGATTGCTAAAAGAACTAGAAGGAAGTTTCTTATGAATACTTGCTTAAATGGAGGGACCGTCCAATACAATATGCAAGTTGGTTGACTGAAGAAGACATTCAAAAGAATGGAAATAAAGTTGAGGAGCACATGGATAGGAGCCCATGCATAATTTTTCCAGGGTAGTATGATGCATGAGCATCATCATCATCATTTAGTGAGGTGTGGTGGAAGATGATTCAACATACAACCCTACACACGTTAACTGGTTTGGATCCCAAGGAAGGCACATCATATAATTTTTGATACATTTGTAATTAAATATCCCTTGATATATAAATACTAGAACCATTCTATTTACATCTGAAAAGTTGTAATTATCTTTAATGACTATAGGATTGTACATATTTTGAGCGTCGACTCATATCTAAATTAGAAATGTGCCTTTACTATAATAAGCTTAGTGATAGGAATTTATTTATTAAGATGTGAATTCACTAGATCGACTTGCAAGGAAGGATTGAGAAGCCAATTAATGTATAAATCAATGTAATCTATGCTGAAAGAAAGGTTTGTTTTTGGGAATGAAGAAGAATACTCTCAAGTTTCCTAGGAGAGAGACTACAAAAAACTGTTTTTTGTTCTTTTTGGAGTTCAATGGGTATTGTGTTGTTATATCTATGTATGAATGTGTATCCTAATGTTTTATTGAATGAGTTTCTGATTATGCTTAAGTTTCAATTGTTTCTGTTATGGGAATCATAGTGAAAAGTGTGCATAGAGCCAACCCAAGGAGTGCGCAAACGGACCTTGGAAAGTGTTGGCATCTTTTACAGGAAGAGTCTCCTTGTCATTGATGGAAAGAACACCAACGATGATGGAAAATAGGAAAATCATAATCTCGGGAGGAGAAGCGAACAATATGCAGATATCAAAGATCAGAAGGAAAAGCACAGTATAGAAACGTGATTAGGATCAACATCTCCATAGGACAAACCAAAACGATTGAGAATTCAATCACCCTAATATCTGTCAGTCATCAGATCAAGTTAAGTGAAGGATAGGATAAACGGGGCACAAGTTTTGAGAATTATATTATTCGAATCTTCGTCAGCCGTCGAATTGAATGAATGGAAGGATAGGAGAAGTGGGGAAAAACGATTGAGAATTTGATCACCCGAATATACATCAGCCATCGGATCAAGTTAAGTGAAGGATAGGATAAATGGGGAATAAGGTTTGAGAATTCGATTATCTGAATCTTCGTCAACCCTCAGATCAAATTAATTGGAAGGATATGATAAGCAAAGATGGAGAGCCATTGGATTTAATCCAAGTCGAAGATGCATCGCAAACAGATTGAGTTGTTGATCTAAGATCTTGATCAAATGAACATAATTCATTTTGGGTCTAAAGTTATGAGGAGGTTACGCTCTGGAGAAATCACTTCAAGAATTTCCAGTTGATATTTGAAATACTCGAAGCCTGGAGAGCCGGAGAGACGAAATACATTCTCGTCCACCGAATCATCCGAAGCAGATCTCAGTTGTTAGATCATCCGAAGAAGATATCAATCATCATATCATCCTAAGAAGATCTCAAGCATCATATCGTTCGAAGTAAATTTGGGTCGTCTGATCCAGAAAAGACATGGTGTAATCCTATGGACTTTGGGTAAAGACCTGAAGTAAGCCTCAATCATCTGATCCAAGAGGACACATGGCAGTAATCCGCATACTTTGAGGGGAAGTAAAGTTTGAGACTTGAGATTTTAGAAGTCTGGAGACTTGAAGGAGATCTCGATCGTTGATCGAGAAAGGGGTTATAGAATCGTTGATCAGGTTGAAAGGTCAAATTATCAAAGTAGAGGTAGAGCCTTCGATTGAGAAGGATAGGTGTCCATAGATCATTGACTCTGGAAGATTGGCGTACGAAGAAAATCAGGGTTTGAGGTTTGAAAATCCCAGAGCCCGGATCACGAAGTAAATCACAGTTGTTGATTTAGGAAGGCTAGATCTGATCCGCAGACTTGAGATGATATATCTAAACCGTCTATTCAGGAGCATCGTCAATATCATGAGATCGATGGTCCCATCACATTGTGGGGATTGAAGGTGCATGAAGTTTAAAAATTTAAGGGCGGGCTGCAATTAAAACCATGGTTTTGGAGAAAGGACATGTGGAGGCTCAAGGTAAATTGTGGGGGAAAAACAATTTGATCTCAAACTACCTTTGGCTGTGCCCGCATTCACATGGTCACATGATATCATTTCCCAAGGTCACATCAAAGGAACATAGGTGAAGGATCTAGCGTTTATAGGCTCCACATCGAGGGTTACACATTGAAAATTCTTAAGGGCCTCTGTGTGTATAATCCAATGGTGATAATCAAACATAATTTGATCGAACGGTTGATGTTTCACTTCGTGATTTATTGATCAGTTATGATTCAGTTACACTAACTGAATTGTTGTTCCTAAGCGGTTGAATCATTGTTCATAAGCGTTGGAATCATGATGCCTGAGTATTTTTTATATTCTCAACTTGAGCGTTGGAGATGCGGAGTGTAACAGATAATGAGAACATGAATAAAAGAAAAAATGTCATGACAAAGAGAGGTTGTTGTTTCTTGGTAAAATAAGTTGAGTTGTATGTGATCAAGAAGATAGCAGAAACAGAGGCGAAAAGATGCAGAGATGAAGAACATAATCTTGAGAAAGCATAAATGGTGAAAACATAAGATTGTACAAGAACCTAAGAGCATGAGAGGAATAGAGGAAGATCATATGGAGATAGACAACAAGTGGAGCCAAGCATGAACAAACAAAAGAAGAACAAAAGTGAATATTAGAGAAGAAGTGGTAAGCATTGAAATGTATGTATTGTTGTAAGGTCTTATTCAAGTAAAGATTTATAATCAGGGTGGTAGGGTGGTTCTAGGGAGGACTATTGTCCTCAGAGTTTCAAGTGGGTACTTGAACATAGGGAGTTGTAGCTTCCATCTTCTTTCAACTAGAAAAACCAGGGTGATAGGGTGGTGCAAGGGAGAACCATTGTTCTTTGTTATACAGGTTGGAGGATGTGTGACTGGAAGTTGGTGCTTCCATTCAGTTGGTGCTAGAACACTCAGGGATTTGGTGCTAGAGAAACCAGAGAGTTGGTGCTCTTAGAGAGTTGAATCTTATTTTTTTTTTTTGTAAATAAACTGGTGGTGCCTGCTATATTATCAGAAAACTAGGATGTACAGTAGTGTGGGGTAACGCCAGCTGTCCTGCCTGAGTAGGAAACTAGGACAACTGGGTTTCAGATGTCTTATACCAAATATTTAACAAAACTTCCATTGCCCACCCTGCCCGAGGGAAACCAGGGTGGCAATGCCAATTAGTCTTTAAAAGAGTGTGCATAACTAACATACGAGAGTGCTATATGACTACTGGAGTGAGATGACA
>ML777426.1:1042100-1064102 GCA_009831015.1 Picea engelmannii
CTGCTTTGTCTTCTGCCTGGGGGTTGCTATAAATTCTGTAAGCTTCCTTTATCGTGAAGGTGCCAGTGGTGGAGTATCCCCATCTGAGGATGTCTGCCCCATTTCTGGCAGGGATCTTGCGTCGATTGGCTTGGTCGTGCCAATTGTTTAAGTTGAAGTCTGCTGGAACACCGAGGTCTTGGTGAGAGAGTTTCCACTGTCGCCATTGTAGTTGTTGTCCTTGGGGTTGCCATAGATCCTTAATTTTCATTGAAGCTTGCGGGTCTATAGCTTCTTGGAGTTCAATTAAGTCCTCTATAGCACTCAGCGGCTTGTATTGTTGCCAAGAGTCCTGCCATAGCAGGGCACTTTCCCCACTTCTGATCTCCCAGAAAGCATGACTTTGTATTAAGGTGCGGTTGTTCCATGCTGTGTTCCATATGTTGGATCCTTGAAATCTGGTGTTGTGCCTGATGAGTTGATTCTCAGGTGTTCGCGGAGCATATTTGAGCCTCCATAATCGTGCCCAGGCTGGTTCGGGCTCTTTCAGCCATCGCCACCAGATCTTGGCCCCCATGACTTGGTTGACTTTCCCCGGATCCCGGAGGCCTAAGCCCCTGTGACTTTTTGGCAGGCAAAGTTTGTCCCAGCTCACTAGGGCCCACTTTTTATTGGGCTGGTGGCCATGCCAGAGGAAATTGCGCTGGAGATTTTTAATGGCTTTTATGACATGTTTAGGGGCTGCAAGAACCGAAAAGAGATAGGTGGGGAGGGCTTGCAGTACTGACTTAAGGAGGACGAGTCGGGAGGCCAGGTTAAGGGGTCTGAAAGTCCAGTGCTTTAATCTGTTGGAGATGGAAAGGATGAGACTATCCCATGAGATGGATCTGGCCGCAGCACTTGAAAGGGGAACCCCTAAGTAGTTGGACGGAAGGGAGCTCCTTGGAATGCCGAGGAGTCTTGAGATATGAACCTGAATCGGGACAGGGGTGTTAAAAAAGTAAAGTTTGGACTTGTCCAGATTTAGCGTCATGCCAGAGGCTTCCGTGAAATCTGAGAGAATGGAGTTGATGGAGAGAGCTTCCTTTGCAGTGGGGGAGTTCAGAAGGAGAGTGTCATCTACAAACTGACTGTGGGAAAGGGCCGGCTGTAGATTGTGAAGCGAGAGCCCTTTGAGGGACCCTTCAGTGACTGCCGCCGAGATGGATCTGCCTAAGCCTTCGGCCATGAGCACAAAGAGGAAGGGTGAGAGGGGGTCACCTTGTCGTATGCCTCGGGATGGGGAGAAGGGCTTGGAAGGAACGCCATTAACTAAGATTGAGTAGAAGGTGGAGGAGATTAGGTTAAGAATCCATCTGACCCATCCTTGGTCAAACCCAAAAGAGTTTAGGATTTCTTTTAGATATTGCCAACTTGCTCTGTCAAATGCTTTAGAAAGGTCCAGTTTGATTAACATACCTAGAGACTTGGAAGTTTTGAGGGAGTGGATGACCTCGTGCGCCAGGATGATGCTGTCTGTGATCTGCCGCCCTTCCACATATCCCGCTTGTTCCTTGGAAATGACATGAGGCAATATGGGTTTTAGCCTGTTCGCAATTACCTTTGTGATGATTTTGTATATCACGTTGCAGAGGGCTATAGGCCTGAAGTCTTTCGGATTGGTAACTCTTTCTTCCTTGGGTATGAGGGCTAGGAAGGTGGCGTTTAGAGCTGGAAGAACTACCCCTGAGACTCTGGATTCTTCTACTACTTCCCAGACATCGCGTTTGACAAGGTCCCAGCAGTGATTAAAGAAATCTGTGGTGAATCCATCAGGGCCCGGTGCTTTGCCTGGAGGCATCTCTCTTACGGCCTGGTCCACTTCCTCCTGAGTGATGGGCCTTGTGAGTGTGGCATTTTGCTGCGGGGTCACTAAGGTTGGAATGTGTCTGGTGATTCTTTGTATGGCTTCGGTTCTGTCCTCCTTGGGTTCAGCTAGCAAGTCCCGGTAGTAATGAATGAGCTCGGCCTCTATCTGAGCATGCTCTCTGACAATGTTCCCTTGACCATCTTCCAGGTGAGTGATTCTATTGACATGGCGACGATGCATAGCTGTTCGGTGGAAGAATTTGGTGTTTCTTTCCCCTTCCTTCAGCCATTGCACTCGGGATTTTTGCTTCCATAGTATCTCTTCCTGTTGCCGTCTCTCTTCCAGCTGCTTACGGAGCTCTTCTTCCTGTTGCGAGAGATCAGCCGTTCGGGTGCCTGAGATGAAGATTTTCTGGATCTCTTCCAGTTGTTTTTCTATGCTTTGAATGTTTTGGTGAATGTTTCCAAAGCAGTTTACGTTCCATCGCTTTAGCAGCGTTTTGAAGTTCTTAACTCGTTGCTGAAATCTGTACATGCTTGAGCCATGATGGATTTCTGCCTGTGTCCACCATTCCTTAGCTAAATGCTGGAAGTCCGGGTGGATGAGCCAGAATTTTTCGAATCGAAACGGTTTGAAGTTGGGTGTGGTGTGAGTATCCACGTTGAGGATCAACGGCCAGTGATCCGACCCTACTCTGGGTATGATGAGGCTGTCCAGTTGTGAGCCTGACTCCATTAATTCCTCTGAGATCAAGAAGCGATCCAAACGGCAGGCTATGTGCTGGGTTCCCGATCGACGATTTGACCATGTGTAGGTGCCATTACTGCTCTCTATGTCTACCAATTTGAGTTGGTCAATAAGGGTTTGGAACTTACCGCTGTCGGGCTCCATCCTTTTGGTGCCGCCTGTTTTTTCTTCTAGCGTGAGGATCATATTAAAGTCTCCTCCTAGAATCCAATTGCGAGTGGGTAGCAGGGTGTTGATGTGCTGCAACCTTTGCATGAATTTGTCTTTGTCCTGCTGATTTTGGGGGCCGTAGACATTTGTAACGATTCCTTCCTGGTTTGTGCCAATGGTTCGGAAGCTTGCCGTGATCGTGCCCACAGTTGAAAAGGGATTGTAGACACTGATACTGACGGGGTTCCAGAGGATAGCCAATCCTCCTGAGGCTCCTGCAGCATCTGTTGACATGAAGTGACAATCTCTCCAGATGCGCTGGAAAATGATGTCCGCCTCGGTTCCTGCACATTTGGTTTCTTGTAGCAGGAGCATGTCTGGATTTTCAGCTCTTATGCATTCTCGGAGGGTCCTTTGCTTAGACCTACCATTTAATCCCCTGATATTCCAAGTCAGGATTTTCATCATTGAGTTGAGGAAGGGGTTTGGAGGTATACCTCCGAGATCTTTTGGATTTGTCCTGAGTTTATCATGAGGTTACCAGCTTCCTTGATCAGTTGCTGGGCTGACTTGCGTCCTCTTCGTTTGTTCTCCTTAAGAATTTTCTTTGAGTTCGACTGCGTGTCTATGGCTACTCCTAATCTTGCAGAAGAGCCTGCCGAGGAGTTAAGGAAAACCTTGTGCACTTTGCGTAGTTGCTCCTCCGGAAGGTGTTGCAGATTTTTCTGGTTCAGTGCTTCTTCCAGCTTCTCCAGATCTATGCCAGCGAGGTCCC
Source organism: Picea engelmannii (assembly GCA_009831015.1). Lineage (NCBI taxonomy): Eukaryota > Viridiplantae > Streptophyta > Pinopsida > Pinales > Pinaceae > Picea > Picea engelmannii. Next base: position 1,045,601 of record ML777426.1, read on the forward strand.
TTTCGTCCAACTGCATGGGGGTGTCTCCGTCTCCTTCACCCCTGTCCTCTAGGTGTGCGTCCTGGGTGTTGGGTGTTGGCTGATTGGATTTCATTTGTTTTTTATTATTGTGTGGATTCTGAACTTCTTCCTCCTCTGGCAGGTGCTGTAGGATTTCATAGGAGTTTCGCGTTTCCACATTCTGTTTCTGCTCCGGGAGCTGCTTCTTTGGGGGGTTTCGTTTTTTGGATGCAACGACAGTGAATCCATCCTTTTGCATGGTCTCGCTTGCTTTGGCGGGTGTTTTGGTGAGGGGATAGTCTCTGTAGAGGTGGCCATGCTCGTGGCAGCGTCTGCACCTGAAAGGAATGTGTTCGTAGTCCAGAGTTTGCTGCCATTCTTCGTCTTGGTACTCCAGAGTGATTGATCCAGGGAGGGCTTTAGAGATATTCATGTAGACGCAGATTCTGGCGTAGGAGGTGTATTTTCTGTGCTTGGTGGCCTCCGATGCTTTCACATACTGTCCTAGGGTGTTCCCAATGCCCATCAGAATTTCTTCTAGCCAGAATTCTTGTGGCAAAGAGTATAGGTGGATCCATACAGGGGCCATGGAAAAGTCTTCTTTATCAGGGCTGAATCTTTCAGTCCAGAAACGCAAGAAGAGCCCTGCTGAGTTGAAGAAGTATGGGCCATTTTCGAAGATTCTGTCCTTGTCCTCCAGGTTATACAGGATGATGGTGAAGAAGCCTTTGGAGCTTAGCTGGACTTCATAATCTCCCTTTGGATTCCACCATTGCTTGATCCATTTGTAGAGATCTCGTTCCGTGGGCCATAACCCTAAGAACTTCCCTATCAGAGCATGTTCTTTCATGAACTCAGTATGCTCTCCGACTCTAGTGGAGCTAATAAGATATCTGGGTGCTTTTTCAAGCTGAGGAATGCACTTACCTGGTTCCCATCCTTTATGCGGCTTGGGCTGAGAGGTGCCCTCCTCTGCTCCTGTATCCATATCCTTCCGGAGTCCATGTTCTCGGGCTAGGAGTTCCTCGCGGATCTGCTGCGGCGGTTCGAAGCCCGGTCTCTTTACCCTAGCGCCGACTTTGTCATTTGCAGCAATGTTGCTGTACGAGGGGGGCTGTCCCCCCCCCTCCACTCCCATTGTGAAGTTTCAGTTGATTCTGGTGTGATTGTGCCCCAGGGTGTGCGCCGCGTACTTCCTGTGACTGGTGTGGATGTCTGCTTCGCGTGGCTGAAGGCCTAGGGTTTCCTCAGTCTTTCGCTATGGTCTATATCGAGAGTTGAATCTTATTAAAGAAGAGGTTGTAGCCTCATTTTGAGTTGGTTCTCAAACAAAGATGATGTAAAGAACTTAAAAGACTACCCATCATTCGAAGAAGAAGAGGTTTCTCCCTTTATGGGTTTCCTCGTCAATATCTATCTATGTGTATATCATATGTGTGATTGATTTTTGTTATTTTTGATACTAATGTCTTGCATAATCTTGATGATCACTTGGAGAAGGTTAATAATATTTTAATAGGCATAAAATTGTTTAAGCACAGTAACAACTGATTCACCCCCTCCTCTCAGTTGTCTTAATAATTCCAACAATTGGTATCAGAGCGGGTTACTTTTATTTAAAGGTAGATCAGTAATCTTAAACATGACAGGCCATGAAGGAAATTCAACCAATAATCCTCGTATGTTTGATGGAACAAATTTTTCCTTATGGAAGGTTAGAATGAGAACATACATCATAGCCTTAGGTGTTGATGTTTTGGATGTTGTAGAGACTAGATATACAAAACTTGTTGTGTTAGCTTCCAAAGATGATAAGTTAGAATTTAGCTTCAATGCAAAGGAAATGAATGCTATCTTGAGTGGGCTTGTTGAAGATGAATTTGTAAAGGTCATGCAACGTGAATCTACCAAAGAAATGTGGGATAAAATTATTAGTAGTTATGAAGGAGATGAGAAAGTAAAAGATGTCAAAATTCAGACACATAGATTGAAATTTGAAAAAATAAAGATGGATGAAATAATTAGTGAATATTTTTTAAGAGTTGAGGAGCTTGTGAATTCCATGAAGGGTCTTGGTGAGAAGATTAAAAGATGCATTTTTAGTTCAGAAGATTTTAAGATCTCTGCCTGATAGATTTAATCCAAAAGTTTCTGCAATAGAATAACTGAATGATCTTAAAACTCTGTCTATTGATCAACTCCTAGGAAATCTAACTACTTACAAAATGATTATTAGAAAATATAAATCCACCACTAGATAAGCATCTTTTAAACTAGACAAGAATGTTGATTCAAAATTAGATGATATCGAGGAAACATTTGTGAGAAGGTTAAAGAAAGAATCAGGAAAATACCAAGGCAAGCTTCCCTTCAAATGTTTTGACTATGGAAATATAGGTCACTTTTCATCTAAGTGTCCACATAAGAAGAAGGAACAAAACTCTGAAGGTGAAGAGAAGTACAGATCGAAGAGATTTGGTAAAAAGAAAAGTTTATGTGTAAACAATGATGACTCTTCAGAAGACACATATAGTGACTCTTCCTGTGAACATAAGGTTAATGAATTTATTATTATGTCCAAAGAGGATTATGATAATATAATCACAAGAAGTGATGTTAATTATGAAGAAGTTGTGGTTGATATGGAAGGTGAACTAATCAGTGCTTTAGAAGAGATTAACAGACTCGGACTTAAGAAGAGAAAACAAAAATAGTTGTTGATGCAATTTGAAAAGAATGGTAAAAAACCTAATGAAGACTTTTCCCTACTAAAAGTGGAGTTAGAAGAGGAAAATAAAATAGAGGACACTCTGAAACAACAGTTATCAGAGAAGAAGGCAAGATGTGAAGCCTTGGAAGAAGAGGTAGTAAAAACAATAAAAGAGATGGAGAAGCTTAAAGCATTGTATCTCTAAAATATTCCAAGCTTTAAATCCTCAGCAGAACTAAACGACACTCTGAGAAAACAAAGATATCCTTTGTTGAAGACTGGTTTAATCTATGTAAGTTGTTCAAGAAGAAAACAGATAGAAAGAAAAGAGCCAGTAAAGATGATCAAGTTCCAAGTCATCAGACAATCAGACCATGTGAGTACTTTTCCACCAAAAGATAATAAAGACAAGATGATCCCTGATAAAAAACAAATATATCAGAAGATGGACCAACAAATTCCAAGAATAAGGCCATCCTTCAGGTACAAAAATTTATTCCATGGTTACTATTTTTATTGCTCTAATTTTGGTCATAAGATTGCAAATTGTCAAATTACATTTAGAGACATGCAACTGAGGAGATCAAGAAATAAACAATATTTGTAACATAGAACTAAACAACCAATGAGTAGAAAAAGTTGCACCAATCACTTTGACATATTGAACAATGATCTTGAATTCTATAATTATCATAACTTCGGCCACACAGCTGCAAACTACCATCTGAAGAATTACAAAGAAGATCCAAGGATAAAACCCTTAGCTAGAAATGTCAGCACATGGAAAAAGAAAGAAAGTGAAAAATGTGGTCTAATATTTTCAGCTCAAAGACAAAAGAACCCCTGGTATATTGATAGTGGATGTTTCAAACACATGACTGGAGACAAAAGTAAGTTTTTGTATCTAAGTGAAAGAAAATTTGGAAATGTAACCTTTGGAAATGATGCACCAAGAAAAATCAAAGGTAAAGGAATGGTAAGTCTAAGTAATGGAAAAGGGAAAGCTCAATATGTGTTGTTTGTAGATGTCTGAAACATAATCTGCTTAGTGTCAATCAAATTTGTGACAGAGGATGTAAAGTTGTTTTCACTTCTATAGATTGTAAAATATAATCTGTGAATTCAGGACAGTTGATTGCAAAAGGCATAAGAACAAAAAAAATGTCTATGTTTTGAAAGAAGAAAAAGAAGAATGACACTTAAGAAAGTATGATGAAAGATGGTTATGGAATAGGAGTCTTGGACACCTAAATTTTGATCATCTAATCAAACTTAGAAGTAGTGGGGCAGTAAAAAATCCTCCAAAAATATCAAAACCATATGATTATGTATGAAAACCTTGCCAAATAGGAAAGCTCACTTGGACACAGTTTAAATCTAAGAACTTTTCATCAACAGAGAAACGTCTTCAGTTAGTACATATGGATTTATGCGGACCATCAAGGAAGGAAGGTATAGGAAAATAAAATTACTTCATGTTGAGTATTGATGATTATTCTAGACTTACATGGGTTGCCTTTCTGAAAGAAAAATCTGAAGCATTTGAAAAATTCAAAGTGTTTAAGGCTCTGACTGAGAATCAAAAAGGAAAAAGATTGAAGGTAATAAGGTCTGATAGAGGAGGAGATTTTAGTTCAAGGGACTTCAAATATTTTTGTGATAAACATGGGATCAAAAGAGAGTATACTATTCCAAGGACTCCACAACAAAATGGAGTAGTTGAGAGAGAGAATAGATCAATTCAGCAGATGGCAAGATCAATCATGAATGAAAGGAATATTGCCCAGACATATTGGGTCGAAGAAATTCATACAACTATACATATTCTTAAAAAATCTCATCTTAGGCCACAAAGTGATAAGACTACTTATGAACTATGGTTTGGAATACCTGCTTCAATCAGGCATTTTGAAGTCTTTGGGAGTAAGTGTTATATCAAGAAAAATTATGAAAATCTTGGCAAATATGATGATAGGGTTGATGAAGATATTTTCTTAGGGTATGCTACAAACAATAAAGGATACAAATGCTATAATAAGAGGCTTCATAAATTGGTTGATTGTATTGACATAATAGTTGATGAAGAAATCCCGGTACGAGATGTAAGCAGTGTTGAATCAACAACATAGGATATAGTTGAAGTTGAAGATGAACAGGTCCAATAATCAGAAAGAGAAGAATTTGAGTCAGATGAAGATACAAATACTCAGGAAGACTCAAATCAACAAACAACATCAAATCCTCCCTCCGGAATTACTCAAAAGAATCATCCTACAAGTCAGATAATTGGTGAGAAAGATAGAGGTGTACAAACCAGGAGAAGGATAATAAAAGACACTAAGAAATCAAATATAGCCTTCATATGCATGGAAGAACCCAAGAAATTTAAGGAATCCATTAAATATGTAAATTGGTTAAATCAATGAATGAGGAAATGGATCAAATTGAGAAGAACATTACTTGGGAGCTTGTTCCTAGACCTGCGGATAAGAATGTAATTGGAACCAAATGGGTGTTCAAGAATAAAATGAATGAACAAGGACAAATTGTTAGGAATAAATCCAGATTGGTTTGTAAGGGGTGTGAAGAAGTTGAAGGATGGGATTTTGATGAAACCTTTGCACTAGTGGGAAGATTGGAAGCCATCATAATAGTTTTTTCCTATGCATGTCATAGGAACTTTAAAGTATATCAAATGGATGTTAAGTCAACATTTATTAATGGAGATCTAGAAGAAGATGTATATGTGGAGCAACCTAAAGTATTTTCACTGACAGATAATCCTGACTATGTTTGTAAGTTGAAAAAGGCATTATATGGACTGAAATAGGCACCACGAGCCTAGTATTATAGTCTAGACAAATTTCTACAGGACAAAGGATTCAAGAAAGGTATTGTTGATAGTAATCTATACATTAAGTTTGAAGGTGATGATTTATTAGTTGGTTTGGTTTATGTAGATGACATTTTTTTTGGATGTACCAATGACCCTTCAGTTCAGTGGTTTTCTAATTCTATGCAAACTAAGTTTGAGATGTCACTGATAGAAGAACTTCCATATTTTATAGGTTTACAAATCAATTAGAGTTCTATAGGGCTATCTATCTCTAAAGAAACATATTTGAAAGATACGTTGAAGAAGTTTCATATGGAAGATTCCTCTCTTGTTAGTACACCTATGGTGGTTGGTTGCAAGCTCATTAAAGATTATATTTCACCTGATGTTAATCAAAGAACATATCGATCAATGATAGGCAATCTTCTGTACATCACACCATCATGTCCTGACATAATGCAAGCTCTTGGAATGGCAGGTTGTTATAAGTCTGCTCCTAAACAAATTCATTTAGCATATGTCATAAGGATATTAAAATATTTGAAGGGTACAATGACTTATGGTCTCTGGTATCTTAGAAATTCAAATTTTCAATTAACTGCATATTTAGATGTTGATTGGTAAAACTGTTTGGATGAGAGAAAGAGCACCAGTGGAGGTGCATTCTTCTTAGGTGATTCGTTAGTAGCATGGCTTAGTAAGAAGCAGGGATCTATTTCATTATCAACTACAAAGGAAGAGTACATTGTTGTTGATACTTGCTACACTCAAATCTTATGGATGATACAAAATCTTGCATATTTGAAGGTAACTTATACTGATCCCATTCCACTTCACTATGATAACACTAGTGCCATTAGTTTCTTGAAGAATCTTGTTCTCCATTCAAATACTAAGCATGTACCAATAAAGTATCATTTTCTCAAATATCGGGTTACAAACATAGTTGTTTAGCTTAATTATATTCGTTCCACAGAACAGATAACTGATATCTTCACTAAATCGCTTGCAAAAGATCAGTTTGAGTATCTACACCAGAAGTTGGGTGTGACCCTTTTATCAAGTTAAAACAGTTTATTTGATCAGGGGGAGAGTTCTCATTGTATCTTTGTTTAGGGGGAGAACATAGTCACTCTCAGTTTTCTTTGATATTGATATCAAAGGGGGAGAAAATGTGTGGTCTGAATGCTACAGTTGGAGGTCTAAGAAGAATAGTGCATCCTTTCATGGTTTCCATCAATGACAAAGGGGGAGATTGCTTGGATGTTTTTATAGGAAGAGTGTTATTTTCATTGATGGAAAGAACATCAGTGACAATGGAAAATAGGAAAAGCATAAGATCAGGAGGAGAAGCGAATAATATGTAGAGATAAAAGATCAGAAGGAAAAGCCTAGTACAGAAACATGATCAGGATCAACGTCTCCATAGGACAAACCAAAACGATTGAAAATTCGATCACCCGAATATTCATCAGCCATCAGATCAAGTTAAGTGAAGGATAGGATAAATGGGGCACAAGGTTTGAGAATTCAATTATCTAAATCTCCGTCAGCCATCGAATTGAATTAATGGAAGGATAGGATAAGTGGGGAAAAATGATTCAGAATTCTATCACCCGAATATCCATCAACCATCAAATCATGTTAAGTGAAGAATAGGATAACGGGGCACAAGGTTTGAGTATTCGATTATCCGAATCTCCATCAATCGTCGGATCAAATTAAGTGGAAGGATAGGATAAGAAAAGATGGACAGACATTGGATTTAATCCAAGGCAAAGATGCATCACAGACAGATCGAGTCATTGATATAAGATCTTGATTAAACGAACATCATTTATTTTGGTTCTAAAGTTATGAGGAGGTTACGGTATGTAGAAATCACCTCAAGAATTTCTAGTTTATATTTGAAATACACGAAGCCCGGAGAGACGAAATACATTATTGACCGCCAGATCATCCGAAGTAGATCTCAATCGTCAGTTCATCCGAAGAAGATCTCATTCGTCAGATTGTCCGAAGAAGATCTCAAGCGTCAGATCATCCGAAGTAAATCTAGGTCGTCTGATCCAGAAAAGACGTGGCGTAATCCTGTGGACTCCGGGTAAAGACCCAGATTAAGCCTTAATCGTCCAATCCAAGAGGAAACATGGCAATAATATGCATACTTTGAGGGGAAGTAAAGTTTGAGAGTTGATATTTCAGAAGTCTGGAGACCCGAAGGAGATCTCGACCGTTAATCGAGAAAGGGGTCGCAAAATCGTTGATCAGGTTGAAAAGTCAAATTCCCGAATTATATACAGAGCCATCGATTGAGAAGGACAGGTGTCTGCAGATCATTGACTCCATAAGATTGGCGTATGGAGAAAAGAGGGGTTTGAGATTTGAAACTCCCAGAGCTCGGATCACGAAGTAAATCACATCCGTTGATTTAGGAAGGATAGATCTGATCCGCATAGTTGAGAGGATATATTTGAACCATTTGGTTAGGAGCACTGTCAAGATCATGAGATTGGTGGTCCCATCACATTATGGGGATTGAAGGTGCACAGACTTTAAAAAGTTAAGGGAAGGTCGGAATTAAAACCATGGTTTTGGAGAAAGGACACGTGGAGGCTCGAGGTAAATTGTAGGGAAAAACACAGTTTGATCTCAAACCACCTTTGGTCGTGCTCGCATTCACATGGTCACATCAGCAGAAGATAAAGGAAGGAGCTAGCGCTGCTAGGCTCCACATTGGAGGTTACGCACTGAAAAGTCATAAGAGCCTCTTAGTGTATAATCCAACAACGTTGATCAAATAGAATCTGATCGAAGGGTTGTTGTTTCACTTCGTGATTTCTTGATTAGTTATGATTCAGTTACACTAACTGAATCATTGTTCCTGAGCGATTGAATCATAATGCCTAAGAGTTTTTGAGATTCCCGACTTGAGTGTTGGATATGAAGAGTGTAACAGATAATGAGAGCAAGAATAAAATAAACATGTTGTGGAAGAAAGAGGTTGTTGTTTCTCGGTAAAATAAGTTGAATTGTATGTGATCAAGAAGATAGTAGAAATAGAGCCAAAAAGATGTAGAGATGAAGAACACAAGCTGGACAGAGAAGAAATGGTGAAAACATAAGACTGTACGAGAACCTAAGAACATGAGAATAACAGAGGAAGAGAAGATGGATACAGACAACAAGTGGAGCCAAGCATGAACAGACAGAAGCAGAACAAAATTGCAAAATAGAGAAGAAGTGTTAATCTTTGAAATGTTTGTATTGTTGTAAGGTCTTATTCAAGTAAATATTTATAATCAGGGTGGTAGGGTGGTGCTAGGGAGGACTTTTTTCCTCAAAGTTTCAAGTGGGTGCTTGAACACAGGGAGTTGTATCTTCCATCTGGTTACATCCAGAAAACCATGGTGCTAGGGTGGTGCAAGGGAGAAACATTGTTCTCTGTTATACAAGTTGGTGCCTGTGTGACTGGAAGTTGGTGCTTCCATCTAGTTGGTGCTGGAACACTCAGGGAGTTGGTGCTTACTTTTAGTGGGTGCTAGAGAAACCAGAGAGTTGGTGCTCTCAACAAGTTGCATCTTGTTAAAGAAAAGGTTGTAGCCTTATTTTGTGTTGGTGCTCAAATAAAGATGGTGTATTGAACTTAAAAGACTACCTATCATTCGAAGAAGAAGAGGTTTTCTCCCTTTATGGGTTTCCTCATGAATATACATCTCTTTGTATATCATATGTGTGATTGATGTTTGTTATTTCTATTGCTCATGTCTTGCATAATATTGATCATCACTTGGAGAAGGTTAATAATATTTTAATAGGCATAAAATTGTTTAAGCACAGTAACAATTGATTCAACCCCCCCCTCTCAGTTGTCTTAGTAATTCCAACAGAAAGTATAGAGCTCAAGAGAAATAGCGCAAAGTGTGCACAATGTCAGCGCAAGGTGTCTAGATGTTGAACCTTTTTCAGTCTCAGAAACTCAGGAGAGTTATCACAAGGATTTCACAGACCATTAAAATCTAAGGGTCAAAATATCAAAAGGGATGTGCAATTGTGAGCAGAAGTTCACTTCATCAAAGTGATAAATCTGAAGAAAAGTAGCGAGATTAAAGATCCTAGGTGAAGCTCAAAGAACCCTCGAAATCCTTTGGAAATAATTGACAGTCTAGTTTTCTTGTCGGGATCCCAAACTCTCGTGAGCCATCAATCTTACCCACAAACCTCAGCCATATATCTGGTGAAGCATTAGCCGTAGATCCCCAAGCCTTTCGTCAATGCTTAGGTTCGGCCATTCGGGAGTTTGTCATAGTTGTTTGAGTGAAGAAGCCCTAGAGCGTCAAAGTATGTATTTAATCTCAACCATAGATCCTTGGACAAGAGTGAGTCGTAGATCTTCGAGCTATTCAGTGATTCAATTCTCCGAGTAAACTTGAGTGGTTTTGTGTGGACCGAAAATGTCCCAAATCCCGGAGCCCCAAATCCTTTGTCAACCGTAGATCGTGAAGGGGAGGAAAATCCCCACCAACCATACTATCGATTTTATCCATCAGGGGAAGGATAGGATAATACTCACATTCACCTCTTAATATAACTTTATGACCAAATTCGACTGGTAATGACTCTAGCGCATTGGAGTGGATAATTGTTTGGGGAAAATTCTCCCGGAGCCCTAAAGTTATAGAGCCTAGAGCCCTTTTTGTTAAGTGATTGGTTTTTATCATGTGGTTACATGCATAGCCTCGAGAAAGGAGAATTACCCTCGGGAATAGGAAAATTCCACGCAGTGTGTGGTAAAGAGCGTGGTAGAGAGTCCAGGGGTTCTGCAAGGACCCGCGAGCCACTTCATCTCCTGTGAGATTTGATCCTATACTAGGAGGTTGCGCTAACCCATAGGGGTTTTCATCACTAACCAACTTAACCCAATTTCCTTCTTTTAGGGCTAACTCACTTCTAACCACTTGTCCACTTCTAACCCACTTTGCTACAAATATTAAGTTCTCCACTTCTAGTTGCAACTAATTTATTTTTAATTATTTTCTTATTGCAACAAATTAACCCATGATTAACTCCTAGTTTCACCCACTTGACTAGTCAACTTATTCTAGGGAATTTTAGAATAATTTGAATTCTTCGACCTTCTAGGTAACTCTTGAGGGTTCTCTAACTTCACAAGGCCAAAACTCTCTAACCATGAGGATTTATGTGATGTTCCACATATCACTGGAAATGACATGACATGTACTATCCATATAGAATAGTATTACCTACAAATATACTGACCTTAATACCATTAGACATAAAAAAAAATTAAATCCCTTAACACTTTCTTCAATAGTTGACATCAATGACAACCAACCTAATTAATAAAAAAATGTATCTGTTCACAACAAAAAAAACCTACAGATTTTGTGAATAAGACAGTTAGTGAGATAGTTTGGGAGCCTCTTCAATGTTGGGGTTGTAAAGAACCTAACTTGTACTGAAATTTCACTCTAAATAAAAACAAATTCAGGTAGTACACAACATTCAAGAATCAACAACAATAAATGATATTACTAGAAGTATTCACAAGAATAAAGTTGCCCTGAAAAATTGACAATTTGACCGCCAATATTCCATGGTGGAGATTGAAGGTGTGTTAAATTGGAAACCTATATATATTCTAATAGACCTTGGTGCAATTCTGAGTTATATTTCACCTACAATGGTAGAAAAATGTAAACTCAAAAAAGTAAAACATAAGAAATCCTAGATAATTCAGTTAGCTACAGGAACAAAAAGAAAAGTTGTTGAAATGGTAAAAGACTATGGAGTGAATATGGATAGAATGGATACTAGTTTAGATATGAATATTTTACTAGTAGGATATTATGATCTTCTCATAGGAATGGATTGGTTGGAGAAATATTCAATTCTTGTAAACTGCCATGACAAGACCTTTAACCATGTAGATTTTTTTGGAAAAAATAGAATAGTAAAAGGAATATCATGGGGTGTGTTGTTAAGATAGATATCCTCTTTACACATAAAAAGTAATGCAAGGAAAGTTTGTTAGATTTATTCTATGCAGATACCCAAAGCTATTGAAGAAATGAATGAGAAGTTGTTATCTAATTATCCAATACTAAAAGAGTTTTAGTATTTGTTTATGGATGAAATTCCTTGATTACCTCATAGATGAAACATAGAATTCACCATAGAATTAGTACCTATATTTTCATTGGTGTCTAAGGCCCCTTACCGAATGCATACTCCAGAACTGATAGAGATCAAGTTGCAACTTCAAGAACTATTAGATAAACAATATATCAGACGCAGTGTGCCTCCATGGGGAGCACCCATTTTATTTATCAAAAATAAGGATGGAAATTTCCTATTATGTATTGACTATAGACAACTCAACAAGATGACTATTAAAAACAAATATCCTTTTCCTCGCAATGATGACTTGTTTGATCAAGTCGTAGGAGCTAAGACTTTCTCTAAGATAAATTTTCGGTCAAGATGTCACCAGATTAGAATCAAAGAAGAAGACATTCATAAAATTGTGTTCCTAACTAGATATGGACACTATGAATCATAGTGGTACCTTTTGGTTTAACAAATGCACCTGCTACATTTATGTGTTTGATGAACAATGTGTTGAGAAAGTATCTATACAAGTTCATAAGTGTGTTCATATATTATATATTGATCTATTCAAAAAATAAAGAGGAACATGAAGAACATTTAAAGATGGTCTTGCATAAACTTAGAGAACACCAACTTTATGCAAAGTTTAGTAAGTGTAATTTTTACCAGGACAAGGTACAATATTTGTGAGATATAATTTTTCGGTGAAGGAATCTTAGTTGAACCAGAAAATGTCAAGGCCATCCTAGAATGGCTAGTACCAAAGGATGTGTCATATTTTCGATCTTTCATGGGAATTACAGGTTATTACCATAGGTTCGTAGAATGGTTTCCCAAAATTTCTTATCCAATAAATTCATTTCAAAATAAAGGAATCATATTCAAATGGACAGAAAAGTTTCAAGAGATCTTTTAAAAAATAAAACAATTATTAAAAATGACACATATATTGAAGATAACATATCCACGTAAATATTATGTGGTTTGTAATGATGCCTCAAAAGAAGGGTTATGAGGATTTTTCTTGACATCCTTGGATGAAACTTGGATCTCACGTGTTTGGTTTGGTGGCGCATTTCCTGCACATCAATTTATCACCAATGCTTGAAATATGTAATCACATAGAAACCTTCGACATTTGAATGCTCCTTGAAATTTAACAGGTCTAGGCGCTCTTCTCAACAATGGGAATCGACTTTGTTGGTGCTTGGCTCGAACCTGGGCGTGGGTGTTACATCTAGACGTTTTCCACTTGACACGCACATGCCATGTTGTCATTTCCCTCATTGGCTTGTGAAATTTCCACCTGCACCTTGAATCTCCTCGACACCTAGGAGCTTACCCTTTGCTTAAAGATCCATGCTAAAGCTTCTTTTTCGTTTGAGTGATCAGGAATTTGATTTCATAGGATTTGGGCAATGTTGAATGTTATCTTTATTTGCTCCATGGCCTTAATCCGACATTGGCGATAAGAATTGAAAAGGATCTTGTTGATATGTGCCCATGGTTGAAATGTTTGTCGATGCGTGGTGCAACCCAATGCCATCGGTGGATTCTCCTCGGCTTGGCAGTTGGTCTCGGGCGTTGGGATTTTGTTGTGTTGGTTTGTTTGGTGCTTAGCTCAATAGCTCATGGATTTGGCTTGAATACTTGTAGATAAGGCCTTCGGCCCCAATATTTTTGCTAAAACAATTAAAATACTCCACCGAAGATCAAGAGTTAAATTGACCAAGAAAAACCAATTTTTATTTTCCCACCTTATAATTTTTTTTCCAAATGCCAATTTTTTTTTGTCTTTGACAACAATGGTGCCAACAACTAACATGGTGCCAACAACTAAAATGTTGTCGATACTAAACTTAAAGGCTCTAAAAAAGTGCCATGTCGCTACAAAATCATTGAATTAGCACAAAGTGTTTGATGTTAGCTTCTTGGTGCTGCAAAAATAATTTCTTCAAAACATTCGTTGTGAAATTTCGATGGCACTGCAAAAGTGTTGCTGCAAAAAGTGCATGACATTGTGAAATTGCCAACATAGTATCCATGGGGGATGGCATGCTCCCTATGAACTACCAAGAACTTGTTGTTTTTGTGCCTTCGTCCATTCCATCTATGCAATCTATATCCCTTTTTATGACTTGAGAATTGTTCATGCCTTGAGATCACCTCTGTTAATTTATTGAAAATTGAAAAACACTCACTTTAAACTGTAAACAACTACAAACCAAATGATCGAGTGTCAAGTTTATTCATCCTACTCCTATTCTAAAACTGTTCTTTGCTCAAGTGAAGTCATTCTTCTAATGAATCCATACAAGGATTTGGTTTAAAAACTGCATTTTGCTTTCACCTTTGAGCATATATATAGCTAAAGACATTGAAGAACAAAAACATGTATGAAATAATAGTCCCTTCTTACAAATATGAAAATTAGCTTTTATGAAGTCAAAATTATAAAAACGATGACTCGAATGCATCTCCATGAATCTTTCCACAGGGTCATCAAAAAAAAAAAGGAAATACATTAACAAAGCTTCATCACCTTGCTCGGACTGAAAATTGAACTGTTTCTGAATATTTTATGTTGTCTGCCAATTCCATTTTCTTGGAAAACTGAAGATTGTTGTAGGCTGATTTTATTGACTTCAAAAGGAACTTCCACCATATTAAACACACCCTCATGTTGATAAGAAACAAGAATATTTTTAGCAAGAAACATGCTATGGGTCTGCTCATCTATTTCAACTTCAGTTTCTTGAGAAAGCATATCATTTTGAAAAGCATAGGAAACCTGTTAAAGATCTTGAGGACCAATTTCTTCCCCAACAATTTCTTGATCAAAAATATCCTGATCTTTAAGGTTGACATATTTTTTATATAAAAGATTAAACTCCATACAAAATTATTCATAATGATATCATCATGATAATTTTGTTTGCAATAACAATTGAAAGCAGTATGAAAATATTTCAGTGAATAAATTCTAGAAACATGGAGGTTTCTACACCACTCCCAAGCATGTCCTTCCAAAGAAAATATGAACATTTCAATAAGAAAATCCTCGTGATCAATATTTAACCCAAACATACACTAATGAAAATCCAACAGGTGCTCACCGAGATGATCATGCTTGTTTCCCCCAAACCTCGAAAGGAAATGTTTCCATACTTCTCTATTAGGTACAAGATTTGGAAAGCCAAATATATAACAGAAGTAGCAAAATGCATACCTTCGAGCCAAAATATCTTCCATTGCATTTGAAAATGTGAACTAGAAGTGCTTCAATCATATTCTTCCTTCATGGAGTGGATTCACCAGGTGAATGATTGCAGTACAAACCATGTAACCATCCCTTGGTCACCATCAAAGACTGGATCTATTCCCGTTTTCATTCTCCCAGGGAAGATATCTTCATGTCTTTGCTCCTTGGAAACAACGCCAAAATTGTTATTACTAGAAGTTACCCTTAGAATGTTATAGGATAAGCCCAATATCCATTTAGATATGAATGATAAAATATGGTTTATGTTCAGGTGGATCAACAATAATGTATGAGAAAGGGAGAAGTAAGTAGTCTCACTACAGATCAGTGAACTATATATCATTGGGCATGGATTCAACACAACAAGTCCCTCTGAAATACAAACTATACTCTTGCAAAGGAAATTGTGTCCAATACTCGATAATCCAAGGTTTGAAAAGAGAATAGAATATATGAAGGAAACATATATGAATGTGTAAATCTCAGATCAGGCTTAATTCACACACACACAACATAATATTTAATAACTGGAAAATCAATCCCAACACCAAATTAAGGTGATTAAATATAATGAATATAAGACATGCATTTGCATCAAATATTTTACTGCTCATGAATATGGAATACAAGAGTTCTTAATACATCAGGTGTAAGAACTAATTACATTTAATCAAGAGAGAAAATGGATGATCACATAGGAAAAAAAATTGATTCTTGAGACAAAGTTGAAACTCTGATCCGTAGGATCTTTTAATGACTATGGTTGAGTTTTGATTTTGCATGCGTTAATTAACCATTTGAGAAACTTAGTGAAAGAATGAGGAAAGAAGAGGAATTATGATAGCCATATAAACATTTGTAGATCTGAAATGAAATAATAGACAACAAAACATAACATGCAGATTGATAACGGAGTTCGGCACAACTTTTGCCTACGTCTCCGGGCCTTTGTCTCTGTGGGGGAGGCTTCTTTATTTCTGTTCAAAATCTCAAAAGTACATTGCTACAATTCCAAATGGCTACAAGACTGATCTGGTCATGTTCTCCCAGATCTCAAGAACCCTACAAAGAAAATGGCACGCAAAATGGACGTCCGGAGCTCCCAGAAATGGCCCGACAACGTTTGCTCCTCAAAAGCTTCCCTGCATAAAAATGGCTTTGGCTTGGCTTCCCTTCAGCATAAATCTGCTCTGAATGCTCCTTGACTGCCCTCCATGGCCTCAAACAGGCCTAGTTTATATATATTTGGATTTAGTTGCTCATCTCCAACTTCCTCCCAAAATTTGGGCTCGAAAAATGCCCAATATCTCCCAAAAATGGAGAAAATCAATTAGTTACAGGCTTGGAAATCAAATAAAATCCAAAACTTTGTTATAAAACCCAAAAATGGACAAAAATTGGGTGCAGCCCCCTTTTGGTGCACGCCCTGGTCATATGGGGCCTCCACATGGCCACGCACTGGCCCTCTCCCGGCGCTAGCTCTCGGTCGTGGCGTTATAGTATAAAACCTCGGGCTGTTACCAACTACCCGCGCGCTCCATTGTAGGGATAGGGTTTGAGTCATATGGTGAACCGACCACGGACCAAGGGCTAAGCCCTATCCACAATACCCCCACAAGTGTAAACCCCTCCGTCGTATGGTCGTATGTATCATTTGTTTGACCGAGGGCTGGGGCTAAGCCCCGACCCTTTTTCTCGCCAAATGAAACTTGTAACAAATTTAAATAAATTTTATGCAATTTGTATAACAAGGTCCACCCGTGGGCCGGGCGGTTAGCCCGGTCCTGCCAATCCTCTTCTCGGTCGGGAGGTCGTCGATTCGACTCTCGTGCACACCATAAGAATTTTACATATAACCACAACCAATCACGGGGTGCCACGTGGCAGCCCACGACTGGGCCACGTGGCACCTCAACAACCAACCAAAATACGCCACGTGTCGATTTCTGATTAGCCCACGTGCTTGCCACATATCGACCATATTTCCACCTGTCATCCTGCCACGCCATCCCTACCACGTCAAATGCTGATGTCATCTGTGCCACGTGTCACCCTTATAGTTGTGACACGTGTCACCCCTGCATTGGTCCATCCGCATGCCAAATCATCCTGTCACATTCTGCCACATGTCGTCACCCGAGGCTGCCACGTGTCGTTTCCAGAAGCTGCCACATGTTTCCTTCAGGAGCTACCATGTCAGCCTGTACGGACTGTACGGACTATACAGTCATCCCCTTTTTTTGCCTGTTTGACTTTTCGGATAGAACGCGATATCTTGTTCATACGGAGACTGTTTGATGAAGTAAATATACCACCGGAATCTGGAAGATGAGACAAACACAATGGCACTGGTTTAGTCGCATTCCGAGAACTTTCATTTTTGAGCATTTTTCAACCCTATCAGGCTTCTGAATCTGATTTCGGATCACACCTCCCCACAAAAAGACCTTTTGGTCCCCAAAAGATTACTGACCAGTCAACAAGCTCGGGATAGGCCACCCGACTTGTCCTCTGTCTCTGAACTCTGTCCTGTGAACCTGTCTCATCAAGATCAACTGTAACACAATCATGACAACTGACAGTATATTGTTAGCCATTTGAACCCTGTTACATCTTACTGAAGCCACTATCATCCATGTAGAAAACATTGCTAATGACAATATCAAAAAGACGACTACAAATGAGCTGATATACTTGAAGTATTTGCACGACATGAGCTTATCTTGAAGCAACTTATGATTGATTTTCCATTCAACAACCATGTCTTGTTTTTCCTTAAGATCAATTACTTCATTTGAAACAATTATTGGTTTGTTGCTTGCTTGCACTGCCTTCTTTAATTTTTCCATTGTTTGAAGTGTTGTATTTTCTTTAACATGATGAGCATGAACCACATAATCATGACCTACTTTAGTGAATTGATATTGATTCTTTGTCCTGTAGAAGATTTCCGTATGATCATACAAGTACGGACTACCTAAGACCATTCCACATTCTCTTAACGACACAACATCACAAGTTACTTCATCCACATACTTAGATGAAATTGCAAATTTGATTGTGCACTGCTTTGTCATGTGCATCTGATGATGATTGCTTATCCATTTAAGTGTGTACAGCTTATGATGAGTTTGTGTTTTTAATCCCAATTGCTTAACTAATTCTTTTGAGATTAGATTAGATTGAGATCCATTGTCGATTAATGTGTCTATCTTAGTGTGTCACATGATTACCCTTATATGAAACAAGTTGTTTCTACAATCAATGTCTTCACCAAATTTACCTGTCATACCAACCAATGAAATCTTTGATTCATCACCTGAATCCGATCCCAAGTCTGTGGGTTTTGATGTCGTTGCCATTGTTTGTGCTCCCTTCTTTTCTTTGAACCACTTTGGCCTCTTCTCGGGATGCAACTACCAACATCTGTCCTCATCATGTCCCTCTTTCTTGCAATGCTTGCAAGAGGGCTTTCCTTCCTTCTTTGTCACTGCATTTGCATTCTTGCCATGCCTTTTCCTCTTGTCTTCTTTCTTTGAAAACGATGATTCCCCTGACACAC
>ML777426.1:1064152-1083752 GCA_009831015.1 Picea engelmannii
TGAAAACGATGATTCCCCTGACACACCTGCTTTCCCTGCTTCAATATACGTAGCTTGAACAGAAACCTCATCAAGGTTAGTGGGTCCAAACATGAAAACAATGTTTCTAATATGCGCAGGTAAACCTCCTATATACTTCATAATAGTTTCTTATGTTTGCAAAGGGATATCTAACATTAATGCCATTTTTCGAAATCCATCGGTGTATTCTTGCACTGTTTGTCATTTTCTTAGTTTTAAAGATTGCCATTCAATTAATGCTTTTTCTTTATAACCCAAAGAATAGAACTGTTTCCTAAGTGCAGAAATGAAACTCTTCCATGATGGAAATACATTACCCACATTTTTTGTTCCTTTTTGCAGCTTGCTTTGCCACCAGATAAGAGTTGTACCTGCAAGTCTCAAAGATGCCAACTTAATTTGTGTGGCCTCATCTTTGATCTGTTGCACACTGCAGTATACCTCCATATCCCTGATCCAATTGTCAAGGTTTTCTGCATTTACTTCACCATCATATATGGGCAACTCAAATTTTACATCAAGTTTCAACAATGGCATTTCATGTTTATTCTTATGAACATTTTTCTTCTCATTAGATTTAGAACTTGAACTTGAAGAAGAATGAGAAGAAGGAGGTGTTGATGGAGGTGAAGGAGGAATGTGAGGATGGTCCTCTTCCTCTTCACTTTTTCCTTTTGAAGATCCACCCAAAACTGGTCGCTTCCGTTCCAAGTAATCTTCATACAAAACTTTCACCATCTCTGACATAGCATTGAATGTTTTCCAGAACTCTTTCTCATCTTGAGAAATCCCTTCTTCCGATGCCATCTTCTCGCTGTGAGAATCTCTCTTTCTCAATCCAATTAATGGATTCTCTGCAACAAGCTCACCTTCACCACACTGTAGCTTTTTCCTGGTTAACATGCAAAACTCAAATCCAAACGTCAACTAGCTCTGATACCACTTGATCCGTCGGATCTTTTAATGACTATGGTTGAGTTTTGATTTTGCATGTGTTAATTAACCATTTGAGAAACTTTGTGAAAGAATGAGGAAAGAAGAGGAATTATGACAGCCATATAAACATTTGCAGATCTGAAATGAAATACTAGACAGCAAAACATAACACGCAGATTGATAACGGAGTTCGGCACAACTTTTGCCTATGTCTCAGGGCCTTTGTCTTTGTGGGGGAGGCTTATTTATTTCTGTTCAAAAGCTCAAAAGTACATCACTGCAATGCCAAATGGATACAAGACTAATCTGGTCATGTTCTCCCAGATCTCAAGAACCCTGCAAAGAAAACGACACGCAAAACGGATGTCCGGAGCTCCCAGAAATGGCCCGACAACGTCTGCTCCTCAAAAGCTTCCCTGCATAAAAATGGTTTTGGCTTGGCTTCCCTTCAGCATAACTCTACTCTGACTTCTCCTTGATTGTCCTCCATGGCCTTAAACAGGCCTAGTTTATATATATTTGGAGTTGGTTTCTCATCTCCAACTTCCTCCCAAAATTTGGGCTCCAAAAATGCCCAATATCTCCCAAAAAAGGAGAAAAGCAATTAGTTACAGGCTTGGAAATCAAATAAAATCCAAAACTTTGTTATAAAACCCAAAAATGGACAACAATCGGGCGCAGAACCCTTTTGGCGTGTGCCCTAGTCATATGGGGCCTCCACATGGCCATGCACTGGCCCTCTCCCGGCGCTAGCTCCTGGTCGTGGCTCTCGGTCGTGGCGTTATAGTATAAAACCTCGAGTTGTTACCAACTACCCGGGCGCTCCATTGTAGGGATAAGGTCTGGGTCATATGGTGAACTGACCACGGACCAAGGGCTAAGCCCTATCCACAATACCCCTACAAGTGTAAACCCCTCCGTCGTATGGTCGTATGTATCGTTTATTTGAGCTAGGGCTGGGGCTAATCCCTGGCCCTTTTTCCCACCAAATGAAACTTGTAACAAATTTAAATAAATTTTATGCCATTTGTATAACAAGGTCCACCCATGGGCTGGTCTGTTAGCCCGGTCCTACCAGTCCTCTGCCTGGTTGGGAGGTCACCGGTTCGACTCCCGTACATGCCATAAGAATTTTACATATAACCACAACCAATCACAGGGTGCCACGTGGTAGCCCACGACTGGGCCACGTGGCACCTCAACAACCAACCAAAATATGCCACATGTCGATTGTTGATTAGCCCACATGCTTGCCACATATCGACCGTACTTCCACCTCTCATCCTGCCACACCATCCCTGCCACGTCAGATGCTGATGTCATATGTGCCATGTGTCACCCTTACAGTGGTGACATGTGTCACCCCTACATTGGTCCATCCGCACGCCAAATCATCCTGTTACGTTCTGCCATGTGTTGTCACCCGAGGTTTCCACGTGTCGTTTCCAGAAGCTGCCACGTGTCTCCTTCAGGAGATGTCACGTCGGCTTGTACGAACTGTATGGACTATACAGTCATCCCCTTTTTTTGCCTGTTTGACTTTTCGGACAGAACGCGATATCTTGCTCATACGGAGTCTGTTTGACGAAGTAAATATATCACCAGAATCAGGAATACGAGACGGACGCAATGGCACTAGTTTCATTGCATTCCGAGCACTTTTATTTTTGAGCATTTTTCAACCCTGTCAGGCTTCTGGATCCGATTTCGGATCAAACTCGGATAAAGATATATAGAATATATCTAAAAAAATAAAAATAAAACATACAATAGTATCATAACCCCAAGGTTGATCCCCTGATCTCTCTTGAGCTTCTAAAAATGAAAAAACATTTTAGTTTTTAACATAAAAATATATAGAGAAGTATCCTCCAAAACTGCTCCTATCTCCTCAGATACAAATCTAACCTACATACTAAAAAATCAAAAACAAGTTGCAATAAATATGGAAAAGGTTGATAGGTATCCAAAATTGCTAGAGGTAGTTGAAGCTTATCCCCTGGATTTGGAAACTGATGGTCTCTTTTCCATCCAACTACTAGTCCTCTTTCTATAAAACAGGAAATGCTCTTCCATGTGATGAACTTACCTGTTGGAAAGGATAATTTTTAGGCCTAGAAATCTAACAAGTAATCACCTCATTGAATAATATGTGTCAAACACTCTATACTCTATCACCTTATCCTCATCTTGAATTCTCAACAGCCTATTGACGGGCGAAATTGACCATCCATCAAGTGGAAGAGCGAATCTGGTCCGAGGTTGTCTAAATAACCCAATTCGTTTGGTGTAACTTGTTCTGACGGGTTTAATGGCTTCGTTAGCCAATCTAAGAATCCTAAAAGAAACAAATAAAAGAGAGAAATAACTAACTAATTACTAAACTCTATATATATATGTACATATGCTCTAATGTAATTGTAGTAGTTATATTTAAGCAGAAGATATACAAGTCTCATTTATTTACATGATTTACAAGATGCAAGTTTTAATTGAAACTTATGAAAATCAATGGAAAAATGATTTCTTCTAGGAAGCAGATAAAGAAAGCACATAAAAATATTTATTGTTTTTCTTTTATAAATTTAAAGAATCTTGCAAAAAAGTTAATAAAACATGAACATGTGGATAGTCAAAGCTGAACCATACATTCATTGTTTCATTCATAAACAACTTAACTAAATAACACACATAATAACCTGTCGCTAATCAACAAAACTGGTATATATCTTTCTGTGTTGTATGAGCTCCTACCTGTACTGTTGTTAAGGGAAACCTATAACAGAACAATACTAGCACTTCCAGAATACATTCAAAGAAGTATTTGATATTGGAGTAAATTAATAGCAACAGGAAGACAACTAATTAAAAATCGTGTGATCTTAAAATAATCAATATTTAAGAACGAAAGAAATCTCAATTCTGGGTATTGATATTATCCATCATTTAACATTAGAAATAAATTCCATAATAATCAAATGATCGATTGATCACACATAAAAAAAATGGAATAAGAAATTATGGGCAGCATATAACATTTAAGAGTATTAAAACACTGTATGATTGACAAACTAAAGCTAAAATCAACAGTTATAACATTTTCATAATATAACAATAATGAAAGAATAAAATGGAATAAGTATCACACAGGTCTAAAGCCAAAGATGAATTACTTTCCCATATTCTTTCTCAAAATCACATGCCCATATTGTAGTCCTAGAAGAATTGTTTTGGATATTAAACTCTTAAAGATTGGAAAAATTAATATATAAATAATAATAATTAACTATGTATTGATAAAAAAGGCTAAAACTATTTAAATCAATGCATGATCAATTATTGAAAGAATATGAATATATTATAATGAAAATAAAACCATTTTACTTACAGGACAAATGCCATTAACTGACCTGGAATTCCATATTCTTCTTTGAAAATATTCGTTCATTCTCCCAAAACTTCCAGCCATCCATTACTCCATTTGAAAAGAAATAAAAAGTTTACAAAAGAAATAATATACAAAAGAGAAAGGATTAAAATCCTCCTCTCCCATTCTTGAATCTCCATGGCTCTGATCTTTCTCATCTATTTATAAAATGAATGAACAGTCTGGGCGTCACTATTAATTTTCGCCACCTGAAATCATTCCTGCAAAATCGTGTGTCTCATCTTAATGCCTTTCCAAATTTTATCTGTTGTTGCTCATAAAATTATTTGTAGAATTCCAAAATTATTTTTGGATCAATCATCTTGAACATATTTGGATAATAAAATCAAGCCATGATCAGATCCGTATCAAATATTTGATAATAGAAACCTGTGAAACAAGAAAAAACCTAAATTAATAACCTAAAAATTGTAAATAAAACAAAATCTAAAAAAATAAAAAATGAATTTAAACTAACTATAACTTATAAACAAACATTATTTATAATTTATTTTCAAATGTGATCTAGAAGCTTCAAATTAATGGAGAAAAAATATTAATTTTAGTTTTTTACAAAATTAAACAAATGATAGATAATTCTTTGATTATTATTATTTTGAAATGAGATGCAAAATGAAAAAAAAATTAATTAATTAACATCACCAAATGATTTAATGAAAATGAGAAACCGACCAAGATATTATTTGATGAAGTATTGGACACATTATTCAAAATAGTCAAACTTGCTAATGAGCAAAATAATAAACACATAATCATAATTTAAACAAAAGTAAACATTTGATAAAAATTAACGTTTTTGTTTAAATTGAGATTTTTATGCTCGTTTTTAACTTTTGACATATACTCTTATAATAAATGACTCATACTAAAGTGAATGTCTTAAGTTTGTTTCAAAGCAAGCCAAGGAATGGAACTATTTGAAAAGGTTGATTTTGTAGCTCATTATAATTATCAAGATTCTAATTGGGGCCCTTTAAATTTTGTAAAAATATAGGGGGAGTTGTTGGGGCCCAACAAATGGTGACTTACTGGGTTAAGCAGTTATCTCTGAAGATTTCATCTTAGGAAGAAAATAATAAGACTTAAAAAATGATTTAAGCTCCCTGAAATAAATCCACTCTAAGATCATAAGGTATTAGGATAAGCTCAATGTTATAACCAAACAATAGAATTTTCTTTGCAGAATATTATGACCTAAAATAAAGTCTTACTCAAAGAGTCACAATGTTTATAAAAGAACTTTAATACCATTGACAGAGCCACTGCTGCCAGCAGGTGTCCATAGCCTCGACATGGATGTCATTTAACCCACTCAAATGCTTTAATCCCATCCAATAGTTGTATCCACATGATGTATACTTCCATACAAGCTAATTTAAAAACATATACCTGCTACCTCTCGACCCGACATTGCTTCGTTGCCAGCAGACCTGTTCGGTACCCCGACGAAGTTGTCTTGGTATCATGTGTGCATTTACCCCCTGCCAGCAAGTCTGTTCAGTACCCCGACGGGTTTACACACACTTCCCACAGATAAGTGTTTTCAACCCTCTTATGCCACTTTTAAATAGTAATACAATTATAGATTTCTTGATGACAAAGAGAGCAGGGTGATACTAGAGATTAATTGCAATACAGGTGAATAGTTGATCATGTTATTTATTTGCTTTCAAAACTGGAAGTTTTATCATGGTTTAGAGATTTTAGATTTCCTTCAAGAAATCAACTAGAGAATGGGGAAGCACTTAAAAGTGATTATTTAAGAGTATGGACGACGTAAAAAGTTTAAAGATCATCGTAATTCTCAAATATTTAAACCATATCTCTGGTGTAATACTCTAACAAAGATAATTTGAGGACAAAATGAAAGTGACAATTGACTTAAAAATCAATTGTCTGAGCTATATCTTAATATCATGACCCCTTTGAAATATTTCAATTTGCTTGAAAAACACAAGTCTTAAAATAAATGCTTCCTTCAACAATAGTTCTTTGATCAGAAATATATTGATTCAAAAAAGAAAGATAAGAATAAAACTCATTCAAAATAATCAAAGAAAAAAAAACACACAACAAACCAAATCAAATTTTATTAATGGGATTCAAAATTAGAAGTACACAAATCCAAAATAGCAAAAGAAAACTTTTTAGGAAATGATTTTGGCCAAAGATAAACTTGAGTTTTTATATCCACTATCGTCTCACTGTAAAATAAAGGAAGAACTAAATCATAGAAAATATCATGTGTGAGCAAGTTTTTTTTCTTAAGATAGTGATGCATAAGATGTTACTTTGACCATGCATTGTTATTAAAAATAAAAGAGACTCAAAGAAAAAAATCCTTATTAAGATGAGTGCAATACTACTCGTGGTACCTTAGGTCGGGGTTGAATTGATAGTTCAAATTTACTTATCTCTTTACTTTTCATTTAAAATTTTCATAATGATACTCCGTTTTCGAAAAGGAATATTCAATGAAAAATAGAGAGAAAAAGATTTAAAGTGGACTTCCCTGACAACATTCATACTATGGTTCTCTTGGTGTGCCCACTTGTGTTCATAAGTGCATTATTACAAAGAGAAAAATTGAGAAATAAAACTAAAAGAAAACCTACTCCTAAACTTACTCTAACTACTAAACAAATCAAAATACTAAGTGAAGTCATGTTTCCAATGTAGCCATCGGAGCATCTTCAATCCTGCAATGGAAACAAGATAAAATATTACTAACAAGAATGGTAGTATATCGAAAAATAACAAAAATATATCATACTTACCTTTATCATCATCATTTAAAAACAAAGCAAGCATGACCTTACCATTCCCTTGAACATTCTTTTTGTATGAATCATCCAACCATTCTGCAATACTATCATGATACATGCAATTGCTGACATGGGATGGTTTGAAAGAATTCACATGCGAGAAATATTCTGGGTGAGAATAAAATATTAGATTATCAAGGAAAGAATCTTTTAAAAAGGTCGGACCAAGATGGCAAGAACTTATCATGTTTCTCGATCGGAAAGTAAGTGTTTCATTCTCTTGAAACTTTGCATTAAGCTTAGATATTTCAAGGTAAACTATTTGAGGTGAACTAGATGGAATGACCGATAAAACATCATTAGTAGTAATATTTGGCCGATTATATTTTTCAAACTCAAATAATTGATCATGGAAAAATCTAGATTCTTCTGTAATCACAAATTGAGATGAATCAATGGAAGATGCAATTTGAGACTCTTTCAAATCATTTCTTGATTTACCCACGGATAATTGATGAGAATAAGAATTGATATGTTCATGGGTAGAATTATTTTCCTCTTTATCTTCTATTCGGTAATCTCTTTGTACTTGATTATATAATGTCGATTTCTCTTGAAGGCAATATGGAACATGCAATTGGACAACATTAGGATAAAAAATATCGGGGTACAAGGAATAATATGTAGAAGAATTGAGGAGACGAAATGCATCTCTTGAAATGATAGGTATATACGTTTCGAAATATGGTTTTGTTCCCTCTCCTTGTATAAACTGATCAACCTCTGTTGTATTCTCTTTTGAAGTATACGAGATAGTTTTTAAGAGACAATTTGGTTCATCGTCCAAAGGAAAAATTTAAGGCAAGTCACTAGAGATAGAAAGTTGATTAATAGTATGACTAATGATTTTGTCTCCTATTGATTGAACATGGATTTGTTCAACTAAATTAAGGGCATATTGATCCTCCACATGATTATCAACTTCACATTCAACCTCTTTTACTTTAGAAACAGTTATAAAATACATGAGAGTGTGACAACTGTCGTCTTTTAAAGTCAAGGTTCCTTCTTCTACGGGAGGAGACATTGTTTGCAAAGAATGATTAGATGTGACAATTGCATTTTGTAAATGATGATGTTGCTCATGATTTTCCAAAATGAAAGAAGTTGACAAAAATTGTGGTGCTTCAAAATCTTCAAGATCAACATCAAAATCTGAACCATCTTGAGATTGAGTGTTAGTGCTCGATTTAGATTGGTTAACAATTAATTGATCTGGCTCGTCTGAGAGAGAAATGAGATATTTAAACCATTCATTAATAAGTGACATTTCTTTCAAAGGGAATCTAATACAAACATGAATGAACCTAATTGCAAAATTATTGAATGATTCACCATTTTCTTTCCTTAAGCAACTTAATTCTTCACTTAATTCATCATAATCATAGCTGCTAAATACTGATAAAAACTCAAATACAAACTCAGAGAAAGAATGAATAGAATTAGCCCGAAAATATTCAAACCAAACCTTAACTCGACCTTGAAAAGTGAGAGCGAACAATCTGGATGTAACATTAGAATCGGTGATCCTATGTCTTAAACACATATAAAAAAAATTAGAAATATGGTCTACTGCAGATGTGTTCCTTTCACCATCAAAGGTGAGTTTTGAAAATAGATCAGTTGTCTTGTTGGAAATAATTGGTAATGAGAAGTGGAAAGCATGTTCCAACATAGTGATTTGGGGAGCCATGGAAAATTAATTAAATTCAAAACAAAGACTCTTGTAAGGCCAACTTGTCAATCTGGCCCTCCTTCTAGCGCCATTTGTTGACGGGTGAAATTGACCGTCCGTCAAGTAGAAGAGCGATTTCGGTTCGAGGTTGTCTAAATAACCCAAGTTGTTTGGTGTAACTCGTTCTGACGGGTTTAATGGCTCCGTTAGCCAATCTAAGAATCCTAAAAGAAACAAATAAAAGAGAGAAATAACTAACTAATTACTAAACACTATATATATGTACATATGCTCTAATGTAATTGTAGTAGTTATATTTAAGTAGAAGATATACAAGTTTCATTTATTTACATGATTTACAAGATGCAATTTTTAATCGAAACTTATGAAAATCAATGGAAAAATGATTGCTTCTAGGAAGCAGATAAAGAAAGCACATAAAAATATTTATTGTTTTTCTTTTATAAATTTAAAGAATCTTGCAAAAACATTAATGAAACATGAACATGTGGATAGTCAAAGCTGAACCATACATTCATTGTTTCATTCATAAACAACTTAACTAAATAACACACATAATAACATGTCGCTAATCAACGAAACTGGTATTTATCTTTTTGTGTTGTATGAGCTCCTGCCTATACTGTTGTTAAGGGAAACCTATAACAGAACAATACTAGCACTTCCAGAATACATTCAAAGAAGTATTTGATATTGGAGTAAATTAATAACAACATGAAGACAACTAATTAAAAATCGTGTGATCTTAAGATAATGAATATTTAAGAACGAAAGAAAATTCAATTCTGGGTATTGATATTATCCATCATTTAACATTAGAAATAAATTCCATAATAATCAAATGATCGATTGATCACACATAAAAAAAAATGGAATAAGAAATTATGGGCAACATATAACATTTAACAGTATGAAAACACCATATAATTGACAAGCTAAAGCTAAAATCAACCGTTATAACATTTTCATAATATAAAAATAATGAAAGAATAAAATGGAATAAGTATCACATAGGTATAAAGCCAAAGATGAATTACTTTCCCATATTCTTTCTCAAAATCACATGCCCATATTGTAGTCCTGGAAGAATTGTTTTGGATAATAAACTCTTAAAGATTGGAAAAATTAATATATAAATAATAATAATTAACCATGTATTGATCAAAAAGACTAAAGCTATTTAAATCAATGCATAATCAATTATTGAAAGAATATGAATATATTATAATGAAAATAAAATCATTTTACTTACAGGACAAAAGCCATTAAGCAACCTGGAATTCCATATTCTTCTTTGAAAATATTCATTCATTCTCCCAAAGCTTCCACCCATCCATTACTCCATTTGAAAAGAAATAAAAAGTTTACAAAAGCAATAATATACAAAAGAGAAATGATTAAAATCCTCCTCTCCCATTCTTGAATCTCCATGGCTTTTCTCATATATTTATAAAATGAATGAACAGTGTGGGCGTCACTATTAATTTCCGCCACCTGAAATTTTCCTCTAAAAGATACCTAAATATCTCTCCAATCATGCATTTGTTTGGGAAAATATCTGCGTGGAAGGTAAATGGGTCCATTTGGGTTCTGGGTTTTCAACCGTTTCTCCAAATTCCTCACGGTTTGGCTGAAATCAGTCCTGCAAAATCGTGTGTCTGATCTTGACGTCTTTCCAAATTTTATCTGTTGTTGCTCGTAAAATTATTTGTAGAAATCCAAAATTATTTTTGAATCAATCATCTTGAACGTATTTGGATAATACAATCAATCCATGATCAGATCCGTATCAAATATTTGATAATAGAAACCTGTGAAACAAAAAAAAACCTAAATTAATAACCTAAAAATTGTAAATAAAACAAAATCTAGAAAAATAAAAAATAAATTTAAACTAACTATAACTTATAAACAAACATTATTTATAATTTGTTTTCAATTATGATCTAGAAGCTTCAAATTAATAGAGAAAAAATATTAATTTTAGTTTTTTACAAAAATCAAACAAATGATAGATAATTCTTTGATTATTATTATTTTGGAATGAGATGCAAAATGAAAAAAGAATTTAATTAATTAACATAACCAAATGATTTCATGAAAATGAGAAACCAACCAAGATATTATTTGATGAAGTATTGAACACATTATTCAAAATAGTCAAACTTGCTAATAAACAAAAGAATAAACACATAATCATAATTTAAACAAAAGTAAACATTTGATAAAAATTAATGTTTTTTGTTTAAATTGAGATTTTTATGCTCGTTTTTAACTTTTTGTAACGACCCTGCTTAAATAGATGTATATGATTATTAATTATAATTAATTTAATAATCTAAATGTCCTAAAATATTAGCTAAACAATAATTATTTCTTAAAATAACATTAACTAATTATTTATTATTAATTAATCATTCATGATTGTCAATGATTAATTAATTAAGTAAAGGATTAAAGGGGGGTTAATAAATTATTTTATAAAATTAAGAGTTACGTACATGGAAAGGGATAAGATATTAAATAAAGGGGATAAGGGGCATTAACGACGAAAGGATAAGAAGGTAATAAATGGGTTAGGTAGGGAGTAAATGAGGGGGGGAGTCGGTGAAGGAGGAATATGGAGGTGAAGGAGGTTTACGGGAGGTCATTCTACGGGAGATGGGGGAATTGATTTGGGGTCTCTTGGATTTTGCAGAGAGGAGTGGAGTTTTGGAGTGAGGATTGTATCAGTCAGGCACCGGGGTTGCTGTAGGTTTTGGGCACGGGGGCTAGGATATCCATATGATATCCTGGAGCTAGGAAGTTACCTAGTTGGCAGGGTGGAACTAGGTTTTGGGCAGTGTTTACACTGCAGTAGCGGTCAACAAGGCAACAAAAAGGTAGCAAGGTGAGGCAAATTAGCATTAGACCCAGGTAATTTAAGTTGTGTACTTGTTTTCTTTGCTATAGATTTTAATATTCGTTGTTAAATTACATGCGTATGTTCTTAAAATAAGGAATATGTGAAATTTTGATGTTTTGCTCAATTAAAAGAAATTAATGAATTTTCTAAAATTAATTCTGTTACAATTCATGTAATTATTAGGCATAAAATCTATTCGGCTCTTACACATGGTATCAGAGCACCTCGTTCATAATCTGGAGCCTTAAGGTCCAAGTTCCCAGCTCCAACTCCAACTACGCCTAACCTGCAAACCAAACACAAAATTTTTAACACAAATATAAAAATAAATGCAATATGAATTGAAAATGTAAAAACAAATTACCAAAGTAAAACAAGTGAAATGTGAATACTACTAGGGCTGTTACAGTTGTCTCCAATTCAATTGTTCTTCTAGCAAGAAATTCTTTTCATCTTCTATCTAATTTCAGGAACATAATTTTGGGATTGCCCAACTGAGATAGGACGACTTTGATAAAAGACATTTCATAGATTTATTGTCAAAATTTAAAGCAAAACGACATCCCCTGCCAAATTACTTGTTGATATTTCAGCTATGGGTCACGGAGGGCCTCAAAAGGGACCTTTGAATTAATGGAAACCAAAGAAAAAGAAAAAGACAAAAAAAAAAAAACGCATTCTTCACCGAGCAAATTTCTAGAATTTCCTTTCACTTATGTTGGACAGCCCTAAATCCTGTTAATTCATCTCATTTCCTTTCGGTTATGTTGGATCTTCCTATTATAAGCCAACTACACTTCATTTCAATGGAAAGGGAACTTTTGTATATTTTCATACAACGACTTCAATTTTTTTTGGGGTAAGAGTATGAATTTTGCCTATAAATACATTCTACATCCATTACATGAAAAACTGAGAAATATAATGTAAACAGGATTTTAGAAACATAATATATGCATAAGAATTTGGATATATAAAAAAAAAAGATGGACAATTCCTGGCAGCATAGGTCAGAATCTATTTTAAGAAACAGATAAACAACTGCGAGCATTCATCTTAAAATAATCTGTTAACCTGGCAATTTATGGCCCTCATCTGAAAAAGATTTTCAGACAACGTAATGCAATGAAAACAGAACAAATTGTCAGGCTATCTATTATATAACAAATAAAATTTAAAGCAATAGTCAGTAAATGAACTGTAAAGTGAACAACGAGCCCAGGGCCACATCTCCAATATATGGGAAGGCATCCCAAATTTGAACCACCCCCCCCAAAAAAAAAATAAAAAAAAATCAAGGTTCTGAATTTCCAACCAAATTCTTGAAAACCCAAAAGAGATGTAAATGAGTTATCAGATCACTCAATCCATAAATACTGACCTGCTCATCGAGTGCCCGGGCGAAGTGGTCACTAGCTTCCTGTAGTGCATATTCTAGCTGTTTAATCTTCTCGTGGAGCTCGTAGATGAGTTGATCCTTCTCCCTCAGCTTGTTCCTGATCTTACCATTGTCTCCCTCAAGATTTGAAACGCGGGAGGCAATGGCGATGGAGGTGATCTTCCTGGCCAAGTCCAGCTGGTCATATGGGTCTGTGAGTAGCACCCTCAAGATCTCCTCTGGCAGCTCGAAATCTGAACTATTTCCCATTGTGCACCGCAACTCGCTCGATCGATTTTATTTATTCAATTTCCCTTTCTTCAACAGGTGGGTATTTACGTGATATTTATTTTAAAAAAATGTTTTTTTTTTGGGTATATAACTGGACCTGTATGGCATGACATGAGGTATTTTATCTAAGTCATTAAAAAGTAAATTGACCATACAATTTTCATGCAACAAAGACAACTTTTCATGCAACAAAGACCAATCGGGCCAAATCTTGACATTATGCTTCAAATTTTAAGTGATAAACTGAAAACCCAAACGTAACCATATTCTGGACACAAACATGCCGTTCAAAGTTAATTTACTACAAATTAAACAAGCAAACTTTATCGAGTTGGATGAAGAAATTTCCTAATGTCAGTAGTTTCGGGTATATTAAGCTTAACAAAGAGCACCAAAAAACGCTGATACGTTTCTGTCTGATCGGATAAAAACCACAAACATGACCGAGAATAATAGGCTGAAGTGCAATTAAGAAGTCTGAAAAAGGCATTTTAAGAGCCTTCAATTACAACTTTCTATGGGCTAGGAAAAATTTCATTATGCTTAAAAGGTCACTTGTGAATAATTGAACCCTAGTTTCAATATGGAAACCCAAAAAAAAATCTAAAATTAAGAGAATATGAGAAATAATACAGCGATCAAAGTGTGGCTCTACTTCGTGTGACGACAAATTGCAGCAATAAGAGGCAACACAAGAGATCATCGTCTGCTTGGGAACAGTGCGAGAGGGGTCGAGTTCGATTCCCCTTGTGGAATAACGGATACGTCGTAAATCCCAAGCCTTCTTCGTTTTGGTGGAGAGGAGTCCAGATTTTGGCTTTCCACTATACTTCTGACTCCATTCATTCCAATACACATGGAGAAGAGCAAAGAATCCATGGTGTAAAACAATCCGTGTTTGATTGAAAAAAAAATGCATTTTTTTTTAATGGCTAGCTAATGTGAGGCTTTTCCTTTTCATTCGAATGAAAAGCTTGGTTGAGGCTGGATAAAAGTCGTCGGTTTGCTGTGTAACATGCGAAAAAGAAAGGCATGTCCCTAAAAAAGTGAAGTTGTTCATGTGACGATGTATATTGAACATTATCCCATGTGCACAGGCTGGATGGACCTAAGAGGTCACAGAGGAGCTGTTATAGCTGCGGGTAGCCGTAAATCCCAAGCCTTCTTCGTTTTGGTGGAGAGGATTCCATATTTTGGCTGTCCACTATACTTCTTCTACTCAGTCGACCAGGTCCACCACAAAAATACACTGTAAACGCACATGGTCATGACACGGACTAACGATTAAATAAGAAAAACAATAAACCAGCGGCAAACCACGCCAAGGCCAAGCCACACGCAAATATGCAAGCCAAATGCCCAAGCGCCTCAACCGCAGAGCTACCAAACTCAACATACCCCGAGCTGCACAACATAAAGAATTTTTTTATTATTAATAAATAAAAATATATATATATGCAAGACAAGCACCCAAGCGCCTCAGCCACAGAGCTACCAAACTCAACACACAACCCAAGCACAAGAGTCGAACACCAGTGCACAAATCATTCACCAAGCAACAATACAAGCCAACAACCAACTCAAGAAACCAAATGCCTAACAAACGAGGAGGAGAAGCCATGAGGAAAGGCCATGGCAGCCAACCGGGTAACCAAAGACCTAGCAAGAGGAAACAATGAGGAAAAGAGGAATTAGGGTTACGACAAGAAAGGTTAGGGTTAAGATAGGGGAGGGGCGCTAGAGGAAGCAAGGCAAGCACGTGGAATCCATGCATGCTGGCACTTGTTTTTAAATTATTCTGATTTTCTTCTATTATTTATTTAAAAAAAAATAATCTTTTATAAATTGTGTGTGCTCGTTTAATTTTTTTTAGTGTAAAGATAATTAACCTAAATTAAATTAATTTAAAGATAATTTAGGATTAATTTAATTAAATTAATTTAAAGTTAATTAAGTGGTTACCCTAAATTAGGTTAATTTAATTAAATTAATTAAAAGTTAATTAAGTGGTTACCCTAAATTAACCTAAATTATAATTTAGTGTAAAGTTAAACTATATTAAAAGTTAATTAAAATATTAGAGGGTCCATGGGTTTTGAACCCAAGACCACCCACCAATCGAAGTGCCTTGAGAAGAGCACTAATACCAACGAGCCCTCATGAGTCTTTACAAATAAACTCATATACTTAAATAGATTAAGGGTAACAGAGTTGTGCCAAGGAGAGTAGCTGCAGGGATTTCAATGGCAGCGAGTGCAACATCTCGTTCATTGCCAATGAGGCAGACAGGTCCATCGACATATCAGGGAACAACTAGTAGGGGCAAGGGTTATGGGGGAAGGAACTCGTTTCAAAGACAGTCGCAGAACCGTGCACAGGTTCAATCCCGTGTTACCTGTTGGGGACGTGGAGGACGTCGTTACCAGCGTGACTACCCAGAGTTACAATCAGGATTGTGCATAGAGAAGGAAAGTCCCTGATGGGAAGAGCAAGTGGCAGCCATCAGATTTACACAGCGGTTAATAATCACCAGGCAAAATATCAATCCACGGTGGTGGAATCATCAAGTGCGCTAAATCATATCAATTATAAGATTTTGTTTGATTTTGGTGCGACAGATAGTTTCATTTCACCATCTGCAATAGAAAAGAGTGGGTTGGTAGCCTACGAGCACGATGAATTTAAACAAGTCGAGATGGCTTCGGGGGAAAAATAAACGGTAGGACCTAGTGTTGATGATGGTATAGTAGACCTGGGAGTGTGTACTACTAGGCTGAAGGTATGCATCACTGCTCTTGGGCGTATGACCTAATCATTGGATGGATTGGTTAGCAGCTCACCGAGCTTTGGTAGATTGTTTTGCAAAGAGGGTGCTTTGTGTCGATGATGAAGGAAGACCAGTAGAGATCCAGGGTGTACAGAGAAAAGTGTTGTTACGCTTTATATCAACTATGAAGGTTAAGTGATGCTTGAGGCAAGGGTGTCGATTGTATGTAGTGGAAGCAGTGAATGAAAGGAAGGGACCCTCATTGGATCAATACCCGATATTGTCAAAATTTCATGATGTTTTTTCCGAATGAGTTACCAGGGTTACCTCCTGAGAGGGATCTTGATTTTACTATTGAGCTAAAACCTGGTGCAGAACCAATCTCCAAGACTCCGTATCGGATGACAGCGCTAGAACTTTGTGAATTACAAATATAGTTGAAAGAGTTACTGGACTTAGGGCTAATAAGGCCCAGTGTCTCACCTTGGAGGTGTACCAGTAATTTTCATACAGAAGAAGGATGGATCCTTACAACTGTGTATAGACTACAAAGACTTGAACCGTGCTACAATGAAAATAGGTACCCGATGCCACGAATAGATGACCTTTTCGATCATATGAAAGGAGCAACAATATTCTCAAAGATTTATTTGCGATCATGGTATCATTAGTTAAGGATTAAGGAAGGCGATATCACAAAAACTGCCTTTCAAACTCAGTTTGGACATTACAAGTTTGTCGTGGTACCTTTCGGATTGACCAATGTGCCAGTTGTATTCATGATCCTCATGAACGGCGTATTCCGGAAGTACTTAGACCATTTTGTACAAGATTTTCTAGATGACATCCTCATCTATTCCAAGAATGAAAGAGAACATGAGGAACACCTACGAGTAGTGTTGTCCTACCTTAGAGAGAACAAATTGTATGGGAAGTTGTCAAAGTGTTCCTTCTTCCAGAAATAAATTCACTATTTAGGTCATATCATTTCTGGCGAAGGAATCTCTAACTAGTGCACCAATTCTATGAGTGTTGGATATGGAAAAGGACTTCACAGTCTGCACGGATGCCTCAAAGCAAGGTTTGGGGGGTCCGTGCTAATGCAGGATGGAGGAGTGATAGCCTATGCGTCAAGGAAGTTGAAGAAACACGAAGAGTCATACACGACTCATGATTTAGAGTTGGCAACTGTAATGTCATCTTTGAAACTTTGGAGGCACTATCTTGTGGGGCAAAACTTTGAACTTAAAACGGACCATCAAAGTTTAAAACATCTCTTCACTCAAAGAGATCTGAATTCTAGGCTAAGGTGATGGAGTAAGTTTTTGAGTGAGTACGATTTAGGGTATTTTGTACATCAACAGAAGGGAAAATGTGGTCGCAGATGCCTTGAGTAGGAGACCACGAATCTTCTCCTTGGTAACCTTAAAGGTCAATCGGAGGGAACATGTGTTGACATAACTCCAAGGAGACAGTTGGTATTTAAAGGTTACTTCAAACCTCTAGAGCGGGAGGCAGTTAGATCCAAAGTATGAAGGATATAGTCTGGAAATAAACGGACTGTTAAGATATCGAGGGAGGATGTACATCCCTGAGAATGGGGATATTCGAAGCATCATACTGAAGGAAGCCATAGAGCACTTTATTGTGCGCATTCGGGTGTGAAGAAGATGTATGCAGATATAAGGAAACTCTTCTTCTGGGTAGGCATGAAGTGCGATGTAGTCCATTTCGTCGCCAAGTGCCTAGAATGTCAACAAGTGAAAGACAACTACCATCACCCGGCAAGCCTCCTACAACCACATGATGTTCCTATGTCCAAGTGGGAAGTTATCTCTATGGATTTTGTTGTGGGGTTGCCGCTCACATCTCATAGACACAATGTCATTCTTGTGATAGTGGATAAGTTAACCAAGAGTGCTCATTTTATTCCGGTTAGAGACACTTACGATGTCACTAATGCGGCACATGTGTTTGTAAGTGAGGTAATCCGTTTTCACGGGATACCTAAGAAGATCATTTCAGATAGGGACTCCAGATTCACTTCTAGGTTCTTGACAAGTTTACAGTCAGCGTTGGGGACTCAGTTGAACTTAAGCACAACTTATCATCCTGAAACAGATGGGAAAACTAAGAGAGTAAATCAAGTCATAGAAGACATGCTTAGGATGTATGTAATGGATAATCAAACCCAGTGGGAGAAGTACCTACCTTTGGTAGAGTTTGCCTACAATAACAGTTTTCATAGTTCCATTGGAATGCCACCCTATGAAGCTTTGTATGGGAGGCCATGAAGAACGCCATTGAGTTGTGAAAGACTAGAAGACCGAGTAACAGCTGGGCCAGAATTGATTCAAGAAATGGAGGAACAGGTGATTCAGATTAGGCAGAGACTAAAGGAAGCACAGGATAGGCATAAAAGTTATGTGGATGCACACAGGACCGACCGAAGTTATGAAGTGGGAGACCAAGTTTTCATTCATATCAGGCCTAATAAGAGTACCATATGGTTTGGGAAGGGGACAAAGTTGTCACCTCGGTTTATAGGACCATTCAGGATCTAAGAGAAAATTGGACCCATTGCATATCATCTCGTACTGCCACCTCACTTGCATAAAAGTCATAATGTATTTCATGTATCTGTTTTACGTCAATATGTTGTTGATGAATCACATAAACTAAATTGGAAGGAATTGCAAGTATCGAACGTGGGAACCCTCATGGTAGAACCATTACGCATATTGGACCGTAGAGTCCGACATCTCAGGAATCATTTGGTAGACCAAGTTAAGGTCCAGTGGGACAAGTATAGACCAGGATCTGCTACTTGGGAAGATGCCGAGACACTATGACGAGACTATCCCTCACTATTTTGACCACCTCGAGAACATGTTTCTCGAAGGTGGGGTGTATGTAACACCACCTTTTGACTTAGACAGCCAGGATTACCTGAGGCCTATATACTTTATTTTCTAGTCACAGTGAAACTATTAAGTGATACACTTAAACTTTAAAATTTATGAACTTTTATGAATGTTTAAATGTTAGTGATGATGAAGTATGTATGCGATCTATTATGTGAATGTAAATTTTACGAATGTTTAAATGTTATTGATGATGATGTATATGATGCGACATATTGTGAGAATGTGAATTTAATGAATGTTTAAATACTATTAGAATGATGTGAGATATGATGCAATCTATTTTGGGCAAATGATAATCTTGTGAATGGGTGTCGAAATTGAATTATGGGATATTATGAGATCTATTTCTAATTGGAAAACTTTGATGTTAATTTATCGGTATGGGGATACCAAATTGAAATGATGA
>ML777426.1:1084971-1096391 GCA_009831015.1 Picea engelmannii
AATATGGAGGGGAAGGAGGTTTACGGGAGGTCATTCTACGGGATATGGGGGAATTGATTTGGGGGGCTCTTGGATTTTGCAGAGAGGAGTGGAGTTTTGGAGTGAGGATTGTATCAGTCAGGCACAGGAGTTGCTGGAGGTTTTGGGCATAGGGGCCAATATATCCATATGATATCGTGGAGCTAGGAAGTTACCTAGTTGGCAGGGTGGAACTAGATTTTGGGCAGCATTTACAGTGCAACAGTGGTCAGCAAGGCAAGAGCAAGGTAGCAAGGCAAGGCGAATTAGCATCAAAACGAGGTAATTTAAGTTGTGTACTTGTTTTCTTTGCTATAGATTTTAATATTTGTTGTTAAATTACATGTGTATGTGCTCAAAATAAGGAATATGTGAAATTTTGATGTTTTGCTCAATTAAAAGAAATTAATGAATTTTCTGAAATTAATTCGGTTACAATTCATGTAATTATTAGGCATAAAATCTATTCGGCTCTTACAATTTTGACATATACTCTTGTAATAAATGACTTATACTAAAGTGAATATCTTAAGTTTGTCTCAAAGCAAGCCAAGGAATGGAACTATTTGAAAAGGTTGATTTTGTAGCTCATTATAATTATCAAGATTCTAATAGGGTCCCTTTAAATTTTGTAAAAATATAGGGGGATTTGTTGGATCCGAACACAGCCTCCTGGAACCTTGGGACTTTTTCCAACCTTCATAAACATCTCTCTTTTTAGCACAATGTTTGTATCTTGAAAGTACTCGGGGCACCCCAATGATACAAATGCAAACTTCCACCTAGCAAAATCTTCATCCAGAACCTCCAATTTATACTTGACACTTTGTTAGCACAAATAATATTTCGCTTAATGCTGGTAGATAGGTGATCTTCTCAACACTTGTGTGCTTAAACACTTGATCTCAGACTTTCATTAAACAAGAAAATAATCTACACCAAATGTCAGTGAGAAAATCATTGACTGCAAATCGACAACCCTCGTAAGTCAAAAGTAATTCCACCAGAAACTAATTTTTGTGCATGTGTATGCAAATTCAAAGGACTGGTTGATTCCTCTTGTTGTTCGATTTGTTTGAAAGTTAGTTATTTTGGAACCTATGAATGGAGGTTTATGGCATTTTTCTTGACATCCTTGGATGGCACTTGGATCTCAAGTATTTGATTTGGTGGTGCATTTCTTGCACATAAAGTTTTCACCAATGCTTGGCATATGTAATCACATAGAAACCTTCGACATTTGAATGCTCCTTGAAATTTAACAGGTCTAGGCACTCTTCTCAATAATGGGACTCGGCTCCATTGGTGCCTGGATCGAACCT
Organism: Picea engelmannii; assembly: GCA_009831015.1. Taxonomy (NCBI): domain Eukaryota; kingdom Viridiplantae; phylum Streptophyta; class Pinopsida; order Pinales; family Pinaceae; genus Picea; species Picea engelmannii. The sequence goes on from ML777426.1 coordinate 1,086,312, forward strand.
AGGCATGGATTTTACATCTGGGCATTTTTCACTTGACACACACACGCCATGTTGGCATTTCCCTCACTAGCTGGCAAACTTTCCACCTGCACCTTGACTCTCCTCAACACCTAGGATCTTACCCTTTGCTTAATGATCCATGTGAAAGATCCTTTGTCATTTGAGTGATTCATAGGATTTGGACAATGTTGAATGTTATTTTTATTTGTTTCGTGGCCTTAATCCCACATTAACGAGAATAATTGAAAAGGATTTTGTTGATATGCGTCCATGGTTGAAAAGTTTGTCAGTGCGTGGTGCAACCCAATGCCATCGTTGGATTCTGCTTGACTTGGTGCTTCGTCTTGGGTGTTGGGATTTAGTTGTGTTGGCTTATTTGTTTCTTAAATCGATAGCTCGTGGATTTGGCTTGAATACATGGAGATTGCGCCTTCGGGCCCAACACTTTTGCTAAAACAATTAAAATCCCACACCTAAGACCGAGAGCCAAATTGACCAAGAAAACCCACTTTTATTTTCCCACCTTATAAATTTTGTCCCAAATGACAAAGTGTTTGATGTTAGCTTCCCAAAGTTGCAAAAATAAAGTCTTCAGAACATTCATTGTGAAACTGCCATGGCGCTACGAAAGTGATGCTGCAAAAAGTGCATGATGTTGCGAAAGTGATAACATAGGATCCATGGGGGATGGCATGCTCCATGTGATCTTCCAAGAACTTCTTGTTTTGGTGCTTTCATCCATTCCATCTTTGTAATCTATATTCCCTTTTATTCCTTGAGAGTTATTTCATGCCTTGAGATCACCTCTGCTCATTTATTGAAAATTGAAAAACACTCACTGCAAACTGAAAACAAGTTCAAACCAAATGCTCGAGTGTCAAGTTTATTCATCCTACTCCTAGTCTAAAAATGTTCTTTTCTCAAGTGAATTCATTCTTCCAATGAAGCCATACAAGGATATGGTTTGAAAACTACATTTTGTTTTCACCTTTGAGCATATATATAGCTAAAGACACTGAATAACAAAAACATGTATGAAATAACGTCCCTTCTTACAGATATGAAAATAAGCTTTTATGATGTCAAAAATATAAAAACGATGAATCCAATGCATCTCCATGAATCTATCCACATGTTCATAAAAAAAATGGAAATACATTAATAAAATCTTCATCACGCTGCTCGGAATGAAAATTGAATGGTTTCTGAATATTTTTTGTTGTATTACTATTGCCAATTCCATTTTCTTGGAAAACTGAAGATTGTTGTAGGTTTTTTTTATTGACTTCAAAAGGAACTTCCGACGGATTAAACACACCCTCATGTTGATCAGAAACAAGAATATTGTTATCAAGAAATAGGTCAGAGGTATGCTCATCTATTTCAACTTCACTTTCTTGAGAAAGAACATCATTTTGAAAAGCATAGGAAACCTGTTGAATATCTGGAGGACCAATTTCCTCCCCAACAATTTCTTGATTACAAATATCCTAATCTTAAAGGTTGACAGATTTTTTATATAAAATATCAAAATCCATACATCATTCTTCATATAGGATATCAACACAATAATTTCTTTTGCAATAAAAATTGAAAGTGGTATGAAAATATTTCAGCGAATGAATTCTAGCAACAAGGAGGTTTCTACACCACTCCCAAGCATGTCCTTCCAAAGAAAATATGAAAATTTTAGTAAGAACATCATCGTGATCAATATTTAACCTATACATACACTCGTGAAAATCCAATAGGTGCTGACCGGGATGATCACGGTCCTTTTCCCCAAACCTCGAAAGGAAATGTTCCCATACTTCTCTAGCAGGTACAAGATTTGGAAAGGCATGTTTATAAGAGAAGTAACAAAATGCATACCTTCGAGCCAGAATAGCTTCCATTGCATTTGAAAATATGAACTAGAAGTGCTTCTAGCAGATTCTTCCTTCATGGAGTGGAGTCGCCAGGTGAATGATTGTAGTCCAAACTATGTAATCAGCCCTTGGTCACCATCAAATACTGGATCTATGCTCGTTGTCATTCTCCTAGGGAAGATATCTTCATCTCTTTTCTCCTCGGAAACAACGCCAAAGTTGTTACTACTAGAAGTTACCCTCAAACTATTAGAGGACAATCCTAGTACCCATTTAGATATGAATGATAAAATATGGTTTATGTTCAGGTGGATCAACAAGAATGTACAATAAAGGGAGAAGGAATCAATCTCACTGCATATCAGTGAACTATATATCATTGGGCATGGAGTCAACACAACAAGTTCCTCTGAAATACAAACTATACTCTTGAAAATAAGTCAATTGTGTCCGATACTCAATAGTCCAAGGTTTGAAAAGAGAATAGAATATATGAAGGAAACATATATGAATGTGTAAATCTCATATGAGCCTTAATTCACACACACACACACACACACACACAAAACATAATATTTAATAAATGGAAAATCAATCCCAGCACCAAATTAAGGTGATTAAATATAATAAATGTAAGACATGAATTTGGATCAAATATTTTACTTCTTCTGAATCTGGAATACAAGAGTTCCTAATACATCAGGTTTAAGAACTCATTACATTTAATCAAGAGACAAAATAGAGACAAAATAGATGATCACATAGGAAAACAAATTGATTCTTCAGACAAAGTTGAAACTCAGATCAAGATATATAACATATATCCAAAAACTTAAAAAAAAACTTACAATAGTATCCTAACCCCAAGGTTGATCCCCTCAACTCTTTAGGGCTTCTAAAACTGAAAAACCTTTTTAGTTTTTAACATAAAAATATATAGAAAAGTATCCTCCAAAACTACTCCTATCTCCTCAGATACAAATCTAACCTACTTACAAAAAAATAAAAAACAAGTTGCAATAAATGTGGAAAAGGCTTCCAGGTATCTCAAATTGCTAGAGGTCGTTGAAGCTTATTTCCTGGATTTGGAAATCGATGGCCTCTTTTCCATCTAACTAGTAGTCCTCTTCCTAGAAAACAGGGAATGCTCTGCCCTGTGTTGAACTTGGCCAATGGAAAGGCTAATTTTTTGGCCTGGAAATCTTGCAAGTAATCACCTCATTGAATGATATGTGTCAGGCACTCTATAATATGTCACCTTATCCTCATCTCGAATTCTCAACTTCCTACTAAAAACTTGGGACTGCTTCCAACCTTCATAAACATCTCTCTTCTTAGCACAATGTTTGTATCTTGAAAGTACTCGAGATGACCCAATGATACAAATGCAAAATTCCACTAACAAAAATCTTCATCTGGAACCTTCAATTTATACTTGACACTTTGTTAGCACAAATAATATTTGGCTTAATCCTGGTAGACAGGAGATATTCTTAGCACTTTTTCACTTATACACTTGATCTCAGACTTTCATGACACAAGAAAATAATCTACGCCAAATTTCAGTGAGAAAATCATTGACTGCAAATAGACATCCCTCGTAAGTCAAAAGTAATTCCAACAGAAACTGCATTTTGTGCATGTGTATGCAAATTAAAAGGACTGGTTGATTCCCCTTATTTTTTGATTTTTTTGACAGGTAGCTCTTTTGGCGCCTATGGATGGAATGTGATGGAATTTTTCTTGACATCCTTGGATGACACTTCGATATCAGTTGTTTGGTTTGGTGGCGCATTTCCTGCACATCAATTTCTCACCAATTCTTGGTACATGTAATCATATAGAAACCTTCGACATTTGAATCCTCCTTGAAGGTTAACAGGTCTGGGTGCTCTTCTCAACAATGGGACTTGGCTTCGTTGGTGCTTGGCTCAAACTTGGGCGTGGGTGTTACATCTAGGCATTTTCCACTTGACACACACATGCCATGTTGGCATTTCCCTCACTGGTTGGTGAACTTTCCACCTACACCTTGACTCTCCTCGACACCTTGGAGCTTACCCTTTGTTTAATGATCCATGTGAAAGATCCTTTATCATTTGAGTGATCAGGCATTTGATCTCATAGGATTTGGGCAATGTTGAATGTTATTTTTATTTGTTCCATGGCCTTGATCCCACATTGGCGAGAAGAATTGAAAAGAATCTTGTTGATATGTGCCCATGGTTGAAATGTTTGTCAATGCGTGGTGCAACCCAATTCCATAGTTGGATTCTCCTCACCTTGGTGCTTGGTCTCGGGCATTGGGATTTGGTTGTGTTGTTTTGTTTGGTGCTTAGCACGATAGCTCATGGATTTGGCTTGAATACTTGGATATTGGGCCTTCAAGCCCAATATTTTTGCTAAAACAATTAAAATCCTGCAAAGAAGACAGAGAGAAAAATTGACCAACAAAACCCACTTTTTATTTTCCCACCCTATAAATTTTGTCCCAAATGCCAAATTTTTGTCTTTGACAACAATGGTGCCAATAACTAACATGCTAGTGGTATGAAACTTGAAGGTGATAAAAAAGTGCCACGTCGATACAAAATCATTGAATTAGCACAAAGTATTTGATGTTATCTTCCTGGTGCTGCAAAAACAAATGCTTCAGAACATTCGCTGAGAAAGTGCCATGGAACTGCGAAAGTGTTGCTAGCAAAAGTGCATGACGTTGCGAAAGTGCTAACATAGGCTCCATGGGGGATGGCATGCTCTCTGTGAATTTCCAAGAACTTGTTGTTCCAGTGCCTTCGTCCATTCCATATCTGCAATCTATATCTATTTTTATGTCTTGAGAGTTGTTCATGCCTTGAGATCACCTGTGCTCATTTATTGAAAATTGAAAAACACTCACTGCAAACTGAAAACAATTGCAAACCAAATTCTCAAGTGTCGAGTTTATTCATCCTACTCCTAGTCTAAAATTGTTCTTTTCTCAAGTGAAGTCATTCTTCCAATGAAGCCATACAAGGATCTGGTTTAAAAACTGCATTTTTCTTTAACCTTTGAGCATATATATAACTAAAGAAACTGAAGAACAAAAACATGTATGAAATAATAATCCCTTCTTACAGATTGTTGGTCTCTAAATATGTCCTAAAAACAAATTCTATGTATCAGCTGAAGGTAGGCATTGGCACAAGAATTTTATTTGTTTCCTATGTAGGCTCTTACCTTTTCTTTTCAATACCTCATCCTCTAGAGATGCAACACCTGCAAAGGGAACACCAATCGTAACAAAAGGAACGACAGTTGTCCCATTCAAATGAATGACACTTCCTGCAAAGGGAAAAACAATTGTAACAAGGGAACGATAGTCGTTACGTTGGACCAAACTAATGTTGTATTAATTGCATTGTAGTACTTTCCCAACCATATAATTTGTCACTCCTAGGTTCATAGACTTACGAATCACACACAAAGTATATGCAGGACTGAAGATAATTTAACCTAATCTAATGTTTAAGCTACAACTGAAATTGAATCATTAATCTAATGCAAAAAGTTGAAACACATGACTTGGAATTGAATTGCTACAACAGGCGACTGAATTGAAATTGCGTAAATGAAATTAATATAGGAATGAAAAATTGAGTCAAAGGATAAAGAACATGTGAAGAGCAACAAGATGACACATGCAATCTCACACTAATACTAAAACAATCTCAAATTAAATTACATGAATCAAATGGAAATTCATGAAACAATAATGAAAGCATGAATCAAACTAAGAATCCCTTTTTCTTTCAAATCCTAATGAATACTACTAATGTATAAGAGCCTTGAAGATAAGATAACCATCTCATAATTATAGATCCACTTTTATCTCAACTAATTTCCCATTATTACAAAATATAATCCCTTGAAATCCTCACACATATCTCTCATATATCTTGAATAAGATATGTTATCCATTCTCCATGATCTTTTCCTTGGAATAGGCTTGAATTATCTCCTCAAATATTGAAATGGTGGAGGAAGTATTCGAGAAGTCTTTTTGAATAAATCCTTCACATATTCCTAAACATTGCAAAGCTCACACATTTTTGAGATATGTATGAAAACATGTTGATTTTCTAATATTTAATCACAAATTCCCTTTTAATACTAAAATGAATAAAGTGGAAAATAATAAGGTGAAACCCAAATATATTTATGAAAAATTATATCATGAAAGGTTAATGGGGCGATAAAATGTGAAGAATGATGAAGGAAAAGGTGGATGAAAATATGATATTTCTGAGCCCCAACATACCCCCCAACTGAAATTGTTGCATCTACGCATGAAACTATGCAGGGATCTTCTCAAGAAATTTTGGCATATGAATTTCAGCTTTGAGTGATGACAATGAATATTTCCAGGATGGGATTTACATGAGTAACAACTGTCATTTTCTTATGGTTTGTTCTTGTGTGACAACCATGAATACAAAGAATGTTGGTTCTTGTGTTAACAACATTCATTTCGTTATTTGTTCTCTTGCTCTTATGATAATAATTTACCCATATACTTACTGGAAAAGATAAACTATCAATGTGCATAAGGAAACACAATTGAGTATAAGAAATCCGTTTTTCATATTTGTGAATCATGCCAATATGTATGTCAATGCTCATGAAGCAAAGTGCAATAGAGTATCGTTGGAAAAGAAATGTTGGTAAATGGTAAATGAGATGAAAAATGGAATGATGGTAGTGGGAAAATGGAGTGATGATAGTGAATAAAGTCCCCTACCCCCCAACTATTTTGGTTGCATGTCTGCATGCAACTTGGCATGGGTCATAGAAGTGAAAAGGAAATGGAGCTTGGTGAGGGAATTTCCCAAATTAGTCATTGCTAGTAGTTGAGGAATTACATAATTAAATTTTTGAAAATAGCATACCTCCACTTACCCAAAATTTTTATGAACTATGCAAATAGGAATATCGTTGATGCGACTATTGGAGCATGGAAGATGTCATTGTTCCAGGATCATGTGAAAGGTGACTGCTACTATAGTTGCAACTGATATAACTTCGATTGTTGTAACTGCTTAACCATAGAATGTGAGGTGGAGGAATCTGAATTGTTGTTGATGAATCATGGAAAAGAGGAAGTATGAAGGTGGAACTGTGGTACTCTCATATAACTTAAAATACTGCTGCAACAACCGATGGAGTCATGAAAAAGTGCATAGTCTTCACTCGCTACTAAACTCGATGGTACAATTCTAGTCATGTGAATGAATGTGTCGATGTCGAGCATGAAGAGAAGTCATTGGATTATCGGCCATTGATGAATGTCGTTAACCAATGTGAGGCAAACTCAGCACTGATGTAAATGAGTGCCAAGGTACATGAGTACATCTTGCAAAGTGTGAATGGATGAGCTGATGTCGAGCCACTTGTAATATCTAACGATCAAAGGACATTGATTTATTCCCATGATTGTCAGCGAGAGAACTTGCCATTAAAGCATGCAAGCCTCTAGGTACTCAAAATGGACTCTAGTCTATAGCCCAGATAAGGTGACGAGGTCGATGGGGCAAGACTTGTTGAAAGGTGGGCCTTAAGGAATCCCACATCACTCAATGCAAGTTTCATAAAACGACTGGTAGGACTATAGGAAATATCTCATTAGCAACAATGTGTATGGAAGGGATGATTTTAAGGATGGAAAATTATTTTAAAATGTAGAAACCTTGGTGAATCTTACTAATCCTTCATATGTCAACTATAAATGTCTGGCAATATTTTTGTAAAAATATTCAAATTTATAAGTATTCTTTTATAGTTTTTATAAAATTTTGGCGATTTTTAAGGTAAAATAATTGTATCCTATAGAAGTTGGGCGAATCATTTTTAAAATAACGAATCTCATTTTTGGAAAACCATAGAAAATTAGTCCATGAGCGAAATTTAGCCCCTAAAATCATCCCTGTTGTATGGCAAGGCAATGTAATCATGGAAAAGGAGGTGTCTAGTTTTATTCAGAAGGAAAAATTAAAATGGAAAAAGAAGGAAAAAATGTATGCAACTCGGAAAAGAATGGGCATGTGTGAAGTCGTGAATGATAAGGTGATGGGATGTGGACTTCAATACATGGATGACTAATTTGCATTTGAAGGAAAAATGGGGGTAAACATTCATGACGCAAATGGGTTTATGAAAGGTTTATGTGTAACAACAAATGTCATGATGTTTATGATGAGTAACAACTCCTTCAAGAAGTCAACAAGGCATGCTTCTTGTTTTTTCCGGAAAAGTTTCTATGATTCTTGAAAGTCACTTCTGCAAGAAATTTGATCGTCCTTGAACCTGTAAAATGTTAGCAGTAATCTGCAGCAAATAGTGTGAGAATATAAAAAACATAAAGTGCAGAAATTAATACTAATGCTATCAACCAAATGAAAAAATGAAATGTGTTTTTGTTAAGCCCTAATATTGGTTCATTACCCCTTAATTGGGGCATATTACATTAGTAATGTTATTTTATTTATGTCGGCTTTATTCCATTATTTGTAATTATACCTCTTAGTCTCCTATATATACCAAGGAGACATTTTCATTTGGAATCATCTTGTACTTGAACATTTATGTGCTATAAAAGGAGGTTGCCCCCTCGAAGAGGCTTATTATCTGAAATTATCTCTTTTTCAAGGCGTTGAGTACTTATTTTGAGTTTTTTCTATGCTATATTGATATTTGGTTCTTAACATATGGTATCAGAGCTCAAGGTTTTGGGGTTTCACTGCTACATCTGAGACACCTTGGAATTTTCTATATAATTTTTTTTCTACAATGTTTCAAAAGGAACGTCTTGGAGGATATTTAGTAGATGGATCAAGGTACGTTGGGTTAAAATTTCAGCTCCTAAGGCCTTATACTTTTGGAGATACAGCCTGTGCAACATAGGGTTCTGGAATCATCCAAAATTGAATCATTGCAATATTTTCACTATAAAGTTTTTTTTGTAACGTTTCAGACCCTAAACTCTAGATGATATTCATAGAAAATAGTAAGGTATAGGTGATAAAAAATTCAGCTTCTAGATCATCTTACATTTGTAGATACACCCTATGGAAGATAGGGTATATGACTAGTCTCAAGAAGGTGTTCTAGGTAAAACAATCATAACTTCTTCCTAGAGTATCCAAATTGAGTGAGACTAGTTTAATTTGATAGTGGACATTCTGTAGTACTTCTGGTACAAGTTTCAGAATTTTATATCAATTATTGTGTGCGGGGAATGCTATACAAGTGAGATCTCCTGGAAAGACCAAAAATCAACAAGTTGTGGGGAAGTTACCATAAATTCCACTTGGCACATCCAATTTTGATCTAACCTATGGCATTGCAGATAAGAAATATCAGAGAAATAAATAAAATAAAGTTTGATACCTAGAAGGGTCGAAACTTGGGAGATACAATAGAAGAAAGATTGTCTAGTAGAACCACCTTAAAATCAAGAGTGATGCTTGGCCAACATGCCACCCAAAAAGGGAACTTCTACACCAAATAAGCCTCCAGACAATCCTACTTGGACTCTTGATGAAGGTGAAGAAATGTGTAGGGACATAAATGATTTATAAAAGAAGATAGTAACAAAATATGAACTAAAAGAGATGGAAGCTAAGTTGGAGGCAAATATGGATGGTTTAAAAGAGGAGATCATGGAAGTATTGAAAAATTTCATAACAGAGAAGACACCTGAAAGTGAAAATGCATTCCATAAAATTCATGATGAGGAAACAAGGAAGGTGAATCAAGAATGGAGAAATGCCAACTTTGGGTTGAAGACCATCCACGTTCCTAAGATCAATATGAGGAAGTTTGATGGCAAGGACCCAATCACATGGATACTTCAGATGGAGCAATTCTTTGATCTACATGATGTGCCACATACACAAAAGGTATGAATTTCTTATTTATTATTAGAACCCAATCAATTTATTTGGTATCGATGGCTTTGTTCTCACAAATCACTCGTCACTTGGACAATTTTCACGAAAGAAATGATAGCACACTATGAGGATACAAGGAAAAATACCTTCTTTAGCCAATTGATAAATCTCAAGCAAAAGGGTTCAGTTACCGAGCACATTGAGAAATTCCAAAGATTGAATATAAAGGTAACAGATATTGCATATGAGCACTTGATTGATGTATTCATAGGAACTTTAAAGGA
>ML777426.1:1099434-1177547 GCA_009831015.1 Picea engelmannii
ATGGTTACCCTTGGAAGAATGGTGGTATAACACTTCCTTTCATACTACAACAAAAATGACACCATTTATGGCACTCTATGGATACCACCCTCCTTCCATCACTTCTTCTCTAAAATAAAAATCTAAGGTTCAAGCAGTGGAAGCTCACATCAAGAGTCAACAAAAAGTTCTCCAAATCTTAAAGGACAACCTGACCATGGCATAGAATCGCATGAAACAACAAGCAGATCAACATCATAGTGAAAGAAGTTTTGAAGTAGGGGATTGAGTGTTTTTAAGACTACAACCATACAAACAGATGTCCCTTGAAAGCAAGCCAAGAAGGATAATAAATTATCACCAAAGTACTATGGCCCTTATAAGGTGTTGCAAAAGATTGGTACTATGGCATACAAATTTGAGTTGCCTGCATCTTCACGAGTACACCCAGTTTTCCATGTTTCATGCTTAAAGAAGGTTATAGGCGACAAGATCCCAGTTCAAACTATATTGCCAGAACTTGACAAGGAAGGAAAAATCATATTGGAGACTAAAGCCATCACTGACACAAGAATTTGCTAGCTGAGAAATAGATCCATTTCAGAGTATCTCATTAAATGGAGGAAACTACCAGTTGAAGATTCCACTTTGGAAGATGAGTCTTTTATACAAAAGCATCCAACGTTACTCAAGCGTTGCGGACACCACTTGTCTCAAGAGGACGGGCATGTTAAGCCCTAATATTGGCTCATTACCCCTTAATTGGGGCATATTACATTAGTAATGTTATTTTATTTATGTAGGTTTTATTCCATTAGTTGTAAGCATACCTCCTAGTCTCCTATATATACCAAGGAGACATTTTCAATTGGAATCATCTTGTACTTGAACATTTATGTGGGGTAAAAGGAGGTTTCCCCCTCGAAGAGGCTTATTATCTGAAATTATCACTTTTTCAAGGCGTTGAGTACTTATTCTGAGGTTTTTCTATGCTAAATTGATATTTGGTTCTTAACCATTTTTACCGGTTAGTGATAGCGCAGTTTTGACTATCCTCTTCGTGAATACCTGGTGAAGTGACCTCACAAAAATTTTAGCAAAAAAAAAGTAAAATCATGATTCCAATTCAGGAAAAGTGAAAATCCATTTGCAATTTTTTATTTTTAGAATGTTTGATTTGTTTTCAATTTTTTTTATTGGCAGTATCACTTGTATGCAATTGTACAGGGATCCAAATGTGCTCTTTGTGGACGCCTGCACTTAAAGAGTTTATGGAAACACTTTTTTCATCACGATCTAAGTAGATACCACTACATGTTCGACCACATACAACACGAAGTAAAACCAGAACTAAAACAAACAACAAGAACTTCTTTATCCATACATTTTTCATTTTCACAATATTTTTTTGATTGTATGGTTTTATTTATTTATTTATTGTTTTTCTTAATAAAACGAATGAAATGGTTTTTTATGGTTTCATAGTTTTTATTTTATTTTTGTTTTACATATCAAAGGAAAATGCAAAAAATAGAAATGATACTAATGGAAAAATGGAAAACAAAGCACCCAAAATTAAAATCGTCCTTCTCGCATGAAATCAACATATTGGCATATAATTTTCGTTCTCAAGGATGCTAAAACCAGGGGAGACTCCAAAAATAGCTAGGTTTCAACAAAACACATAACTAACAGATCATTGCCAAATCTTGGTGAAGTTTCCCGTGTTCAAAAGACTGTCATACTGTGCGTAGAAGGTGCATTAAATCACTGAAAATATGGCATAAAGAGTGGCAAGGATGGGGTTTGACCCATAAAATTGGATCTCCTAATCATTACGCCAAGTTCTATTACTATGATATTCCATTCAAAAATGTTTTTTTTTATTATTTTTTTTGTTGCAGGCTGCTACAGGGGTGTATTTGTAGGGTGTAACAGTGAACGTCAAATACGATTTTCTCACAAACAACGAACTGGGTTGAGTTGAAATTTTGCAGGAAAGTTCCTATGGTCTAAATGCTTCTACACACCGAAAATCAGCAATACCCACATCATTATTTTTGAGAAAAATGAAAAATGGCTGAAGGTGACTATATTGATTTTCTTGAAAATCGTGTACTAAGTTTTCCTGAAATTTACTAGGTTTTTTTATCACAACATAATGCACTGCCTGTCCAAAATCATAAGAATCCAGATCCCTATTTTTGAAATCTCTTCAGTTCAATTTTTGCATTTTTATTTTGTTTTATTATTTATTATTTATTTTTTATTTTTTATATATATTTTATTTTTTAAATAAAACTAGAAATTTTATTAGCATTTGAGACAAATCAAATTGAATCAAATTCTTTAGCAAATGGAGACAAATTAATTTTGAAAATTGAAGACAAAAAATGATTTAAACATTTTGTTCAAATCTTCAATAATACCAAAACATTGCTCAAAACATCTCATAGCCATTTCTTTGATCTATACTTTATGATCTTCCAGATCACAACAAGGAGCATGAAGAGAGCATACTTATTCTAAAAAATAAAAAACTTGAAAATAAAATCCTACCTACTCTATGCGAATTAGAATTAAAAATTAGTTACGTGTAATTAAACTTCTAGTGGAGCTATTCACGTAACAGTAGTAAAACTATGTTCATTTTCATTTTTACACATGAAAAATAGAAATACACAAAAAAGAAAAAATTGAATTGTTGTGACTATGATTTAACTGAATAAAAACAAAAACGAAATTTATTTAATTGAGTACTTACTTGGAACCATTTCTCGATAAGGATTTCATAGGAGTGATGTTCCTCGCTCAGATCATGCTGTAACTCCTCTTCATCTTCCTTGATCTCCTGTTCGATCAATTGTTCATCATCAGATGCATAAGAGTCTTCAAATGTTGGATCTTCAATTGTTTCTGGAGGAGTATTTGAATCTTTGATCCTTGTCAAGATCTCCTCTTCCAGGGAAGAAGAAATCTCGACATCTTCCAGGATCTGAGTGAGTAGTTCCAAGATGACATTCATTGTTAACCCATGTTGAAAAAGGATTCTTAGAACACCTAAATCAAAATGAAAAACTTAAATAAAACCACTCTTGCTAAAGCATAAAACAATTACTCTTCACAGTTGTGGAAATCAAACACTCTTGGTAGTTGGTAGGGACATGAGGAGTCTCCACTCAAGTAGCTTCTATGACCCTCTTACCAACACATGTAGATCAAACTTGCAGAAATTAAACACTTCCATAAATTGAAATTTGTAGGAATTGAAACACTCTTTGTAGAAATTGAAATTAAAACTTACATAGTTGGCAGGGAGAACATGAGGAGTCTCCACTCAAGTAGCTTCTATGAACCCTTACCAACACATCTAGATCACACTTGCATGAATTGAAATGAAAAAAAAGAAACTAATACCTCAATCCATCGTGCTTCCCCAACAACAACACCAAAATGTTGGGCTCTAAAGATGTCCTAAAAACAACTTCTATGCATCAGCCGAAGGTAGGCGCTGGCACAAGCATTTTACTTCTTTCCTACATAGGTTCTTACCTTCCATTTTCAATACCTCATCCTCCAGAGATGCAATACCTGCAAAGGGAACAAAAATCGTAACAAAAGGAATGACAGTTGTCATGTTCAAATGAATGACACTCCCTGCAAAGAGAACAACAATCATAACAAGGGAATGACAGTCGTTGCGTTGGACCGAACTAATGTTGTATTAATTGCATTCTAGTGCTTGCCCAACCATATAATTTGTGAATCCGAGGTTGGTAGACTTACGAAGCACACACAAATTATATGCAGGACTGAAGCTAATTTAACCTAATCTAATGTTTAAGCTACAAATGAAATTGAATCATTAATCTAATGCAGGAAGTTGAAACACACGACTTGGAATTGAATTGATACAACATACAACTGAAATGAAATTGCGTAAATGAAATTAATCTAGGAATGAAAAATTATGTCAAAGGATAATCAACATGTGAAGAGCGACATGACGACACATGTGAGCTCACACTAACAGTAAAGCAATCTCAAATTACATTACATGAATCAGATGGAAAATCATGAAAAAATAATGAAAGCATGAATCAAACTAAGAATCCCTTTTTCCTTCAAATCCTAATGACTACTACTAAATGACTACTCAATGACTACCCAATGACTTACCCCCTCATGAAGAGAGAACACTCTCTTTTATACATAAGAGCCTTGAAGATAAGATAACCATCTCGTAATTACAGATCCACTTTTCTCTCAACTAATTTCTCATTATTACAAAATATAATCCCTTGAAATCCTCACACATAGCTCTCATATATCTTGAATAAGATATGTTATCCATTCTCCATGATCTTGTCCTTGGAATAGGCTTGAATTATCTCCTCAAATATTGAAATGGTGGAGGAAGTATTCAAGAAGTCTTTTTGAATTAATTTTTCACATATTCCTACACGTTACAAAGATCACACATTTTTGAGATATATATGAAAACATGTCGATTTTCTAATATTTAATCACAAATTCTCTTTTAATACTAAAATGAATAAAGTGGAAAATAATTTGGTGAAAACCAAATATATTTATAAAAATGATATCATGAAAGGCTAATGGCGCGATGAAATGTGAAAAATGATGAAGGGAAAGATGGATGAAAATATGACATTTTTGAGCCCCAACATACCCCCCAACTGAACTTGTTGCATGTCTGCATGCAACTATGCATGGATTTTCTCAAGAAATTTTGGCATCTGAATTTCAGCTTTGAGTGATGATAATGAATATTTTTAGGATGAGATTTACATGAGTAACAACTTCCATTTTCTTATGGTTGGTTCTTGTGTGACAACCGTGAATATAAATAATGTTGGTTCTTGTGTTAATAACATTCATTTCATTATTTGTTCTCTTTTTGTTATGATAATAATTTACCCATATACTTACTGGAAAAGATAAACTATCAATGTGCATAAGGAAACATCACTGAGTATAAGAAAGCCCTTTTTCATATTTGTGAATCATGCAAATATGTATTTCAATTCTCATGAAGTAAAGTGCAACAGAGTATCGTTGGAAAACAAATGTTGGTAAATGGTAAATGAGACGAAAAATGGAATGATGGTAGTGGGAAAATGGAGTGATGATAGTGAATAAATTCCCCTACCCCCAAACTGATTTGGTTGCATGTCTGCATGCAACTTGGCGTGGGTCATATAAGTGAAAAGGTAAGGGAGCTTGGTGAGCTAATTTTTCAAATTATTCATTGCTAGCAGTTGAGGAATTACATGATTAAAGTTTAGAAAATAACATACCTCCACTTACCCAAAATGTTGATGAACTATGAAAATAGGAATATGGCCTGATTTGGTTGTTGGAGCATGGAAGATGTCATTGTTGCAGGATCATGTGAAAGGTGACTTCTACTATAGTTTCAACTGTTGTAACTGCAACTGATGTAACTATTAAATCAAAGAATGTGAGGTGGAGGAATCTGACCTGATGCTAATGAATCATGGAAAAGAGGAAGTATATAGGTGGAACTGTGGTACTCTCATATAGCTGAAAATACTGCTGCAACAGATGATCGAGTCATGAAAAAGTGCATAGTCTTCACTTGCTACTAAAATCGACAGTAAAATTCTAGTCATGCAAATGAATGTGTCGATGTTGAGAATGAAGAGAATTCATTGGATTACCAGCCACTGATGAATGTCGTTAACCAATGTGAGGAAAACTCACCATTGATGTTAATGAGTGCCAAGGTACCTGAGTACATATTATGAAGTGCGAATGGATGAAATGATGTCGAGCCACTTGCAAGATCTAAAGATCAAAGAACATTGATGTATTCCCATGATTGTCAGTGAGAGAACTTTCCATTAAGGCATACAAGCCTCTAGGTACTCAAAATGGACTCTAGTATATATCCCAGATAAGGTTCCGAGGTTGATGGGGCAAGACTTGTTGAAAGGTGGGCCTTAAGGAATCCCACATCGGTCAACACAATTTTGATAGAAATATTGGTAGGACTATAGGAAATATCTCACTAGCAACAGTGTGTATGGAAACACAATGCAATCATGGAAAAGGAGGTGACTGGTTTTATTCAAAAGGAAAAATGAAAATGGAAAAAGAAGGAAAAAATGTATGTGACTCAGAAAAGAATGGGCATGTTTGAAGTCGTGACTAATAAGGCGATGAAAAGTGGACTTCAATACATGGATGACTAATGTGTGTTTGAAATAAAAATGGGGGTAAACATTCATGACGAAAATTGGTTTATGAAAGGTTTATGTGTAACAACAAACATCATGATATTTATGATGACTAACAACTCCTTCAAGCAGTCAACAAAGCATGTTTTTTTTTTTCAGAAAAATTTCTATGACTCTTGAAAGTCACTTCTAGAAGAAATTTGATCATCCTTGAACTTGTAGAATGTTAGCACTAATCTGCAGCAAATAGTGTGAGAATATCGAAAAGATAAAGTGAAGAAATTAATACTAATGCTATCAACCAAATGAAAAAATGAAATGCGTTTTTACCGTTTGGTGATAGCACATTTTTGACAATCTTGTTCGTGAATACTTGGTGAAGTGAATTCACAATAATTTTAGCAACAAAAAAAAAAAAAACATGATTCCAATGATGTTTTCAGGAAATGTGAAAATCCATTTGCAAATTTTTATTTTTAGAATGTTTGATTTGTTTTCAAACTTTTTTATTAGCAATATCGCTTGTACACAATTGTACAGGGATCCAAATGTGCTCTTTGTGGATGATTGCACTTAAAGAGTTTATGTAAAAAAAATTATCATCATGATCTGAGTAGATACCACTACCTGTTCAACCACATATAACACAAAGTAAAACGAGAACTAAAACAAATAGCAAGAACTTCTTTATCCATACATTTTTCATTTTCATAATAATTTTTTATTTGTACGGTTTTATTTATTTATTTTCTTAATAAAACAAATGAAATGTTTTTTTATGGTTTCATAGTTTTTATTTTATTTTTGTTTTACATATCAAAGGAAAATGCAAAAAATAGAAATGATACTAACGGAAAAATGGAAAACAAAGCACCCAAAATTAAAATCGTCCTTCTCGCATGCAATCAACATTATAGGCATATAATTTTTGTTCTCAAGGATGTTAAAACTAGGGAAGAATCCAAAAATAGCCAAGTTTCAACAAAACACATAACTAACAGATCATTGCCAAATCTTGGTGAAGTTTCTCGTAATCAAAAGCCTATCAGATTATGCGTAGAAGGTGCATTAAATCGCTAAAAATATGGCATAAAGAGTGGCGTGGATGGGGTTTGACCCATAAAATTGGATCTCCTAATCATTACGCCAAGTTTTATTACTGTGATATTGCATTCGAAAATGTTTTTTTTATTACTGTTTTTGTTGCAAGCTGCTACAGGGGTGTATTTGCAGGGTGTAACAACAAACGTCAAATACGATTTTATCACAAACGGTGATCTGGGTTGAGCTGAAATTTCGCAGGCATGTTCCTATCGTCTGAATGCTTCTACACACCCAAAATAAAAAATACCCACATCACAGGTTTTCATAAAAATGAAAAATGGATGAAGGTGACTATATTGATTTTCTCGAAAAACATGTACTAAGTTGGCCTGAAATTTAATGGGTTTTTTTTATCATAACATAATGCACTTCCTATCCAAAAATCACAAGAATCTAGATCCCATTTTGTGATATATCTTGAGTTCAATTTCTTCATTTTTATTTTGTTTTATTTATTTAATTTTTTAGTTTTTTTATATATTTTATTTTTTAAATAAAACTATAAATTTTATTAGCATTTGAGACAAATCAAATTGAATCAAATTCTTTAGCAAATGGAGATAGATTAATTTTGAAAATTGAAGACAAAAATTGATTTAAACATTTTGTTCAAATCTTCAACAATACCAAAACATTCCTCAAAACATCTCATAACCATTCCTTTGATCTCCAGATCGCAACAAGGCACATGAAGAGAGCATACTTATTCTAAAAAATAAAAAACTTGAAAATCAAATCCTACCTACTCTATGCTAATTAGAATTACAAATTAGTTACGTGTAATTAAACTTCCAGTGGAGCCATTCACGTAATAGTAGTAAAACTATGTTCATTTTCATTTTTACACATGAAAAATAGAAATATACAAAAATGAACAAATTGAATTCTTGTGACTGTGATTTAACTAAATAAAAACAAAAACAAAATTTATCTAATCAAATACTTACTTGGAACCATTGCTTGATAAGGCTTTCATAGGCGCGATGTTCCTCGCTCAGATCATTCTGTAACTCCTCTTCATCTTCCTCGGTCTCCTGTTCGATCAATTGTTCATCATCGGATGCATACGAGTCTCCAGATGTTGGATCTTCAATTGTTTCTGGAGGAGTATTTGAATCTTTGATCCTTGTCAAGATCTTCTCTTCTAGGGAAGAGGAAATATCGACATCTGCGAGGATCTGAGTAAGTAGTTCCAAGATGATATTCATTTTTAAACCATGTTGAAAAAGGATTCTTACAACACCCAAATCAAAATGAAAAACTTAAATAAAAACACTCTTGCTAAAACATAAAACAATTACTCTTCACGGTTGTGAAAATAAAACGCTCTTGGTAGTTGGTAGGGACATGAGGAGTCTCCACTCAAGTAGCTTCTATGACCCTCTTACCAACACATGTACATCACACTTGCAGAAATTATACACTCTTGCATAAATTGAAATTTGCAGGAATTGAAACACTCTTTGTAGAAATTGAAATTCACACTTACATAGTTGGCAGGGAGAACATGAGGAGTCTCCACTCAAGTAGCTTCTATGACCCCTTACCAAGACATCTAGATCACAGTTGTATGAATTAAAATAAAAAAAAAGAAGCTAATACGTCAATCCATCATTCTTCCTTGGAAACGACGCCAAAATGTTGGGCTCTAAAGATGTCCTAAAACAACTTCTATGCATTAGCCGAAGGTAGGCGTTGGCACAAGAATTTTACTTGTTGCTTACATAGGTTCTTACCTTCCGTTTTCAATACCTCACCCTCAAGATATGAAACAACTACAAAGGGAACAACAATTGTCCAGTTCAAATGAATGACACTGCCTGCAAAGGGAACAACAATCGTAACAAGGGAACAACAGTCGTTACGTTGGACCAAACTAATGTTGTATTAATTGCATTGTAGTACTTTCCCAGCCATCTAATTTGTCAATATGAGGTTCATAGACTTACGAGGCACACACAAAGTATATGCAGGACTGAATCTAATTTAACCTAATCTAATGTTTAAGCTACAACTGAAATTGAGTCATTAATCTAATGCAGGAAGGTGAAACACATGACTTGGAATTGAATTGCTAGAACACACGACTGAAATGAAATTGCGTAAATGAAATTAATCTAGGAATGGAAAATTGCGTCAAAGGATAAAAGCCATGTGAAAAGAGACAAGATGACACATGTGAGCTCACACTAACAATAAAGAAATCTCAAATTACATTACATGAGTCAAATGGAAAATCATGAAACAATAATGAAAGCATGAATCAAACTAAGAATCCCTTTTTGTTTCAAATCCTAATGACTACTACTAAATGACTAGTCAATCACTACCTAGTGACTACCCCCCTCATGAAGAGAGAGCACTCTCTTTTATACATGAGATCCTTGAAGATAAGATAACCATCTCATAATTATAGATCCACTTTTCTATCAACTAATTTCCCATTATTACAAAATATAATTCCTTGAAAACCTCACACATATCTCTCATATATGTTGGATAAGATATGTTATCCATTCTCCATGATCTTATCCTTGGAATAGGCTTGAATTATCTCCTCAAATCTTGAAATGGTGGAGGAAGTATTCGAGAAGTCTTTTTGAACTAATCCTTCAAATATTCCCGCACATTACAAAGCTCACACATTTTTGAGATATATATGAAAACATGTCGATTTTATAATATTTAATCACAAATTCCCTTTTAATACTAAAATGAATAAAGTGGAAAATAATAAGGTGAAACCCAAATATATTTATGAAAATGATATCATGAAATGTTAATGGGTCGATGAAATGTGAAGAATGATGAAGGGAAAGGTGGATGAAAATATGACATTTCTGAGCCCCAACACAGATATGAAAATGAGCTTTGATGAAGTCAAAAATACAAAAATGATGAATCTAATGCATCTCCATGAATATTTCCAGAGGGTCATCAAAAAATAAGGAAATACATTAATCAAAGCTTCATCACCCTTCTCGGACTGAAAATTAAAATGTTTCTGAATATTTTATGTTGTATTACTGCTGCCAATTCCATTTTCTTGGAAAACTGAAGATTGTTGTAGGTTGATTTGATTGACTTCAAAAGGAACTTCCACCGGATTAAAAACACCCTCATGTTGATCAGAAACAAGAAGAATGTCAACAAGAAACATGTTAGGGGTTTTCTCATCTATTTCAACTTTAGTTTCTTGAGAAAGCACATCATTTTGAAAAGCATAGGAAACCTGCTGAAATTTTTGGCTGGAAAGGTTAATTTTCAGGCCTGGAAATATGGCAAGTAATCACCTAATTGAATTATATGTGTCGAGCACTCGATACTCTGTCACCTTATCCTGATATCAAATGCTCAACTTCCTCCTGAAACCTTAGGATTGCTTCCAACCTTTATAAACATCTCTCTTCTTAACACAATGTATGTATCTTGAAAATACTCACGACGACCCAAGGATACAAATGCAAACTTCCACTTAGAAAAATATTCATCGGGAACCTACAATTCATACTTGAAACTTTGTTAGCATAAATAATATTTGGCTTAATCCTGGTAGATAGGAGATCTTCTCAGCACTTGTGCGCTCAGACACTTGAGCTCGGGATTTCATGACACAAGAAAATAATCTAGGCCAAATGTCAGTGAGAAAATCATTGATTGCAAATCAAGATCCCTCGTAAGTCAAAAGTAATTCCACCAAAAACTAATTTCTGTGCCCGTGTATGCAAATTCAAAGGACCGGATGATGGCACTTATTATTCGATCTATTTGATAGGTATTTATTTTGGCACCTATGCATGGAAGTTGATGGAATTCTACTTGACATCCTAGGATGACACTTGAATCTCAGGTGTTTGGTTTGGTGGTGTATTTCCTGCACATCAATTTCTCACCGATGTTTGGCATATGTAATCACATAGAAACCTTCGAAATTTGAATGCTCCTTAGTAGTTGACAGGTGTGGGTGCTCTACTCAACAATGCAACTCATATTCAATGTTTATTGGCTCAAACCTGAACATGGGCGTTACATCTAGGCATTTTCCACTTAACACACACATGCCATGTTGGCATTTCCCTCACTGGTTGGTGAACATTTCACCTGCACATTGACTCTCCTCGACACTTGGGAGCTTACCCTTTGCTTGATGATCCATGTGAAATCTCCTTTGTCTTTTGAGCAATCATGAACTTGAGCTCATAGGATTTTGACAACGTTGAATGTTATTTTTATTTGTTCCATGGCCTTAATCTCACATTGGCAAGGAGAATTGAAAAGGTTATTTTTGATATGCTCCCATGGTTGAAATGTTTTTCGATGCGTGGTGCAGCCCAATTCCATCATGGGATTCTCCTCGACTTGGTGCTTGGTATCATGCAATGGGATTAGGTTGTGTTGTTTTGTTTGGTGCTTAGCTCAATAGCTCATGGATTTGGCTTGAATACTTGGAGAATGGGCCTTCGGGCCCAATATTTTTGTTAAAACAATTAAAACCCTACATAGAAGACCAAGATCCAAATTGAACAAGAAAACTGGCCACTTTTTATTTTCCCACCTTATAAATTTTTTCTCAAATGCCAAATATTTTCCATAAAAAAAAATGGTGCCAACAACTAGCACACCAATGCTTTGAAACTTGAAGGTGCTACAAAAGTTCCATGTCGCTACAAAATCACTGAATTAATAGAAAGTGTTTGATGTTATGTTCTCGGTGTTGCAAAAAAAAATTCTTCAGAACGTTCGTTGCAAAAGTGCCATGGTGCTGCGAAAGTACTTCTGCAAAAAGTGCATGATGCTGTGAAAGTACTGCTGCAAAAAGTGCATGATGCTATGAAAGTGCTAATAGGAAGATCCAAATCAAAACTATGATGCAAAGAATTTCTTTGATAAATATGTTAAAACCTAGAATCCTAGAGAAAATCATGACACACACATGGATATGCATCAATCCATTGAAGATAGCCATTGCTTTCTAGATACAGAGGAGATATTTTCATCCAACCCACTTGAGTATGATGAACAACTCTTAAATCGAGTTCAAAGACATACAAAATGCATTGAGAAAACATGTATTCATAGAAAAGGGGCTATAGTTGAATGCAAGTATAAATTATCTTTGAAGGTACAAATGGAGTCATCACTCTAGATTGATGAACTAGGTCAAAATAAAAATCACCCAACGTGCAATGTGTTGGTTTTTCCTATTCCCTTTTATCTATTTACCATTACAGATTGACCCCGGTTCATAACTGTTATACATTATTTTGGTCACCCCAGTGATCCTTTTACAACATGTTTTCATGTTCCCAAAAGAGCCTTCCTTCATGAGAAAAGTGACTGGATTTCTCTTCTCAAAAACCCTATTAAAGAATATCACCACAGGTTGCACTATACACAGGGTGTGGAGATGTCTGATCACCACCCTCTGCCCTAAAAATAGTTTGTCACGCCTCCACAAGCTATCCTATAGCTAGGGTGCGGCGATGCTAAAAGACTAAGAAAAGGTCGAGCTTCACGAAAGTTATAGAAGAGGATCTTCTATAAGATGAGGTGGCTTCCGAATAGATGAGATATTACATGCTTCTCTGATTTGGTGGGATCATCCTGATATCTTTAACCATCTTCCACTTTTACTTAATATAATGCACCGGCATGTTTCTTTTCCATAAAAACATTCTCGTTTTATTGTATGGTTCCTTGATCACATGCATAAGTTTTCATTGAGTATACTATTGTTTCTTTCACTTTGGTCGGTTCATGTTCCCTTGCAGATCCAATATCACAAGAGCACCAGAGTAGAGAGAGGAAAACAAAGATACAAGGAAGCAATATTTAAATGGTATGTTGCTCATCTCTTGTTTCATAGTAAATTCAATGATTATAGCTTAGGGAAAGCATCATGTTTTGTCTTTTCTTGTTCTAGATCTAGGTGGATCTAGGGAGATCAGTTTATGTCCACATTTACTGATTAATCCAATAACAAAATTGGCGACCATAATTTTGTTATTGGATTAATTGGTAAATGTAGACATAAACTGGTCTCCCTAGATCCACCTATATCTAGAGCAAAACAAGACAAGACATAATGCTTTCCCTAAGATCTAATCAATGAATTTACTATCAAACAAGAGATGAGTGACATGCCATTTAAATATTGCTTCCTTGTATCTCTGTTGTCTTTGCTCTACTCCGATGCTCCTGTGATATTGGATCTGCAAGGGAACACAAACCAACCAAAGTGAAAGCAACAATAGTATACTCAATGAAACCTTATGCATGTGATCAAGGAATCATACAATACAATGAGAATGGTTTTATGGGAAAGAAACATGCCGCTGCATTATATTAAGTAAAAGTGGAAGATACAACCAAAAAGTCTTGATGTTTCAAGGTCCCCTTTCAGTGGCCCTTTGCTCCAACATAGACACTTGCTCCAAACTTGCATGAAGAATATTCACAATGACTTGATGAACCAAAATGAATCCCTCAAGCATGAACTGAAGTAGAATTCCTCATACAATTATTAGCCTATTCAACCTTCATTAACCTTAGCCTTTTGCATGAGAAATCCCTCTTTATATAGGGGAAAGAGAGATGGTTAAAGAGATTAGGATGATCCCACCAAATCAGAGAAGTGAGTAAGATCCCATCTATTTGGAAGCCACCTCATCTTCTAGAACTTTCGTGAAGCTTGACCTTTTCTTAGTCTGTTAGCATTGCTACACCCTAGCTATAGGACAACCTGCAGAGATGTCGCAAACCAGTTTAAGGGCAGAGGGCGACGATCAAGAATTGTTGAACCCTATGTATAGTGCATCCTGCTGTGATCTTCTTTAATAGGGTTTTTGAGAAGAGAAATCCAGTCACTTTTCTCATAAAGGAAGACTCTTTTGGGAACATGAACACATGCTGTAAAAGGATCAATGGGGTAACCAAAATAATGTGTAACAGAATGCCCCCCAAAGTATGAGGCTGGAACTTGTGACAACTGAAATACTTTGTAGAATGTGTGTGTGTAGGAAACAAGGAGCGCACCAATCAGAAATTTGAAAACAACCAAGCATCTGCATAATATCATACCATTTATGAGGTAGGAATTCCCATGCTTAGACTACAAGTGATTTAAATCATAAATTTCAGTCACGGCCACCAATCATACACTGTGGATCCATGTCAACAAGATTTTGCATAAACACCAGGAATACATTGTGGATCTATGCTCTAGAAAACTCAAATTCGGACATAGCCATGAGACATACAAAGTGGATCTATGTGTCAATACAAATCATAAATACTCCATCACAAACTAGAACAAAATGATATAATCCAGGGCCTTCAATTACGTCATTTGCAAGTACGAATCTAGCCATGTGATTACAGGTGTTGAAGTCAAACATGGTAGAAACCACTTGATTACCGACCCTTGATGAAAACTGTCAACAAGTGCGAGGGAAATCACCATTGATGTCAATGATTCCCAAGGTAGCCTAATACAGTCCAACGAATGTGAATAAATGAGACGAAGTTGAACACTTGATGGAATCTCTCAATCAGGGGTCAATTATGTGAACCCATTATCAAAAGTGAAGAAACCTGCCATTGAGGCATGTGGGCTCTAAGGTACTAAATGATTTCTAAGTCCTGTTTCTGGATAATGAGATGAAGTTGACAAGAAAAGACTCATCACAAGAGGGCCTTGATGTATACCCCATCAATGACATGAAATAAGTAACAGAATTGAGGTTGATCAAAGTATGAAAATGATTCGAAATTGACACAAGGAAGGCCGACATAGTAATAATTTATAACTGCAGATGGTTGACTCAATAGAGGGCTTGTTTACGTTTGGAGTTCTCTTGAACATATGAATGACACGACAATGGTCTTGGAAGCATTAACTCAAGGATGACCCAATATATAAACTTGTGGAAGGCCAAATGAGAGACAAATGGATTTCCCAACCCGGATACATTGATGAAGGGGGTTTCATGTTCAAGAGAGACTATTACTGCCACTAACACAAATACAAAGACACATTTCTTTCCCAAATTTCCCCCCACCATTTATGGCGAGTACATCTTTATTTTTACACAAGATTGAGGAGGATAACATATGCTTGTTGATGTAAGTTCATCCTTCAGATGAGTCCCTCTGAGTATTTTTAACGAACCCTAAGAAGGCGAGGTATGGTCCCATATGGGTCTTTCGATGTTTGTTTAACGAGTCGAAAGAGAGAAAACTTAGGGGTTTTTCATATTTAGAGAGTCTGAAAATCACTTAAAGAAAACTCCACAAGGTCCTTTTTCATAAATTAATCCGATAAGACCGAAAAAGTGATAATTTACCACTCACCAGATGTTTTCTTCAAATACTTTTATGAGCGTGAAAAAAACAATATCGCTCGACAATATTTTCATGTTTAGAGAGTCTAAAAATAGCTTAAAGGAAACTCCAGGTGGTTCCTTTTTCATGTAACCTTTATGAGTCTGAAAAAGTGATAAAATTCTACTTGGATGCATTCTTATTGATTTATGAGCATGAGAACGAACAAAGATTGAGCTCGAGGTTTTTCCTGAAAAACCCAAAAAATTTCTGTACATGTGAAAAATGTAAAAACAAACCAAGAAACGTATTTGTGTTCCATCGTTTGCACTCCTAGATTTCTCATATGCGAAAAATAAAACACTTGTAATGTCATTAGGACTTTAGGGTTTAGGTGAAATGCATAAAATAATATAAAATATAAATGGAAAAATGAAAAAGTTAATAAATATGGGTAAAAACGTCTTTTTACCAATCCATTGTTATTCCACCCAAATCTTGTTCCAAAACCCCCATTTTACCTCAAAATTCCACGGCGGATTGCAGGAGGCATAGTTGATCATTTAACGAATGGTATCCACCGAATAGGTAATCTTCTTGTCTTCTTCACGTTTCATGGATTATTTTTTGTTTTTATTGGTTAAAAGTAGATTTTTGGGTTGAATTTGTGAGGGTACTTGCATGTGGAGGTCGCTGCAGGCACCTTATATCATTCCCTGCGGTGATCCAAGGTCATCACAAGTAGCCCTATGTCTGGCCTGCGACGATTCCGCACTATGTGGATGCCTTCACTTGTGGCCTGCGCAACTCAAAACCTTCTTAAGAGATGTTTAGCTAATAGAAAATCTCCAGGGAGGAAAATAAAGATGTTAATCTCTCCTTGTGGTTCCAATGCAGGTTTTTGATGGTCATAATATTCGAATGGAGGGAGAGAGGGCATGAGGAAGATGATTACTTCGTCGAGAATGACCCATGAATGGTTAATTCCCTCCAACAGTGTGGGCTGCTAAAATTCTTCAAGATCCAGGGCATGAGGGCCCAGTTGAGGTTGCTCGAATATTTAGTACACGTGTGGGATGTGGAACAACATGTATTTTGTGTGGGAGCGCACATACTCACTCTAGATATCGAGGATATCTATTTTTTGAAGGGGATGTCTCGTCGTCGATCCTTTGTGACATTGAAAGGTAGCAGGGGTGGCGGTCTGCCGATAAATGAGTACATTTGGGAATATTTTGTACCATAGGCTGAGAGACATAGCAGAAAGGTCACTCTTAGGGATTTCTGGGACTTACCCCTACGGACCATCATTTTCACCATCTCATGCATGGCGGGGAGTGCATCTCCCCATATGGATCTTCAAAGCTACTTTCAGTATGAAGTGGAGTGCATGGAGACCAAAGTCTTTAACTAGTGTGACGGGGTTCTCAGGAGCATGAAAAAAAAGTTGACCAAGTGTAGGAAAGGTGAGCTGAAATAGTTCGGATATGGGTCAATTTTGGTGTCCTTCTTCCTAGAGAGGGTTCCACACTTGCGCCTACAGGTAGAGTGGGGCATACTGGCCCCACAAGATCCAAGAATGAAGAGGTTGTGTGACCTCATGGCTCGACATGTGACTGGTCCTATCGTCAAATATAATGACGTGTTCTTCGATTCGCTGAGGCCCCAGATTCTTGTGGTATATGACTATGCATATGTCGGCTTGGAATTTAGAGGTGATCTAGACTTGGTTCTTCCTGAAGGTTCTCAGTGGGGGAACATAAGTAAGAAGAACATTTTGTTCTTATAATATTTTTGCAATTTTTAATATGAAATGTTTTTATGTTCTTTATCCGGTGACTAATCAAAAATCTCTTTGGTGATGTAGACATGGGACCTCACTGACCTCTAGGTTCATCCCTCATCCAGAGGCAAGGGGAGAGAGTCGAGGTAGCAGGATTAGCCACTACTGGCTACTAGGTTATTGAACAAAACTTGGAGGGGCTGACGATGGACGTCCCAGATGCTTCTATTGACAATGTCCCGAGGCATTATCAGTGCCATACAGTGGGCGTCTCTGCCTCCATTGGTCGAATTCTCTGTATATTAGCATGGGAAGTTGCATGTTATAGCGAGAAACATCCTTGATGCTATATTTGTATATGAAGCCATGTGATTCACATTTTTGATATTTTGGTCTTCGGACAAAAACACTTTTTGTAAAACTTTTATCGTTATATATATATGAGTATTCTACCGGCTTACTTTATTTATATACAAAATATGATTGGATTTATAAGTATCTCAAATGTCTCTCTAACACATAATTAAATAATTATTCTGTTAATGTATTTAGACATCTAGGAATGTGTTCATATTCAATGTAATAAAAATGATGCTCCAAGAGGTGAATTCGTAAATATACCCTTAACAAAGTAGAACTTCGGATAGCATAGACATTACTCAATTGTAGTACTACTAACTGCGAATCGAGTCATATGACAAGATGAAGGATTCTAAGTGAAACAATGTCAGTCAACAATTCGATGACTACATTGTATTCCGCGATATTGTTAGTTTCACGACCAAGGAAAACATCGTGTATAATGATTAATTTGTTCGTAGGTGTGTAGATTTCCCAAGAAACAGATGCTAAGTTCTGAGTACTATGAGTAGCACCATCGATGAAGCCAATGTAGGGTAGTGAAGAAACCAACATCTAGAAACCAAGCACAACGCAAGGTAAGCAGTTGGGGATCGAAACCAAACAATGAAAAATCAAACAAAAGTAGCACACAAGAGTATGATACAGTAAAAATACAAGCACTCATGCAAAAATGACTTAAGCATAGTACTTCTTCAATTAAAGCCCATTTCTGGGTTCACTCAAAGGAATGCCATCATAATCCACTAACTCACAAGCTCCCTTCTCGAACACTCGTTTGACAATATAAGGGCCTTGCCACATAGCCTTGAATTTTTCGGCCCCTAGTAAATCACGATCTTGTTCGTATAGGAGAACTAGATCACCTTCATAAAAACCACGTGGCTTGACATGTTTGTCGTATTGGGCTTTAACACATTTTTTCTGAGTTTAAATAACCAGGGAGGCATCACAACGGGTCTCATCTAATCATATCGGTACAATAGACGTTCCTCTTCAACAGAGGTGCTTGGGAGAAGTTCAACGACTAGTTTCAAAGATGGTATCTCAAATTCAATCGGCAAAACAACTTCGATACCATAAACTAACTGGAAAGGTGTGAACTTGGTGGCAGACTTGACGGATGTCCGATAAGCCCATAATGTTTAAAACAACATCGTGTGCCAACTTGTCTTATGAATTCCTATCATCCGTCAAAGCATAGTAATAAGGACTTTGTTTATCCCTTCAACTTGGCCATTGGCCTATGGATAATAGGGGGTTGAGTTGTCATGCCGAAGGCCCAACGTTTTAGTAAGCTCGGACATCATGAAATTTCAAAAATGACTACCATGATCAGTAAAGATAGGTTGGGGGACACAAAATCGAGTAATAATGTTATTGAATATGAACAATGCTGAAATTTTCTCGGTGTTATCAAATGTAGGCATCGCCTCGGCCCATTTAGTGAAATAATCCATAGCAACAATGATGTAGCCATGCCCCTTGGCTGAGTGAGGGTTACATGTCATGAAGTCAATTCCCCATTTTGTGAAGGGACCAATGGAAACTACAGGGTGTAAAGAAGTAGGAGAAGATCTTATTTTGTTGTTATAAGTTTTGCAAGCATGGCATTTCTGGACAGCCGTAATGCAATCCTTGAAAAGTCAGGTCCAAAAATACCTTGTTGGCAAGATCTTTTGGGCAGTGGCATACCCAGACATATGACCGCCACATGCTCCGGAGTGAAAGTCATTCAAAGCTTTCACAGCCTCATCATAGGTGAGACATCGTCCGAAAATAGAGTCAACACCATGGCGATAAAGAGTGTCACTGAGAATGATGTATTGACGAGCTTGATACCGTATACAACAACGGTCTGTACTAGAAAGGTCGGGCTGAAAAGTTTGAGTTTGGAGATATATGATAATATCTCCATACCAAACGTCATCAAAACTGATCAGAAAAAGGTATTCGTCAGGTAAGGAATCCTCTCCCACATTTTTTGTCTCAGTTGAGGGAAGGTCACATATCAATTCGGAAAAAACAAAAGATTTATTAGACTTAGTGCGTTCAAATTATAAGTCAAACTCATGGAGAATCACTATCCATTTGGAGTACTTGCCCCCCAGAAATTGTCGAGTGAGGATATGTTGCATGGGGTTGCAATAAAAAATAGTCGTGGTCCTGCGTAATAAGATATAATGACAAAAACGTTGGACATCTTGAACAACCGCCAAGGCCAGTTTCTCCACATGTAGGTATTTGGCTTCGGTGGTCGTGAGACTCCGACTTAAATAGTAAATTACATGTTCTTCATTTTCACTCTTATATTTCTCATCCATGAAAAATCAAACACTTACAATGTCATTAGGACTTTAAGGTTTAGGTGAAATGCATAAAATAATATAAAATATAAATGGAAAAGTAAAAAGTTAATAAATATGGGCAAAAACTTCTTTTTACCATTCCATTGTTATTCCACCCAAACCTTGCTCCAAAACCCCCATTTTACCCCAAACTTCCTTTGTGGATTGCAGGAGGCACAATTGATCATTTGACGAATGGTCTCCGCTGAATAGGTAATCTTCTTATCTTCTTCACTTTCCATGGATTAATATTTGTTTTTATTGGTTAAAAGTAGATTTTTGGGTTGAATTTGTGAGGTCACTTCCACATGGAGGTCACCACAGGTGCCTTATACCATTGCCTGCGATGATCTAGGGTCATCGCAAGTGGTCCTATGGCTGGCTAGCGGTGATTCCGCACTATGTGGATGCCTTCTCCTACGGCGTGCACATCTCAAAAAATTCTTAAGAGATTTTTAGCCAATAAAAAATCTCCAGGGAGGCAAATAAATATGTTAATATCTCCTTGTGGTTCCAATGCAGGTTCCCAATTGGTGCGCTCCTTGTTTCTGACATGCACACATTCTACAAAGTATTTCTGTTGTCACGAGTTCCAGCCTCATACTCTGGGGGGATTTTGTTACACATTATTTTAGTCACCCCAGTTATCCTTTTACAACATGTGTTCATTTTCCCAAAAGATCCTTCCTTCATGAGAAAAGTGACTAGCTTTATATTCTCAAAAACCCTATTAAAGAATATCGTCGCAAGCTGCACTATACGTAGGGTGCGGTGATGCTTGGTCGTCACCCTCTGCCCTGAAACTGGTTTGCGATGTCTCTGCGGGTTGTTCTATAGCTAGGGTGTAGTGATACTAAAAGACTAAGAAAATCTCGAGCTTCATGAAAGTTATAGAAGAGGATCTTCTAGAAGATATGG
Organism: Picea engelmannii; assembly: GCA_009831015.1. NCBI lineage: Eukaryota > Viridiplantae > Streptophyta > Pinopsida > Pinales > Pinaceae > Picea > Picea engelmannii. Next base: position 1,120,473 of record ML777426.1, read on the forward strand.
TGGCTTCCAAATAGATGGGATCTTACTCACTTCTCTAATTTGGTAGGAATATCCTAATCTCTTTAACCATCTCTCTTTACCCTATATAAAGAGGTATTTCTCATGGAAAAGGCTAAGGTTAATGAAGGTTGAATAGGCTAAGAATTGTATGAGGAATTCTACGTCAGTTCATTCCCGAGGGATTCATTTTGGTTCATCAAGTCATTGTGGATCTTATTCATGCAAGTTTGGAGCAAGTGTGTGTGTTGGAGCAAAGGGCCACTAAAAGGGGACCTTGCAACATCAAGGATTTTTGGTTTTATCTTCCAGTTCTACTTAATATAATGCAACGACATGTTTCTTTCCCATAAAACCATTATCATTTTATTCTATGATTCCTTGATCACATGCATAAGTTTTCATTGAGTATACTATTGTTGCTTTCACTTTGGCTGGTTCGTGTTCCCTTGTAGATCCAATATCACAGGAACACCAGAGTAGAGCGAGGAAAACAAAGATACAAGGAAGCGATATTTAAACAATATTTCACTCATTTCTTGTTTGATAGTAAATTCAATGATTAGATCTTAGGGAAAGCATCATGTCTTTTCTTGTTTTGTTGTAGATCTAGGTGGATCTAGGGAGATCAATTTGTTTCCGCATTTACCAATTAATCCAATAACAATAACCAAGAAGCTCCCCAACAAAAGCCATTAAATATTATTGGCCCCTCTGGTTACCCAGAAGGAAACACAGTACATGGAGTGCACTGCGCAGTCTCACCTAAGATAGCTCGTATGGGTGGCTGCAATACTTAGGTTTTTGCAGCCTGCGACTGAGAGAGATCTATGCTTGTACGTCACAACCTTTATCTAGTATATTGAAATCCTATTATAACATTTATTCTATGCGTGCATGTAAAATACCAGATCTTCTTAATCACTTCATTCATCAATTAATCATACACAAAGATACATTCATTCAATCCCACAACACAGTGTTACCATGGTTCACCCCCTCCTGGGCTACATCCACAAAGATATCACTCTTAGGCTTTTATTATGGTTCAGAGAGATATCACACCGTGTGTGTTTACAATTTTCATTCTCCCTCTTTCACATTGGCTCCTTTATCCCTGTGGGGCTGACTAGATCACACCAGGTTCCTCAACCTATGATATAACCCTCTTGATCGAGTCGCTCCCTCCTTCCTTCGCTCACTATATTAATGGTTCATACAGTTCTTACAATACTCTTACCCTCTGTCCTCTCTCCCTTTCTGTGTGTCTCTCTCTATTAGCCTCCCTCTATTCTTCTCAATACTACTTATTTATATGTATGGCTCACCAACCATTACAATGTATTACAAAAACCCTAACCCTAGCGTCGTTAGGTATTCCATGCATGCATGCATGCTGCTTGTCCTTCTAGTTGTTTCTTTTCTCTTGCATGCCTTTCTTCCCAAAATATCCTTTCCTTCTGATTCATCATGCTTCCAACAAACCCCCAGCACTGACATGTGGCTCACCCCGAGCCACCTAACCCTAGTGTACTTCGTCGATCTCTCTTATGATCACTTGGAACTTCTCCATGAGATCTATTTCTTGCGTTTGGTCTTGCACAATATTCTCCTTGAGTGCGCCTAACACCTATACTATAATCTCGTCACTAACCATCCTTGCGCACTCTGCCTAGGTTTGTGCCATATTCATTATTTATTCCTCTTCCTGTGTAATGACCTTTGCTTCCCACTCCTGGAGCAGTTCCATTTGAGCTTGGCACTCCTTTTTCTGTGTCTGTGCAACTATTGTGTTCTACCTACATTTTCTTCATATTTTGTGCTCCTTTGACGCGCTCTGTGATTGGCATTGTCTTCTGCCTCTTCTTGAGGTCTTGGATCGTTGTGCTTATCCTTTCTCCTTCCTGGTACCACTGTTGGACCTATTGATCCTCTTCCAGCTTTGACTAGAGCTGTGTTGTTTTCTCGAACAAGTCGGTCGCTACATGGACTTGTCGATCTATATCCTTTATTTGCATTGTTTCCTCCTGCTTCCTTTGCTCCTTCACCTCTGGTGGAGTGGTAGGTGTGAGCTTCTCTCGGAGGTGCTCGATATCCTCTTTGTATTGATCGATTGTCTACATAATCTGATCAATATTTTTTGTCACTGTGAGTTCGGATGTCTATGCACTCTTTGGGATTTTGTCATAGGCTATGTCCAATTTATGCTCCATCCTATTCGCACGGTCTTTCTCGTCTTTGGTCTTTATTTTAGCCTACTTGAGTACCAATTCCAGCTCGTCTCGATTGTCCTTTGCATGCTGCAATTCTATTGTGTCTGTGCGTGCGCGAGAATGTACCTACTGTGTGATGTTGACTTACAGGTTATACAAGGCCTTGGTTGGTATCTGCGCCAATACCAATTGTATTTGAGACAAGTCCTTTAGGGGTGTTTTCACCATGATTTCATCCATGCGCAACATGCTAGGTGTGACGTGAAATGTCGATCTCAGTTGTGCTATCATCTAGATCTTGTCCTGCTCACTTGATCCAACTTCACCTCCTATATGTGATGATGATGGGGCTATTCCTATGCTGTTGTCGGTCGCCTATGCATATTCGATATGATTGAGGAGCTATCGCATCTATGCTATCTCTTCCTCAATTCTGTCCCTTTGGCACACAACATTATCGAAATCATCGATTGTGCCATCCTGGATCATTTGGGCCACCATGTCCGCATTGTCCTCAGTGATCATGTATTATGGGGGTGTTTTGTGTGCCTTCTCCTTCTTGTGCGCACCCCCCATCTGGATGACTCACCTCTTAGTTTGGCCTTGCTACTGTTGAGTAGAACATGATGTAGTTACCTATGCTATCTCAACCTGTTTCTACTATACCTATGGTGCCTGTGTGTTGTTATTCTTCCCCGCTTGGGTGCCTCTCTTGGATGTCCCCCCTTTTTTCTATTCTTCCTTGCTCTGACTTGTCCTTGGTCTCTTGGGAACTGTCATCTCTTCGGCCTGTGTCTATTTCTCTCTTACCTCCTCCTCCTTTATTTCTGCAGGTATTTCTTGATTGAGGACTGGAATCCTCCAGTCATCATCCTAATTCTTAATGGCCATCTCTATGTCTGCCTCCTTGATATAGTAGCATAGTTGTAGTCATTAATTGTCAGGATATTTCCGCGCCTAGATCCACATTGCATGTCTAGTGGATTTGAAGTTGTCTATACCATGATATTATGTGATTGCTTCCAGCGTCACCCTCCAAGTGTTGGTGATGTTGTCTTGTAGGTCACTGAGATAAACTTCAATTATGGCGGCATTCACCTTTCTGTTCTTGGGGTCCGAAGCAAACCCCAACGATAAGTATCACACTCTATGGCAGGGATTGGGTCTAGTGGAAAAAAATGAATACTTCGACTCCTTCCATCCAATCAAGGCTATCAGAATGAGTAGTCATGAATAATGAAATTATTTCCCCGGATCATGTGCATCCTTGCGGTTTTCTAGGAACAGAATCAACAAATAAGGGGCCCAACTAAATGTGGCGCCTTATGCACACTGTGCTGCAGCTGCGACAACCACGGTCGAGACTTCCTCCTTGCGGCATTTCCTGAGTAATTTGCATTCCATAATTTTCATGTCCGTTCATGTTGTGGCATCACTAATACGACTGATGATGATTTTGAATGACCCCCTTTTGGTACCATATTTCTTCTTCATTTCCTCGACTAGTTCTTTCTCCTTCATTTTTTCCTGAAGGAACTGCGCCAGATTCTCACCCTGTGATGGAAACCCTATGATGTATGTGATGAGATCTATGTCTATTGAGATGACCTGTTCCATCCATAGGTATCCACCATGGGTGACTTCCATTAGCTGCTTGACGCAATTGTTTGCATACTGTCCCCTCCCAAAGTATGGTAGGTCCAATGGGCCTAGAATCTCATTTTTTGCTAGTCCTGCTGCCCACTAGACTGGTTGATTAATTGGTTCGCTAAAGGGTCCTATACCCAAAGTCTATAGGTAGAATTCCTTGGAGAAAACTGGGAAATTTTCTGTGTTCGTCACGTCATGGTTTGAGTACCTCAATTTATCCACGTGGCCTAACAGATTTGTTGTTATTCGTACCCCTTCCGGAATGCATGGCAGGACAATGGTTGTGGTGGCTTGCCTACATGATGACCTTGGTACCGCATGCTTGCCCTTTTGTTGTCGTGGCTAAATCAAGGTTCCAGCCTCCATTGTTCACTCTTATGCATACTCCTCTGGTCAGTCAGTGACATCTTCCACTGTTCCTTCCTGTGGTTATTCTAGCACGGTTGCCTGTGACCTTTCCGGCGTGGTTGTTTTTGCCTATTTTGGGGCCGTCCCATTGTCTCTTAGGGCTTCTTCAGGGTTTTCAAGGTGCACTTGGTTTCCTGCATCCTCAGCCTATTGGCACTATCCCTCTTCTGGTGCATTAATGTCCATGCTCGTTGGTGTTGTTTGTGGGGTTTCCTCCACAATGGGTGTGGGGCTTCCTCATGTCATATCCGGTGACGATATTTAATACACATTGATGACTTCTAGAGGATGAGGTGGTTGTGGTTCGCTTCCCTATGGTGGTGGTGGTGCTCTGGTGCTACTTCGAGGTCATCTGGTAGTCTGGCTCGATTTTCCCTGTTTGGGTGGTGCCATGGTGGTAAGGGTGTTGTTTGTTGAGCTTAGTGTCCTTTGCAACCTATGCAACCTTAAATCTCTACTTTGTATGCTCTATCACTCTATGCCTTTCCTAATTTCACAATAACCTTTCAGTTCCCGCATGCTTGCCTTGTATCGGAGGCGTGTGAAACTTGTCAGAGACATTACCGTGATTTCATTTTAATTGAACCGTTGGTTCGCGCGTACTTGCCATTGATTTCCCTTGTCAGTTCTAGTTGGTGCGATTAATGCAGTGTCCCATCAGTTGTTTCTAGCATTCAATTCTTATAGCCACTGTCAGTTGGCGCTTCTTTTTCCATATCTGTCTTTCCCGCTATTTCCTCTTTGTGATGACAATTGGCCTTGTCTCTGTCGGGCTAGCATTTTTGAGTGTGCGTGCTCACGTTCTTTCGACGCACTACACCTCTAGTGTTGTCTTTTGATGTTCGACAGAACATGGTATTTTTTTACTATCCCTATACAACTTCAGTATGCTCCCATTGATCATTCCTCTGAGTTTTGTGCCTCCTAAATCCTTCAACTGTATAACTCTCCCATCTGTGATAGTTTTTACTTTGTATGGTCCTAACCAATGCATTCTGATTTTTACTGGATGATGAAGGGATTTACTGTCATACAACAAGAATACGTCTCCTTCCATGAAATTTTTCTTCTTCATATGTCTGTCATGCCAAGCTTTGTCCCTTTCTTTCTAGAATTCTTGGTGAAACCCTGCTAGAATCCTATCCTCCTCCATTATCATCAGTTGATTCAACCTATTATGTATTATTCCTCGTTTTTTCATGTTCGTAGTTGTTGATACGTGCATACTAGGTACCATAAATTACAGTGACACTACTACTTCTTGTCCATATACCAATCTGAATGACGTTTGTCCTGTCAATTTCTTGCATGTGGTCCTGTATTCCCATAATACTGCTGGTATCTTTAGGTCCCAATCATCCCTATTAATGTTACATATCTTCGTCAATTCATTTTCAATGATCTTGTTAAAGGCTTCCACTATGCCATTTGCTTGAGGATGATATGATGTACTCTTTTGATGATGAAATTCAAATTCATCATCCATAGCCTTAATAGTACTATTAATGAAGTGAGTTCCTTGGTCACTCATCAAAATCTTGGGGCAACCAAATCTAGTGATCACTTGTTCGAACAGGAAGTGTGTTGTTGTCTATACACTGCAATATTTGACTTGTGTTGCTTTCACCCATCTTGTCAGCTATTCCGTCACGGTGATAATGTACCTCGCTCTGGTCCTTTTTACTGGTGGGTTAATTGGTCCCACAAAATCTATTGCCCATTTGTCGAATTCCTGGAAGGTTACTTATGGTTGCGGGGGCATATCGTCCCTTCTATTTGGTTTACCAACCCTCTGACATACATTTCATTTATGGTAGTACTCCTTTGAATCTCTATGAATGGTCGGCCACCATAATCATGCGCTAATACCTTCTGTGTGGTAGATTTTTCTGCGTAATGTCCTCCTGCTATTCCCTCATGGGATTCTACTAAAATCCTTGGTATTTCATGTTCTAACACACATGTTCTCAAGATGATATTTGCACCCATTTTGTATAAGTGTCCTGCAATCAACTGATATTTTGTAGCCTAGACTATAAGGTTTTTCTTCTGCGCGGTGTTATATTCCTGTGGCGCAGTCCCTGTACTCAAGTATTGGATAATGTCTTCAAAGTATTCATTGACGATCTGGATGGAAAATAATTGTGCATCTGAAAATTTATCGTCTAGATTTGTAGGTTCCTCCCCATTCATGATCCTAGACAAATGATTTAGTCCTGCGTTCAACTTCCTTGGCTTGACTGTTACTTCAAAATCAAATTACTGAAACAACAATATCCATCTGCAAATTCTCCCCCCCAACATTGGCTTTTTGACTAGGTATTTGAGCGATGAATGATATGTGAACATCTTTAAATGTTTTCCTAGTAACTAATATCTGAAATTCTGGAGCACGTAGACCATAGCTAGGCCTTCCCTCTCTGTAGTGTTGTATTTTTTCTCTGATTCTGACAATTTTCTACTAGAAAATTCTAAAGGATGATCCAATTCTCCTGCTCTTGAATACGCTATAATAGATCCAAGTGTTATTGTCGATGCATATAAATGTACATGGAATGTCTTCTCCCAATCTAGGAATACTAGTATTGGTGCGGTTACCATATTTTTTTTTAGTGTATCTAGACCGTGTTGACAATCCTAATTCCACTAGAACTTTGTGTCTTTCCTTAGCAGTTTCTCCATTCTCGCAGTGATCTCCGCATACCCTTTTATAAATTTCCTGTAGTATCCTATGTGTCCTAATGTTGCTCTCAATTTACGGACTATTTTTGGTGGTGGAAGGTTAACAATTACTACAATCTTGGTAGGATCTACTAGAAAACCTTGCTTGCATACTATATGCCCCAATAATATTCCAAAAGGTGTTTCAAAGATGCACTTATTGATTTTTAACAATATCTGGCATTGTTTGCATCTTTCAAACATTAGCCGCAAGACCTCTACATTGTCTTTCAAAAGACTATAGACTATCCAATCATCCAAGTATACCTCTAGAAACTAGTGCATAAATTCTTTAAATGCTGCTATGACTACTCTGGAGAATATTGTTGGTGCATTATTCAATCCAAACAACGTGACTGTGTACTAGTAGGATCCCCATTCTGTAGAAAATGTGGTCTTGTATCTTTCTTTCGGTGCTATCTTCATCTGATGGTATCTTAAAAATAGGTCAATGAATGAATAATCTTCCTGTCCTCCTATGTTCTCCAACACCTCATCCGTAAAAGGTGTAGGGAACGAGTCATGTAGGCACGCATCATTCAACTTCCTCAAGTCGACGCATATTCTTATCCCCCCTTGTTTTTTTCCCTGAACTACTATCAAGATTATCCATTCTGATTCTTCTACAGGTTCTATGATACCATCCTCCAACATCCTATCAATCTCAACTTTGAGTTTTTGCTTACATATTGGATTTAGTTTGTATGGTTTTTGTCTAATCGGTCTTGCCTCAGATCTAGGCGGTATTTTCATTTCACCTAGATCTCCCTCTATGCCTTTTATTTCTATGAATGTTGTAGGGAACAGGTCTTTGTACTCGCAAGTAATTCTGTTATGATTTCCATTGTTTTCTCATTCCAGTAGTCTCCAATGCTGGCCATTTTTGGATTCTTAATTGTCCCAATTTTGACTTTCTTCACCTTGATTGGTGCAACAATTACTTATGATTCTAGTGGTATAACCTCCACTTCTCTTTCACCTTCAACATCCTCAATCCGAATATCATGTAGGTCCTCTTCATCTGGTACTTCTTCCTTCACATGTTAGCATGACAATAGTTCTTTCACTGTCTCTTTGTTTTGTTGTTGTTCTTTTGTTATGAGTTCAACTTTTGGTTCCTTAATGAATATTACCCCTCTTATTTGTTTAAGTGTTACATCTATGTTGGGGTTATCATTCTCAAATGAGAAAGTGACTGTAAAGTTCTGGTGTAGTACTATCCAGCTCGTAGTTCCTCTGCGCAGTTCTTGGTCTATATACAAGCTTTTTGGGATGCCCTCTAATGTGTGTACAAAATGATGAGGCCATTCCTCTGGGGGTATCATTTTCCACAACAATGTGCACTTATCCAAGTGTTCCGTTGGTGCCCCCTATCCATCATATTTCTATTGTTGGTTGCTTTTTTGGTCTACGCCAAACCTAATGCATAATAACCGCTTACATTGGTACCAGTCCTTGATTGTTTCTTTGTGTGCGCCCCACCATCTTGCAGGCGTGGCCTTGAGTGTTATATCTAGTGCTAAGAGTCTCTGATTTTATAACACTTAATATTTGTAGCATGTCAAGAATTCTTCTAGATCATTCAACCCATGGAAGTTGGGTGGTTCCCTTATCTTCGTACCTACCCATCTTACTATGTGGTCTATTCTTGTGCATCTTCTTGTGGAAACTTCGTGTAGCCTCTGTTGTCAATTTTCCAAACCCGTATCTGAGTCTGACACACATGAGGTGATGCTCCCCCAACTAAGTATCCCATATGCAGTTGGTTTTACGTAATCCTCATATTGCGCAGTTTTTCTGTACAACTGGCTAATTTCCTCCAGGTCCAAACAAGTAGGATCTACGAACCTTTCTCCTTCTGATGGATCTAATGGCGCAATTCCCGTGCATTCGCCTGAATCGAAGGTCATTTTTTGATTCTTTAAGTTGATTATGGCCTGGTTATCAAATGCCCAATCCAAACCGAGTGATGATGGATAAGGTGTTGTGTCGTCTACTATATCTATTACTTCGAAGTCATCTTTAGTGCGCAATCCATCCAGGTCTAATGTCACTCCTTTTAGTCTCCCAATTGGTAGAACTCTATGTTGACTTGCTAGTTTCAACTAAATCATTGAATATCCTAATGTGGGCTCTCCTATAGATTTCCATGTCTTCTTGGGTAATACATTGACTTCACATCCTAAATCCAGTAAGATATCTCCCATGTTGAAATCTCCAATGTTGGTGTTCATCCTGAACTCCCTACTTTTCTTCTCCTTGTATGTAGGTGAATGCCTTTTTTTTGTTCTACATTTCCTTTTGTTTCTACGCTACATATTTCTAGCATATTTTTTAATATTGTGACAGAGGATGGATCATTTAGTAATTTTACACATGATTGAAAAAATCCTTTGATCATAGTTACTTGTCCCAGGGGTTGTGTTGCTTTGGTTTGATCCAACGATGGAGGCATCTCATACTCATGTGCTTCCTTACTATGCTGCACGGTTTATGTCGATGCAATGTTTGGCTTTAGAAATTATTGACTGGTTGTTTGAATATCTCATTCTCATTCTACGCATCAAATTGCTTCCTTGGTTCGACATTATTCTTCACCCATTAGTGTTGTACTACCTCTTGTCGTACTGCGTCTTTTCCTATTTTAGATCCTCAGTTTGTAACTATGTTGATGTTTCTTCCTTCATCCCTTGCTTCTGCTGAAATACATTGAACATTCTAATTGTTTTGATTCCACTTTTCCTGGATCTTTCCTAGTAGTGCAGGACATTCTTCTGTGTCGTGATTTGATGCGTGACAATACATACAAGTCGTTGGTGGAAGTGAACATTCTCTTGCATAGTGTCATGGTTGTTGAAAATTGTGACATACCGTTGGTCCTCTACCTCTTCCAAATCCTCCTCTTGTTCTTCCTCTACCTCTGTAGCCAACTCGATCCCCTCACGACGCATTATACTGAGGTGTCAGGTTATATTGTGTGGTATTGTAGTGTGGTTGTGCAGTATTATATGGTTGTTGCGCAGTATTATACTATTTTTGCACAATGTTGTATGGGGATGGTACTTGGTTAAACTGAGGTGCGGCTTTCCAGATCATCATTTCTGTCTTCACCCTGTATGCATCTGATGTCCTCTCTCTCATCAACTCCATGGTTCTACATTATTTGTCATCATGGCCTACTGACTTGCAAACATTGCAATACAAAATCTTTGGGATTTTCTGGTACTTCTTCATCATTGGGAAGTGATATGGATAGTGTCCATGTTTCTTACATATTTTTCACTAAATTCCTCCTGTTGTTAACAAATTTGGAATTCATGTTGCCATGTAATGCACAAATTTTGGACATTTGTTCTTATGGTGTCCTTTTATCCTACATGTGGTACACCAAACAGATTCTCTTTTGTCCTAAATTTTGTTATGGTTTAGCCAGAATGTTAAGTTCTTCAAATCCTCCTTCATCTCCTCGATGGCTAGATCTATCTTCTTATATTAGTTTTCTTCCAGTTGCAGGGATCCTTGTAGAGCCTCTACCTACATCTTAAACTTTTGTTGTCATAGTGGATATTTCAAGCGTGGTAATAGTGATTTGACGAAAAGGTTCATGTGTTCCATATCTATCGTGACATATTTCATCTTTCCTTTCAGTCACTTGAATCTTTGTTCAATCTCCCATACGGATTCTCCTCGTTTCTATCTAATCTCTATCATCTCGTTCATGTATTGGTCCTCTGAACTTGGCTTCTAAAATTCATTTATCAACAACTTCTTGATATATCCAATTTTTCTAGTTGTCCCTGGCGGATTGTTTGTGGCTAAAATGATATACCAATATAGTGCATGATCTCTTAGTGTGATAGATAAATTTTCAAGTTTAGTGTCCTCGTCTGTGATCTGTTTCTCTTCCCAGATATTTTCACAGATAAACAAGTGCTTCTTCGGGTCTTCCGACGCTTCTCCTTTGAATTCTGGTAACCTAATGATGGGATCGTGTCCTGCTATCCTGAATGTTGAACTACTCCCTCCGTGAAGTGTATATACTTGACTAATGCTTCCATAACTAGCTCCCCCAGTTGTTGTTCCTTGTGTATATGTACTTCATGTTTTCTTCCTTCTCCCAAAATTCAGTTGTCTAAATGGTGGTGTTCTTCTTGTTGTGTTAGTCGCACATGGGTTTATGGGTTCCACAATGACATTAATATGGATAGGATTTATGCCTTCTATTCCCACTCTTGGACCTCTCGTCTTCCTCTCATATTTTGTGCGCAGGATTTCCTCAATCTGCTCCACAACCCGAAGATCCTCTACCTCCTCTTCATCACTTTCCAATCTTTCCGTCGCGGCTACAACTCTTGTTTTTGTGTTCACCTTGTATTGGTAGGGTACTCCACTGCACGTATTTTCCAATCAAACAGAAAGATACTAGGTAGTACACAGTGTAACGTTGGTTCACCCCCTCCTGGGCTACGTCCACAAATATCTATCTCTTAGGATTTTATTATGGTCAAAGAGATATCACGCCGTGCATGTTTACAATCTTAGTTCTACCTCTTTCACACTGACTCCTTGATGCATTCGGGGATAACTATATATCACCAGGATCCTCATCCTATTATCTAACCCTCAGGATCGAGTCACTCCCTCCTTTCTTCACTCACCGACTTAATGATTCGTACAGTTCTTGCAATACTCTTCCCCTCTGTCCTGTCTCCCTTTTTGTGTGTCTCTCTCTATTAGCCTCCCTCTCTTCTTCTCAGTACTACTTATTTATATCTCTAGTTCACCAACCATTACAATGTATTACAAAAACCATAACCCTAGTGTTGTTAGGTCTTTCATGCATGCGCGTGTGCTTCTTTTCCTTACAGTTGTCTCTTTTCTCTTGCATTCCTTTCTTCCCAAAATAGCCTTTCTTTCTGATTCAACCTGCTTCCAACAAAATTATGAGCACCTAAACATCCATAATACTAACATACTCCAAACATGGAGAGAATATGTAGATTTCTAGCCAGTCCTCTCTCGTTTTGTAGTTCTAAAATACATTTCCAAATATGCTTCCAAAGCAGAGGGGAGATCAGATACCTACCACCACATGTTGACTAGAATTGCATCTGCATCACATATAGAGGACCCTTCCTCAAATGCTTATCGACATTTGAACTCAGAAGAAATTGTAGAATGAGACATAAGTGCCCAAGAAACTTTCCATATGCTCCAAAAGTTACCCCTTGTCACATGTAACCACACCTTCACCAAATTCAATGTTGGCCATCAAATATTTCGTCGAGTCTCTTATGATTCTCCTAACTTCTTATATAGATTCAATTTCATTTATGCATATCTAATATGTCATATTTTTATTGACCATATATGTTTTATTGACCTCACAAAACATTGGACATATAACCAAGCATGTAAAAATGAAAAGTGGAAAAAAGACACCTCCTCATAGTTGTCCATGTATGACCACCTTTTACTACAATACCAAACAAAGATTCCAATTCCTTTGTTGAGTTTTGTTGGAGTGAGTTTCTTTTATACAAACCCTTTCATTCCTTCTCTAAGGATATAGGTCTTTCAAAATAAGGCATTGTGGCTAATTGGGAGATCATAAGAAATGACTACCATGTATGGTTGTAACATCCCCAATTCGATGGATTTAATTGTTGGATTTCCACTGATGATAATGAGACACAATTTGATTTTTGTTGTCGTTGACACTATGACGAAGAGTGCATACTTTATTCCAGTGTGTATGATGTATTAGGCACCGAACATAGATAGAGTAATTTTTAGCAAGATTGTGAGGTTGCACAGTATACCAAGAAGGATCATATCTGATCGAGGATCGGTGTTTACATGATGATTTTGGACTAGTTTCCAAGAGGCTTTGAGAATGAAACTAAATTTTAGTACAACATATCACCTTGAAACAGATGGAAACATAGAAAAAACGAACCATATTTTAGAGGATATTATGAGAATGTATGTGATGGATCAACATAAATGCTGGGAATAATTCTTTCCATTGGTCTAATTCATGTACAACAAAAGTTATCAAAGTACGATTAAGATGGCACCTTTTGAGTTTATTTATGGATGCCCATGTTGGACACCTCCAAGTTGGGATAGACTAGGGGATAGGATTTTGATAGGACTAGAAGTGATCGAAGAAATGGAAGAACATATGCAATCGATAAGGCATAGGATTAAAGAAGCGCAAGATCGACAAAATAGTTATGTTGATGCACATCCCATTGACCGCAGTTATGAGGTTGGCGACAAAGTTTTCTTTCAGGTAAAACCGCATAAAATTTTGATCAAGTTTGGAAACAGTGCTTAACTCTCTCCTACATTTGTGGGGCCTTTCAAAGTTTTGGAAAAGAAAGGACTCATGGCTTACCGACTAGCCTTGCTTGACACTTTGAGGTGTATGCATGATGTATTTCATGTATCTGTTTTACGACATTATATTTCAGATCCATCACATGTTATTGAGTTGAGTTCTTTGTAGGTGTCGGATGAGGGTGCTCTCATGGTGGATCCAAACTGCATACTGGACCATCGCACTTGAAAACTATGACGTCGAATATTCGATCAAGTCAAGGTCCAATGGGACAACTATAGTTCATGCTCGGCTACGTGGGAGGACGCATATGAGATACATCAACAATTTCCTTATTTGTTTGATAGATTGGATATTTAGTTTTGTGTCAGATACACTTATTTCTTTCATTTAGATTGTACAGACTTTGGGACAAAGTTTTAATAAGAGGGGGTGTATGTAACATCCAGTTACACTGCGCACATTTTATTCTGACTTATTCTTTGAGGACACTTGCGAGCAAGTGATCTAGTTATGGTACATTGTGATTTTTGTTTGATTATGAGTTATATTATGGTGTCATGATGATTAAATTTTGATTTCTAGATGTATATATATATTGACAGGTATTATTGATGAGTTCTCTTGAGTGTGCATGATACATTACAGGTTGATGATGTCGATGACATCAAAGAGATTCCTTGGACTTGAGATTGAGTTAGGGAGTGGATTTGTATTTGGTTTGAGTATTTTATTTACATGCATGTGATATATGATTGATTCCAATATGGATTTATGTATATGGATATTTGACATTTTCTTTGTCAGTGGATGTAGGCACGGTGACGTTTATTAATTCGACTCACATATGGAGTAAAGGGGTCATACACATAAACCAAATAGATGAAGGAGAGGTGTGGTAACATCCTTGTCACAACCCACTATAACTCCCATCGTGACTTGAACTATAGGTTAATGATTACCTAGTTTGATTACCTAGTAACTGAGATAGTTGCTCACGAAGAATTCTAAGGGGCACATAATAAAGTAGAATCCTTATTCCTTAGAAAACTCTTAGTCTCTCACAAGGTCAACTGAGTGGAGTGTTAACTCCAAGTGTCGGTCAAACTTCCAAACTAGTCAAAGGCGAGTGGCACCCTTGGAGAATGGAGGTACGCCTTGAAGGACAAATCGCGCAAACAAAATGTGAGTCAATAAAAATCTAGAAGGTCTAGAAAATAAAAATAAAATACTTAGACTTTGTTAGAAAAGAGCATGCAAATGATTATTAAATTATAAACAAGAAAATAGGAAAAAGTCTAAATCTAAATAAATGACTAAAAAAATTATTAAATAAGTGAAGGGAATTGAGATATAATAAACTCTAGGAAAAGAGGGAATAAGAATTAAAGGTTGGGTAGATGCACATGTGTGAATGAAAATAATAAAAGAGTTTTTTAAATAAAAAGTAATTAAAACATTCAAGAGAATAGGTGGTCCATATATAGTAGCATCTTAAGTCAATCTACCACTAATCACAACTAAAAGACGACTCATAATCCAAGTCAAACTAAAATCTAGTTAGGGGACAAAAAATAAATGAGGGATTGGGGAACTAACAATCAACTAAGAGAAAAAATAGGAACACATTGGGGAATGTGAGGGAAATTTTCTAATCAATTAAAATAAAAAGGGAAATTACTTGCGCAACTTATGGAGAGTGTGACAAGTGGTGTGGGTGAATAATCATTACTTAAATTATTAAAAATTGTTTATTATGCATGAGAGGAAATGTATCATTGAGATTTTTCCTATAAAATAAATGGAGAGGAAGAGAGAAGGGATATATCACTTGGGAAGTATTGTTATGCTGCCAAAATTTTTCTTGACTAATTTTTACTTGTGAGAGTTGGGATTCCCAAACTTATGTAAAGAGTGGAAGCTCTTCATTGTGAGGCAAGTTTTGGGTGCTATTGATTTATTGTTTCTTGTGTGTGGCCTCTTTGTGGCTCAAGGGGATAAGGGGGAAGGAGAGTACCCCTAGCATTGGATCAAAGGTACTAGTGTAGTCCTTGGATTAGTAGGTGAAAGCGAGGAAGTCTTAGCACAAGTTTCTAAATCAAGATCAACTTCAACCACTTCAACCAACTGTTCTTACTATTATGGTATTCATCAATTCAGTTCTATCTTGTTAAATTATTTCAATATGGGTACCTTCGAAATTCTTATTGTACGATAAAATGTACATGTATTTGCCTGGACACTGATATCTCCTATTGTACTGCATGGTTTGAATCATTCCTCAAAATGAAATTTTATGATATTGTTATTAAAATGGTTATTTAAATGAAACAAAACAATTGTATATAATGTAGTTAACATTGACTCAATCATTTGACATCTGTATTTTAGTTTTCACTGAATTAGTTCAATGCAAAGTCCTGTACATTTATGCGGATTGAATATGGAATGTGAATTCATTATATATTTTATAAGTATTGAATATAAAATGTGAATCTGCAGTCCTTGTTTAAATATCAACATAGAAGAATTTAAAGTAATTTTCAGAACATGATTTCGATTTAACTACTTGTCATGAACTACATTGATAATTTCTAGAAAATTTTAATTCATATTAGAACTCATTTCCTTCCTGATGTAATAGTTTTCTCAAATAATTACGGTCATATTGTAGGGAAGTTGTTTAGTATGCTAGTTGTTGTCGTCATCGCGTAAGGAAATGTAAATCCGAGAGTTACTACAATGCTGAAATGTTTAATGTTGCATTTTATTTTAATTAATGAGTAAGAATTAATAATCTCTTGTACAAGACTGAGGATTTCTATGTATGTGTGTATGACTATTATGACGTCAATACTATAAATGATGCAGGAGCATCTCTCCATGCAGCCAACCAGCCAACCACATCAGCGCGCACGCATTCAAAGGCTGAAGAGAGGCGCAGCCTCATTTGAATTTGAATTCAATGTAAAATTTAATGTGCTTAGGATTTTGAGCCAGGAAATCCATGCTACATGCAAGCATTAGATAGGATCGGATTTAATGCAGATCGACTAAGATCTAGTTCTGGATAGCAGACTAGACAGACATTGATGTAATTTATTAGGGTAGGTAAATCCTAGAGGGAAGTGCTCGATGAGCACCTCAGGTAAAAGAGATTTGGATATCTCATTTTGAGTTAGAGAGACGAGTTAGAGGATGATTGTAGGAGAAGAGCCAGAGAGAGCTCAGGAGCACCATTGTAAAATACAGGAATTTTCCATTTAATATAAGAGAAGAAGTTTTTCCGGCATTATTCTGTCTTATATGCATGTCTGTATGTGTTCTTTGTATATGTTGTGAATGTATGTTATGTGGATGCATTCTGCAGGAGTTTGTGTGATTTTCAGGAGAAGGTCTTTGAGTTTTCATGCCAGGAGGGCGTGACAGAGCACTGCGGTCTCTGAATACCGGTGCACAGAGGATGCACTTCTAAACACTGTGGGGTTCAAACAAAGACGTGCTGAGGCACAAGAGACTGAAGTCAACAGCTCAGGAGGAAGATCTCAAGGATACTGAATACCTTGGAGGCAAGGCTGTGTGGGAGAAGACACAGTTGCAGACAGAATCATGGAGGATTATGTAGAGCTCTGCCAAGTGGGCATTGAGCATACACACAGGTTGTGTTGGAAAAGAAATCTGCTATGAGTTCTTAAGGTGAAGCATAATCACTGAGGATTTTGGGAGAGCTCTACCAGAGGGGCATTGAGCAGGTGCATAGGTGCACAGGAAGACATAACCGTTGGAGTGTTCTGTGGAAGAGAAGATACTCCGCCAGGAGGGCGTCGAGACGGTGTGCAAGCAGGCACAGGAGGAAAGAACTCTTTGAGTTCTGGAAGTTAAGGGAAGAATCCACTGAGGTATTCTCACGTGGTTACTGAATACCCATAAACTCAGCCAGAGGAGGCTTGAGCAGAAGCATAGCCAGGAAGGCGTCTGTTTTATTCTCCATCTGAGGGAGAAGAAGGACAAAATCCCCCAAGGGGTCTGAGTGTTCGTAAAAGCTCAGAAGGGATAGCGCCAGAGTGTCCGTGAGGAGACTCTGCGAGGAGTGCAGGAATCGGGAGAACCCTTTGAGGATTCAAAGGAAGAAGCTCAAGAAGGATAGCGTTCTCATACACGCAGTGAGACTCAAGTCGAGGGGTTCGAAGAGGAGAAAGAGCACAAAGGTCGAAGCCTTTGGGAACGTGAAATTATTCCAAGTCTGGGAAGAAAGTGCATCATCTCAGGAGGAGAGGCGACAACCCTCAGATCGGCCTAAAGAAGAGATATGGACCGTTGGTTTTATACGTCCAGGAGGAGCTCAAGAGGAGCCTACAGAAGTAGGAGACCGACAGTCGTTGGATCTCATACAGGAATCCCGACTGCCGTTGGATCGAGAGAAGAGTTGCGCGGAGATTAACCTCTGGAGGAGGAGCGCACGAGGAGGATTTATCTGAGCCGTCAGATCTGGGATCAGATCGCCGACAGCCGTCGGATCTGCAGGATTTGCGCGGGAGTTAACCCCGTGAATAGGAGGAGAAGTCCCGATCAAGGGTGGAGCCATCGGGATATCAACCATCGGGAAATTGACATTCCTGAGGTCGTAAGAACTGGGACAGCGCAAGTTGCAAAATCCTGAGAGTTAATCTGAGTTGTCCGTCTGAAGAGGGACACGTGTCACGCGATCGTCCGTATCGGAGATCCGAGGCACTAGTCATCGGGACTTGGAGGTCTCAAAACGTCGACAAGATCAAAGCCATCCATCTGAGGGACAGGTGTCGGAGATCAAGTGACCGTCGGCATAAGCATTCAGCGGGAAATCAGAGTTCCTGAGAACAAGAGGAACGGGACATTGGAAGTCTCGAAATCCCAACATAATCGGGACCGTCCATTTGAGGAGGACGCATGGCAGGAGATCGATGCTCTATCAGGAGAGGGGCCGACAAGGAGTCAATCCATCGGATTTTGATCATCGGGATATTGGAGGTCCCGGTGACAAGTGAATTGTGCCCTTTGAATTCGTGAACCGCGAAACCCCGATCAGTGGGGGCCAACTGTCAGAACAGGAAAGGATGAGGACAACGCCACAGCGGAGGAGGACAGCTGTCAACTAAATGGAGAATTGGGATTTGGACGATAGGGAATCCCGTAGATGTTTGCATCGTGACATCGCAAACCCCGAAACCCCGATAAGAGAATATGACTACGGTCGTATGGGATGACGGTCATGTGGACCAGAGCGTAGCCAGACGAGGCTAGGCGAACAGGACGCGCATCGGGATATCGGGGATCGGAGGATCGCGGATCCTAAAGACATGTGCCCTTTGACATCAAAAGTGCTGAAACTCCGATGGAGTGGTAAGACCAAGGCCACGGAGTAATGGTTATATGGACCAAGAGCGAAGGTAGAAGGGGTGTGCATTTGTGAGCAGGAGCTCATCAGAGAATCGAAGATCGGGAATTGGAGAGGCGAGGAGTTCTCAACAGCGAGGACTGCGAAAACCCCGAACCCCGATACAGAGTCGAAGATAACCAAGGTCAAGTGCTGAAATCCATGGAAGGTAAAGAAGGACCTGTGGATCGGGTAATTGAGCAGAGATCCCTGAGGGAATCTAAAGAGCCGGTTCGGCTCAGAAGAAAGGGATTGAGAATCGATCCTGTGAGCAGGAGGTCAGGTATAGGGACCCTGCGGGGTAGATAGAAAGGACCTCGCCTGCATCAAGTGGTATCAGAGTGAGTTCTTATCTGTATATTTCAGGCAGGAAGTGAGACAGGAGGAGGAAAGAACTCTGATACATGTCAGAGTGGTATCAGAGCTAGTTCTTGTCTGTATATTTCAGGCAAGAGGAGAAAAAAGGAAGCAGAGAAAGACAGAGTTGGTGAGGACTCTGTAACAACTTGTTTGCAGGTAGGCAACAGTCTATAGACAGTCAACAGGACTGTAGGATGAAGCTGGAACACTCAGGGATGCAGAGTGACAGTAGCAGATCTATCAGGGAGGCAGATAGATGCAAAAAGATGGCTACTGAAGGCCATAGAAAGAAGAGAAAGGCAGAAAAGCTTGCCGAATTTGATAAAGAAATGACAAGAGGCCTCTACGAATTAAAAGCAGACATAGAGGATTTTGAACTATGGATAAGGCGGGATACGAGGAGGAGAAGAATGCGTGAATTGCCCATGAAGAAGGCAAAGGTGAAATGGCCAGTCAGAGAGCTGATGGTCATGAGACAGCGCAGGCTGTTGAGAAAATGGTTGAGGTATGCTGAAAACCTCAAGGCCACAGAGGAAAAGGTAATTTGTGTCTGTTGGCCAGAGACTGGAAAAGGTCTCGATGATTGGGATGATGAAGAGGATAAATTCGGATCAGCTGAGGATCTCAAGCACTGCTAGGAGGGCAGAGAAGAAGGAATTTCTATTTTCCAGGAGGGCAATGAAAAGGATCGTTGCAGGATCTCGAAGACTGCCGGGAAGGCGGAGGAAGCATCGAAGACTACCAAGAGGGTAGAGATGAAAATTTGGGACCATCCGAAGGTCCCATAAAGAGTTCAATTCAGCAAGGAGTGCTAATGAATATGGGATCGGTTGATCTCATGGTCTGCCAGGGAAGCAACGGAAGCATCCCATATTGCCAGGTAGACAGGGATGAGCAGATGAATTTGGATCAGCCAGAGGAGCTGACAGGGAAAATGAGACTGTTTGATAGTCTCATAAATTCAGAGATGAATTTAGATCAGTAGGTGCAGCTGACAGAAGGGGTGAAAAATCAGAATGATATTCTGATGATTGGGGGAATTGGATTATTCCTACCATTTGGCCGAGAAGAGGTAGAAAATTCTGTTGTAGATGATACAACAACAGCAGAAGAACAGTCATCAGAGACTGTCAAGAAAATATTGGAGCAGACTTTGGAAGCTTCTCAAGAGGACAAAGAAGAGAGTGAGCGTTCTGAGGAATGGCTCAACACATTCATCATTGAAGCTGAAGAAACTGCAACAGGAGAATTTGCAGCAGAAGCAGAAGAAGAGGATGATGAGCATTCTGAGGAATGGCTCAGCAGTTTCAACCATGAAGCTGAAAACAATGCAACAGAGGAGGTTGCAGAAGCAGAGGAGGAAGAGGCAGACGACATTTGATTTGCTGATCTGTGGGATCAAATTGAAGCCCTGGAGGAAAGGATAAAAGTGCAGGGAAGGCACATCCAACAGGTGAAGTTGAAAATAGATGAGGAAGGCGTGGGAGATCATGATGATCTGCCCAATGACCAAAAATTTTTGCAGCTAAGGAGACTGCAACAACAGAGCCAGCCATTGGAGCAGCTGGACCGAGAGATAGAGGATATCATAAGGCTGATGTTGGGGTCAGCAAGAACTACCAGCGAGGAGTAGCTGGGCAGAGAAGAGACAGCAACAACAGCAGTGAAACAGCAGCAGCAGCAGCAGGATGGAGCGAATGGAAAGCTCCAGAGATTCGTTTGGGATCCAGGAGGATTCCAACAGCTACAGGGGAAGCTCATGAGTAGGAGCTCATGATTTTTGCAGTTGTGGAGTATGATGCAGGAGCATCTCTCCATGCAGCTAGCCATCCAGCCACATCAGCGCACACGCATTCAAAGGCTGAAGAGAGGCGCAGCCTCATTTGAATTTGAATTCAATGTAAAATTTAATGTGCTTAGGCTGTTGAGCCAACAAATCCATGCTATATGCAGGGATTAGATAGGATCGACTTTAATGTAGATCGTCTAAGATCTAGTTCTGGATAGCAGACTAGATAGCCATTGATGTAATTTATTAGGGTAGGTAAATCCTGGAGGGAAGCGCTCGATGAGAACCTCAGGCAAAAGAAATTTGGATATCTCATTTTGAGTTAGAGAGACGAGTTATGGGATGATTGTAGGAGAAGAGCCAGAGAGAGCTCAGGAACACCATTGTAAAATACAGGCATTTGCCATTTAATATAAGAGAAGCAGTTTTTCCTGCATTATTTTGTCTTATATGCATGTGTGTATGTGTTCTTTGTATATGATGTGAATGTATGTTATGTGGATGCATTTTGCAGGATTTTGTGTGATTTTTAGGAGAAGGTCTTTGAGGTTTCATGCCAGGAGGGCGTGACAGAGCACTGCGGTCTCTAAATACCAGTGCACAGAGGATGCACTTCTGAACACTGCGAGGTTCAGATAAAGACGTGTTGAGGCACAAGAGACTGAAGTCAACAACTCATGAGGAATACCTCAAGGTTATTGAATACCTTGGAGGCAAGGCTGTGTGGAAGAATACACAATTGCAGACAGAATCGTGGAGGATTCTGTAGAGCTCTGCCAAGTGGGCATTGAGCATGCACACGGGTTGCGTTGGAGAAGAACTCTGCTGTGAGTTCTTAAGGTGAAGCAGAATCACTGAGGATTCTGGGAGAGGTCTGCCAGAGGGGCATTGAGCAGGTGCATAGGTGCACAGGAAGACAGAACCATTGGATTGTTCTGTGGAAGAGAAGATACTCCTCCAGGAGGGCGTCGAGACGGTGTGCAAGCAGGCACAGGAGGAAAGAACTCTTTGAGTTCTGGAAGTTAAGGGAAGAATCTACTGAAGGATTCTCACAGGGTTACTGAATACCCGGAAACTCAGCCAGAGGAGGCTTGAGCAGAAGGATAGCCAGGAAGGCATCCGTTTTATTCTCCATCTGAGGGAGAAGAAGGACAAAATCCCCCAAGGGGTCTGAGTGTTCGTGAAATCTCAGAAGGGATAGCGCCAGAGTGTGTGTGAGGAGACTCTGCGAGGAGTGCAGGAGTTGAGAGAATCCTTTGAGGATTCAAGGGCAGAAGCTCAAGAAGGATAGCGTTCTCATATGCGCAGCGAGACTCAAGTTGAGGGGTTCGAAGAGGAGAAAGAGCGCAAAGGTCAAAGCCTTTGGAAACGTGAAATTCTTCCAAGTCTGGGAAGAAAGTGCAGCAGCTCAGGAGGAGCGACGACAGTCGTCAGATCGGCCCGAAGAAGAGATCTGGACCGTTGGTTTTATACGTCCAGGAGGAGCTCAAGAGGAGCCTACAGAAGTAGGAGACCGATAGCCGTTGGATCTCATACAGGAATCCCGACAGCCGTTGGATCGGGAGAAGAGTTGCGCGGAGATTAACCTCTGGAGGAGGAGCGCACGAGGAGGATTTATCTAAGCCGTCANAGTTAACCCCGTGAACAGGAGGAGAAGTCTCGATCAAGGGTGGAGCCATCGGGATATCGACCATCGGGAAATCGGCATTCCTGAGGTAGTAAGAACTGGGACAGTGCAAGTTGCGAAATCCCGAGAGTTAATCTGAGTTGTCCGTCTGAAGAGGGACACGTGTCACACGATCGTCCGTATCGGAGATCCGAGGCACTAGGCATCAGGACTTGCAGGTCTCGAAACACCGACAAGATCAGAGTCGTCCATCTGAGGGACAGGTGTCGGAGATCAAGCGACCGTCGGCATACGCGTTCAGCAGGAAATCAGAGTTCTTGAGGACAAGAGGAATGGGACATTGGAAGTCTCGAAATCCCGACATAATCGGGACCTTCCATTTGAGGAGGACACGTGGCAGGAGATCGACGCTCTATCAGGAGAGGGGCCGACAAGGAGTCAATCCATCAGATTTTGATCATCGAGATATTGGAGGTCCCGGTGACAAGTGAATTGTGCCCTTTGAATTCGTGAACCGTGAAACCCCGATCAGTGGGGGCCAGTTGTCGGAACAGCAAAGGAGGAGGACAACACCGCAGTGGAGGAGGACAGATGTCAACTAAACGGAGAATCGGGATTTGGACGATCGGGAATCCCGTAGACGTTTGCATCGTGACATTGCAAACCCCGAAACCCCGACAAGAGCATATGACTGCGGTCGTATGGGATGACGATCATGTGGACCAGAGCGTAGCCAGACGGGGCTAAGCAAACATGACGCGCATCGGGATATCGGGGATCGGAGGATCGCAGATCCTAAAGACATGCGCCCTTTGACATCGAAAGTGTCGAAACTCCGATTGAGTGGTAAGACCAAGGCCACGGGGTAATGGTCATATGGACCAAGAGCCAATGTAGAAGGGGCGTGCATTTGTGAGCAGGAGCTCATCGGAGAATCAGAGATTGGGGATTGGAGAGGCGAGGAGTTCTCAACAACGAGGACCACGAAAACCCCAAACCCCGATACAGAGTCGGGAATAACCACGGTCAAGTGCTGAAGGCCGTGGAAGGTAAAGAAGGACCTGTGGATCGGGTAATTGAGCAGAGATCCTCGAGGGAATCTAAAGAGCCGCTTCGGCTCAGAATAAAGGGATTGAGAATTGATCCTGTGAGCAGGAGGTCAGGTATAGGGACCCTGCGGGGTAGATAGGAAGGACCTCGCCTGCGTCAATAAACATGGTATGGAATCATATTAAACTTTTGAAGTGCACCCCCTCAGGTTGGAATTTGACAGTCAAAATACCCATCAGAGGGAATCTTACCCATATTTTACTGTCATTTTTTTCAGCTTACCGTCTCTTGAAACAACTAACAAAGTCCATTATATGTATTTTTTATGGGAAATAAATTTTCAAAAACATCATTATAGTTTAGAATTTCGATTTGTTAGAGGAGTTTGGAGTCTGGGACTATGCAGGATGTGCTAGAGCATATGTGAGGCCCTGTGGTACCGTGCACGCATCATGTCATGGATGTGCTGGCAGCAACGAGAGTTCGGACGCAACCATTCCCAAATCCCAAAATTGTGTTTGTGTATTAACTTAGCCACCTACCAATCTTTAATTAACTTTGGAGTATGCGTTGAGCCGTGAAAAGATGGGGGATTAAGTTGTTCCTGTTTTATTTATTTGCAATTTCCGACATTACCAACATTATTTGTGTTTGGGTATTTTATGTGACATTATTTGTGTTTGGAGATTATATGTTAGACACAAGAATTTGGAAATAAAAATGACTCGATCACTATTGCAGGAGTGTCTTCTCCTCCCTATGGTGAGGACTTGCACGGTAGAAATGGATTGATAACGATTGCAGGAGCGTATTTTCCTCCCTATGGTGAGGACTTTCATGGTGGAAATGGATCGATAACTATTGAAGGAGCGTCTTCTCCTCCCTATGGTGAGGACTTTCACAATGGAAATGGATCATCATCTTCTGGGATAAGATTTTCAAATGGTCTCATTATTATATGTTTCCTCATTATTACAGGTTTCATTGATAATTTCAATCCCCATTTCCAGTTTTTTAAATGTAGTTTTGTTTAATAATTGGATTTGAAATTTGGGAGCTATGGACCTCATTCTCTGTGTTTTTTTTTTATAATTTATTTTTTCTGTGTTTTCGTTTTAATAAAAAAAATCTAAATATGAACCTATATTCTCTCAGTGAAACTTCTAACTTTTATCAAATAACCATCAAAATAATCCCATCCTCTCGGAGGAATCCACTTTACTTTTAATATTTCAAGTGGAATAATGAGTTTTCTTGCTTGTTTCAAGTGGAATAATCCTGTATTGTTGGAGGAATCCACTTGTAAGATTTTAAGTGTTTTTTTTTAATTAAAAAAGGTTTAAATGTGAAAATGATGAACATTTGAAATTAACAACTCTAAGTCAAGCTTTTACCAATTAACCATTAAAATAATCATTTCCTGTTGGAAGAATCCACTTGTAAAATTTTAAATGGAATAATGAGTTTTCTCTTTTATTTCCACTACTTCACTAAAGCTACCATGCTCAATTTCCCACCTACCAATATTGAGCACTGGGTAAATTTGACATGGGCTGAATTTGGCATGCTTGATGTTATGGAGATATGTGTGTTAGTTGTTTGCTTTTCTTTATTCTTATTTTTAATTACATTCAGAAAAGAAAGTATGGTAAACAATGAGCACTGGATAAATTTTACATGGGTTGAATTTGGCATGCTTGATGTTATGGAGATATGTTTGTTAGTTGTTTTCTTTTCTTTATTCTTATTTTTAATTACATTCAGAAAAGTAAGTATGATAAACAAAGGTGCAATTTATAATAGCATCATGTATTTGGTAAGGCAACATTGATGGTTGTATATGGAAGTTGTTCAATAGTAATCTTTTTGCATCTAATTGTGTATATTTCAAATTATACATGTTAATTTTTTATCTAAACTTTTATCATTGAAGGACACAATTTTAAACAAAACCTTGTTTGACCGGAGATATAAACACTTAAAACATCAAAAACAATTAATCTGACGGGTAAAGAGGAATCCAAATTCCAACATTGCACCCCTTAGCCGATCAAGTGTTGATGTTGTAAGACGTCTTCCCATTAACATAGAGACATGTCATGGCCAAGCCACACCAAATTGGTGTATGATCCCCCTCTGCCCAACTATTTGACTCGTAATGTCTACGGAGGCCTACATACCCTACCCCGCTATGGATTTAAACTTGTGACTTCTTAAGAGGAAACACATGTTCTTAACCATTAGGCTCACTCAAGCTGTATCCATTGAAAACATAAAATGAGCGTGGTTAATTATAATAGTAAGATCTTTTAAATTTTACCAAATTATTGAATTATTTGTATACATATTTTTAAATCAAATATGTATGTGAAATAAAAGAAAGTTTCATTTAAATAAAGGATTATTGAATAAGTAAAAAGAGGATTATAGACTAACCAATGTTTTCTTATTGACGAGTAAGTGTCACAAATTGATATTATAATTTTAAATTTGAATAGAATCCCTTAAACTTTATAACTTAATGGATTATATGTAAAGTACACCATTATAATTGCATTCCTTAAATTAGTGGAATTTTACTAGAATTGCATTCCTTAAATTAGTGGAATTTTATTATTTCTAGTATGTTCAAGGATGAATACCATACAACGTTAAACGATAATCCACTTCTAAATAAGTCAGTAATGCAAGATTTTGGACATTAATAATGGATGTAATAAATTATAAATCTGTATGACTTAGATTATAGATATATAAAAGGTAAGTGTTAATAATTAAAATGAAGTGAATTAATGGATAAGGATTATTAAATATAAGCTTTTTAAAAAAAAATTGTAAATAAGTAAGTTATTTGATATCGGATTATTAAATTAACGATTACTCATTTGGCGTTTAATTGGGATAATAGTTAAGTTGAAAGATTTTGTGATTATAAAAATGTAGCTCAGAATTTGTCTTATGGTTCATTTAGTGACTTGAATCTATAAATATTGGTTTTTGTTGTATGATACCTGTGTATATAGATTTGTTTTATTTCGCGACCATAAAATATTAAAAGTGATTCCGTATACTTAGAATTGTTAGGCTTATTAAATAGTTCTTTAATTATTAAAAAGATCAATTTGTTTTATTGATGGAAATTTTTAGTTAAATGCCTTGGATTTAGTCTTGAGAGTTAGACTAGAATTGAAACTGGGTAATAGATACCTTCTTGTTCCTCAGAACTACAGCTAGTCTTCAGACATTAAATGGTCAAAATAAATCGGATGAATCATGAACTTGAGCATCGATTATGTTTCTTGAAGGTCCTAACCTTGCAGGGTAGGTTGGGCAGGTAGACATTATTACTTTTTTATTTATGCTATGTTGCTAGCATTTACACATGTTAGATATTTTAAGGTATCGATGACAATGAATCATAACATAGATGTGTTGTTTATATTGATTGAAAAAAAAATCACTATTTATTCGTGTTCATTACATGTGTTGTGGTATGGAAGGGTTCGTTACAATGGCATGTTCATCGCATCCCTTTGTACACTCCTAATGAGAAAACATATGAAGATGGGATAGCCATATTACCATACAACCAAACATGGATATGAATGAATGATTGTCTTTATCAAGGTTGACCGATACAAGAAATATCAACTTCACTTATCTTGATATGTTGGGACTCCGAGTTATTGACACTTCCCACCCATGGGATCAACTCGAAGTATCACAAGATACATTTGAAACTGCACCAAACCTCATCAACTACAATCGAAGGAATGAAAAAGTCATATAGGAACTCAATCTGATATTTCTTGATGATCAACAATGTGCATTCTACATAATCCTCCAACACTTACAAGGAAGAAAACCAAAAGAACCATTGAAGATGATCATCCAATGCATTGCATGTTCAGGAAAATCCTACCTTATATAATGCATCAAAGAAACACTATCTTCTCAAGCAACATTTCGCCATAGACCAATACTTTTTTTTTCCCTATTGGAGTTACAACATTTAACATACATGAAACCACTATACATGAAGGACTCAAGATTGCTATCAAGAACATGAGGCCTTTACATGGTTAGTCCCTTACATTGATCGAAGAAGAGATGAAACATATTCACTAGATTCTAATTGATGAGATGAGCTTCATAGGATCTATACTTTTTTTACAGATTGAAAGTTGCTTGTGTGAAGCATTTCTCAAAAGAAACCACTGCTCATTCGATTACCACTGAATAATTTTTTTGGGCCACTTGGGTCAACTACCACAAGTAATGGAAAAACCTGTTTATGCAAAAAGAACTCCATGAAGGAGCTTATGGACAAAAATTACCACTGTAATCAAGTTGGAAACAATATTCTGACAATAAGGCATCTCTAGCACCCAATCTCACTTTCGGTAGTTGTTAACCAACATTAACAATGCTACACCAACAATTGATGATTGAAACCTCTTTCAGTGTAGCACTAACAAATTCTTATCCATAGAGGAACTTCAAAGGTTTGACACTTCAATCCACCTCTTTACAACAAATATTCTTGTGGACAACCATAACAAGTTCATGCTTTGATCCTTGAATATACCAATCGCACGAAGTGCCGCAGAATTACTTGGTACTTGAGAAGCACACCAACAAGATGATGACCAAATGGAAAAAACATGTCCTTCTATGTATAGGCCAACGAGTTATGTTATCCTCCAATTTATCGGTCCAAGCAGGCTTAGTTAATGGTGCTCTCAGAGTAGTGCAAATTGTATATTTACCAGGAAGTAACCCTCAAAATTTTCCAACATATGTTGTTGTGGCATTTGATCACTACATTGGTCTCCATGGAACGAAACCCATAAAAAGCATGTACCAATTCCACCCATACAAAGGAGTAACAAGAAACAAATCCCCCTTAAGATGGTCTAAGCATTGTCTATAAATAAATATGAAGGAATGACCTTAACAAGGTCTACCATTGACATTGGAAACATTGAACGTCAAAGCTTGACCTTCACGGAAATGTCACACACTACTACTATAGAAGGAATGCAAATAGCACCATCATTCTTCTTCAAATGCTATGAAAAAATGAAGGATATTTCTTATATCTCACTACTTAAAAAAGAAGAGGAACGCTTATGTTCTTTGTCACTTACCTTCTAGATTCTTCTATGTTGTAATCATACTTCTATACATGCAATGTTGGACTTGGTCCATATTTCTATACATGAAGTGTTCAACTTGTTCCATACTTCTATACATGAACTATTAGACTTGGTCCATACTTCTATACATGCAATGAAATTGTGTCAAATATTTGCTAATTACCCGAGGGTTTCTATGGACAAGATTTAATTTGTTTAGAATATTCTTCCTAATCACAAGAAATTGAAGGTCAAGATTTTATATATTATCTTACTTTCATGTCAAAACATACTTATTTAATTACTCCCAAATTTTTTAAGTAATGGAATATTACCAAGTGATTCCTTGCATACCTATCAATCATACTTTGACCTAAATACTTTGGAAAAAATCACTTTTCCCATTCTCTTATTCTCCTCCTTAATGCATGAAAATGATTAATATACCATTACAATGCTATAATAATGAAATAACATAGTTATAAACAAAATTAAACCAAATATTTTTATAGTGTTTTCTTAGGCGTTTACTTTCCATCCTTTGGGGATATGCTAGTGAAAATTCATCATACGTAGCCATCAACGCCATTAGTCATTGCTACCATCCGGAAAATGACCCAATACCTGCGAATCAAGGAATTTCAGGTTGAGTGCTAATTTTCACAATCGGTAGAACTATTTTAACTCATGGTATACAGTTTACAGTATAAGCGAAGTATTTGCTGGTAGCGACAATACTACGGCCTGAGATATTTCCCAAATAACCGAATTGATCCGATTCTCAATCTGTGCAGAGTCCAAGTATTGAATTGTCCTCTTCTTTGAAGGTAGCTGCTGATCGTCTAAAAATTTGGCAACCTTTTCTCCCTTTCCCATCCTTGTTCATGGCAATCCCAATACTGATCGTATTGAGGGGCAACGGCACCGCTGGAGTGCCTTGCATATAATGCATAATTGCGGATTGATTATCTACGAAATCAAAAGGCAAACAGCACTAAGAAATTTGGAAACCAATGAAACCTAATTATACGAAAGTCAAATTAGTTTCCCAAAACAGTATAATATACCTGGCTTCCATCAACGTCCTTCCGCTGTTCAACCAGAGACAGGAGGTGCTTCTGCAAGTCACTATATTTAGTACTCATGCGCTTCGACATAGACTTGAGCTTCCGATTTTCTTCGTTTATGAGATTTACTTCAGCCACAAGCATAAGAAACAATGGGAGTAATCCAAGAAATAAGGCCATATCTGTCAGAACTCCCTCAAACCTTATTTTTGTGATCCTCCATGATCTCCTCCATGTCCAAACAAATGTTTACTGCCTGCCTGCCTGTGAATTCTTGTGACATGTTCTAATCAGCCCTTTCAATTCTTCTACGCTAGATTCCATGGCCGTCACTACCGAACGCAGGTGATGAGTCACGTCGATCGGATAGCCCTTTCTATTATTGTGGGCAAGATTCCCCAGTGGCGGAGAAATGGTTATCATATCGCTTTACAATTTGTGGTATTTTTCGTAGGAATTCGATTTAAATTTGATCCAAAAGTTGTGATCGATGTAAATTTGCAATTCAATATTTGTAAATTACAATGGTAAAATAATATTGAATTTCATTTCCAAATCCACTTAGATTATTGAAATCGCAATTCTTAAAAAGTACAATTCCAGAGGTTTCCTTTCAAAGATTATCTTTCAGAGGCAGACAGATCCAATAGGAGTAAGCTAACTAGGGACAGATCCAATAGGAGTAAGTTAACTAGGGAGTAATTTTTCTTTTTTCCGTTCCTTTTTCATGCAAAAAATTGGCCTGAATCAGGTCAAATTTTCAGGGTAGTCTGAATTTAACATTGGATCAATGTTCCATGAATCTTATCCCAGGATTATATTCTATTTTAAACTAATTCAGAGACTCAAAAAATCTATCAAAATTCTGGAAATTTAAAAACGAACTGCCTGAAAACCTGCCAAAAAAAATAACTCGAAAGGAAAAATTACTCCAAAATTAACCCACTCCATTTAAATCAAATCCCTATATCAAAGGCCAAATTCAGACCAAACGCATGTGACAGGTCAAGTGGAGCCATAAAGTTGGCGCCTTGATTTTCCACTCTGAGTTTGAAAATCATGATTAAATTTTTTCAGTGATTGATGATTGATCTGTACAGATCTCAATAAAAGTGAGTAGCTTGACTTCAATTGCAAATCGGTCAATAAAAGCGACAAAATAAAGGTAGCCTTTCTTGCAGGTTGAATGTGGGCACATCTTCTCGTGTGTACGACAAAAAGAAAGAGACGAAAGACGAGAAGAGCTCATTAACACTGTGACAAGGGCCCGTTAAGATCATTCCACATACGGAGAAAGGATAAGGAGAAATTTATTTTCCATAGAGCTTGAAAGGACAAAAAAAAATTATACGTCTATCATTTTTATTATTATTTATAAGTAATTATTATGTCATTATAATAGGGTAATAAGTTTTGTGATATGTTGTAATAGTATATATTAAAAAAATATAAAAAATATTTTAAATTACAATGATATTTTAGATTACAATGTATTTAAATAATTATATGATATATTTTAAATCTCATTTCAATAAAATTGAAGGTCAATTTAAGAGAATATTGCTCCTAGTACAACTATAATATCAAAATTACTAATTTAATTTGTACTAACAATTATATGAATATATTTAACACAATATTGAACTTCAGTGTTCATAAAGATTTGATTAGAAAATAGAAATAAAATTGAAAATTCATATATAAAATTTTAATATCTTTTTAAAAATAAACTTTACATATATAAACTTTAAACATCTTTGTAAATTTAAAGCATTATTCTTGTTCTCAATGGAAAAAGTTAAATAGTAGTACTCTTGTAATCTGAAAATACAATAAAAGTCATTGATATGGTTGGTTGATAGCAACAACACACTCGAGCAAGTGTTTGCCATGGATAGAGTATTGATTACATGCATTAAAAGTTTTTCATATCCACAACTATAAAGTGAGTAGTATTAAGTTTTCATACTTAAATAATTTTTAAAACAATATTTTGTGTAGTTTAGAATTTGTTTTATAGTGATATTTTAAATAAATATAATGAAAATATTTGTAATAATGAAATAAAACTATTTACATATTAATTTAATATCATTTTAATTTAAACTCTCTATTTTAGAAACTAGTTCCCAAGCTTCCATTTCCTTGATGTTGAATCTCCCAAAAAGCTCTCAAGTCTCCAAAAGAATTCGCATCCAATTTTGGAGGTTTTCTACCAATTCTTCAACTAGTTTGAAAGACGTTGAAAATGCCCTGAAAGGTTCATGGTTTTATGTAATATGTGAGATATATTTTTTTAAATATTAATTATTAAGTGTGACATGATATGTGTATTTTTTTTATTATTTTATATAAAAAAATTCCCACAATAATATATAAGTTATAATGTTTACCTTAATGTGAGCACTCAAAGGAAGTGGATAATATTGATTGAGAGATATGATTTACAATAATATATAAATTTTAATGTATTATGATGTTTATGTCAATGTAAGTAGTCAAAGGAAATAATACTCTTAATAAGTATATTGTCTTACAAAATGAAATAGAAAAAATATTACTATATAAAACATTTTGTATACATTAATGCAAACCTAGCTAGGTGTCAACTAAGTGTGAGTATCTCAAGTTTTTTTTTTTTTTTTTCTTCTAATTCTTGATTTTATCGATTAATTTTATGCCCTCTTGTGATTGTGAGTGGTGCTCATGTAGAAAGCCTCTAACACAAGGGTATAGCTTATTAATTTGTGGGTCCTTTCTTGTAGTGTTTCTTATAGTTTCAAGCAACCAATTGTTCCTCTTGACAATTGGGAGGTTCAATTACATCTTCGAGTTCTTCCTATGAGTTCTCAACCTCCTCCCTTTCCTTTTCCATATATTTCAAGTTTTCAAGGGCTTTATTACCAAGTTTTCAAGGATATATTTTCCTTAAAAAATCTTTATTATCAAATTTTGGGTTATCTTGAAGATAACATTTCCAAATCATGGTTACCTCAACATTTTAGCAAGGGGACAAAGCTCGCCACTTCCACGTGCTCAACTAGTATTCAAAGTTTTGGGGGTTAAAACCCTTAATGTTTGTGGTATGCTTTCCAATTGAAAAACTTATTTTGTAGCCAACAAGGATCTCTCTTTTAAAAGGGTGATTTACAAGTAAAGATTAACATGAGAGGACTACTCTACTATCAAAATAACTTGGTTATTACAGGTTTAATACAAGCAAGGTATAAACCTCTCCTTGCCTGAATATTCTTAGAATTCATTAATAAAATCATTTTCTTGTGGAAGCCAGCGATTGTAAAATTGGACGATTGTAATCTATAACTTGATTTATAAGATCTTGGGTTATAATTTGGTAGATTCCTTGTAAAACTCCATTTATGACTCTATTGACCTCACACCCATTATAAGTTTGTTATTTTTCCAATGGTAAATTGAAGCAAACAAAGAGTTTTGTACGTCATTCTGAACTTCATTTTGTCATTCCTAGGACATCTATGGCATGCAAGTTATCCCAATACATGTTTACCATCCTGTAGCTATACATTTCAAGGGGAGCCATTATTTCTCATTTCCTACAATAGATATTTTAGTGAAGCTACAAATTTGAAATGTTGTTTCCATTACTAGAGAAGGTTGTGAATTGAGTGACAAGTTGAGATCACACGTGGGCTTCATAATTCCTAAGATTGGTTGTTCCAACTTTTATTTTATATCATTTTCATGACTCCAAAGAAAAAAAATTCAAGCCAAAGAAACATGGGATTATATTGTAGAAAAAGTTGTTGTAGAATACACAACAGAAAATGGAAAACATGATCGATATTAGAGGGATGTACCCAAGGGATAGTAGGTAATTCCAAATCAACACTTTAAATCAACTCTTATATCATCCTGAACAATAAGTTTTGTAGCAGTAAAATATGGTAGTATGTGTTCATGTCTTTCAAACAATGGTGGAAATCTTGGGTAGGAAGATTTCACATATAACAATAATTTATAATCTTGCAGCAATTGGTCTATTTTTTATATTTTTTATATGTTTTAGAGTAATTCAAAGGAGATATAAAGAAATATATTTTTATCTACCAAAGAATTGTCATTTCAATCACCTTATAGTAACATTATTGCTAAAATTTCTCTTGTAAAACCAAAGGGGCAATTTGTTAAAGTTGGTTATAGGAAAGTGCACACCTAAAGTTGGATAATCCTTCATAATTTAATATTTAAGTTGTAAAATGATTATTAAAATATATCTAACATGTTTGTACAATTAAGAGTGCATTTGCACTCCAATAAGGATGATTTCTATTCACAAAGATTCATAGCCTTTTGACGAATTAGAGGATGGTGGGTTATGAGAGATCAAGGTCAATGATTTATAGACAACCAATTATACGCACACAATGAAATAAATCTTAACTCTAATTTATGCAATAGAATACAGAGGTGAATATTACATGAAATATTACAAGTTACATGGTTGTAGAAAAGTTGTACATATTTCTATACCTTTGTTTGTGCAATTTGAAACTTAAAACTCTTTGCCCTGCAAAAAGACCAAAAATTGTCTTCTAGGACAAAGAGGGAAAATTTTGTGTTGGTGTACATTTTTCCTTGGTGCTAAATGCATGCTAGGCTACACTAAAATGCATGAACATGTATCAAAACTCATTCAATTTGAGTGGTTCAAATTGTAAATTATTTTTTAATTCATTTTTCATAAGCCTATATACTTAATTTTTCATTTTTAGTCATAAACAAATTTGTTGTGCAATAATAGGCAAGTGATGCCTAGTGAAACCCTAGAAATGCCCAAATTGTTTGTAAAACTTAAGCTAAAGGTTTTATTATACCTTATATTTGAGTTGTGAAAGTTTTTTGGGTTGTGGTTTATCATATTAGACCTATTTATGTTGTTAAGTTTTCAATTGCGATTTTAAAAAGGGTTGTTGTACATAAGAGGCAAAATTTTCCTTGTAATTTGGAAGGTCACAACCGTACTAGGTAACCAAATTAAAATGACAGAATCAAAAATCTATACTCAGTTTCTTTTCTCACCTAATGATTCTGAAACTTAGCCTTTTTTTCGTTGTTGCGGGAGTCTCATTGTGAGATACCAATCCACTCCTCATCCCACAAATACATGTGTCCCACAACCCGAAAACCAACGTCAGTCAAAACAACCCCTCCTATTTCTACATCATGCATAATGCACCTCTTACCTTTTCCATACTTAGTCGATTTCTTAATGTGGATTTGGGACACCACTTCATTCCATTTTCATTTTTCCCTAGACCCGCAATCTCGCATCCCGCAATATCACATCCTCTAAAATTACTCATTCACTCTCTCAACCCACAAAATTGACCCTTTTTATACTTATCCTCATTTCATCGATGCAGATGCAGGAGCCCCTCTTACTTATCTTTTCATTATCCATACCCTGTAGTCTGACATCCCGCATTCATCAGATTGCATTTTCCATTCCTCACTTCACACTTCCATAATTAACCATTTTTTATGTTTCTCAATACTGTATCACAACTCCCAATGAAATTTACTTCCCCACCACCACATCAACACCAATTTTGTGAATCTAATACCATTATTAAGTGGCGTGCTCCTCATAAAATCTTTGCAATAAATCCAAAATTAGACCGTGCAAACTAGTAACTTTGGAATAAGACCTATGGAAGTTGATAATCAAGGCAATACATGGTAAAATAAATAAAGAATTAAACACCCTACTGTAAAAATATTATATTGACAATAGGGACACCTATTCATAAAAAAGGAGATATGCGTAGAGACATGTCAAATAAAAGTAAATACTTGTCTTGCAGAGACACTTTCCACACCCTTGGACATGAATACCACCAATTTTAGTGGTCATAGGCATATAAGTAGTATTCGTCTCTTTCCTCTATAGAGAATAAATTGAACAAGGTTTGGAGTTAAAGCATTGCATTGGTTTGGTGTGTACCAGAGGTAGTAGAATTCAAAGAGATGGTACTATGGTGTGTCAATAAGTTTGACATAGAGTGGAGCATCATTCAAATATAAGGAAATCCATCGATTTCTATAAGCTTTTTAGTGTTTTGGAGGACGTTGTGACTTCCTGACCCTGCTACAATTTTCAAGAATGTAAAGGTGAACTACTTTCTCAAAGAACATGGAGGAGGAACATAGTTCCTCAAAATTTATCTCAGAAGCCCGAGAACTGACATCAATTCTGCTTAGGTCTAGGTATGTTCTCTGAAGTATACATATAAGGAGCTTGTCTTGATTTTCACAAGAATAATTAGACTATATTCCACGACCTCAGTGAAAAATTACATTGTGTATATTCTCCATTATGTTATTCATAAAAACACTATGATTGACTAGGATCACATCATATCAATCAATTTTTTTTTTCAAATGAGGGGAGGTTGATGTTTAGATTGGTTAAGATCGAAACAACAACCTCATGAGGATAAAATATCCCCTTGTGTTTTTACAGAGTTGGTACTCCTCTGTAATATGTTGGAAGATTATTAGTATGTTTCTACAATGAATGCAAAGGATGAATGCTAAAGAGAAAATCCTGAAAGATCTTCCAAGAAATATTGTATATACAAATGTACGAACCTTATGTACAATTATATAAATGTGAAAATATACATCATAAAATTTAAACAAAGAAAGGATAAAGTGTGTGAGTAGAGATTTGTGTTCACAAGGTTTTGGAGTCTCCTTTCAACAAAAAGTCTTCATTTCTTGTAAAAAAAAATGAATCTAGAATCTGCTATGACTTTTGCAAGATGAAGTAAAAATGGGCATGTCTCCAAATAAATTTAAATGAGTATTTATTTCAAAACAGAAAATAATGTGATAGGTGCACTTTAAATATCTCGTGCTCATAAACTTAGAGTTTGAGTAATCATTAAAACTACACCCTGAAATTTTTTTTTGCAAGAGAAATTTATAACAATATCCCAATATGACAAGTTCAATAATCTCTTAAACAAGAGAACTGAAACAATTTCAACAACGCCTAAATGACAATTACATGAACTGAAATGAACTACATATTCTTTTTACAAGTAGGTGTTTTGTTCCTTCGACCCGAAATATTACAACATGACTGAATATTTCCATAGAAATAATTGTTCAAACCCAAATCTTCATGTTTTCCATACATACATGGAATATTTGATGGAAATAAATAGAGAAGAAGAAAATATAGGGATAAAATTTTAAGTAGTACAATTCATATAATCTTGGAAAGATGGAGCTTTGGTTCTTGTTTACTCTTCAACGATGTAGAAAATATGACTTCCAACCTCTTGATGGTACTTTCTCTTTCCTTTTTAAAATCTTCTCTCAAAACTTCTTGAATTAGCTAGGGAAAACTTCTAGAAATAGTTAGGGTTTTCTCCTTCTAGAAGTCTCCACATGCCTCCCTTTTGGAATAAATTTATTTAATTGATGTTTTATTGAGGTATCATTAATGAATTTATTCCATTAAAATGTGTGCCTCCAAGTGAGACCGATTTCATCTTTAATAAAATTCATTTAATAAACTTTTATTTTCAAATTTTCAAGTTTTCCACGTTTTAAAATGTTGACTATGTTTTAAGTTTCTGATCATGATATTTTACCTCTTAGCCATGCAAACCATTCTAGGTGCAATATTCATCATTCCATGTTTCCAACAAGTCTTCTTGAGTGAGATTTATATTTTTCAATCTCAATTTATAGCCTTAGGAAGTCGAGGTTCCAAACAAATTTACTAGTAAATCATGGAAACATTTTTGATTGTTCTTTTAATTTCTGTGAAAATTATGGCCAAAACGGACACCCGAATCTTCAGTTATGAACTTATGAAGGTCAATAATCGACATGTGTCCATCAAATTCATGGATCAGTATTAGGCCTTCATTTTATTCTACCTCTTTTAATCCCACATGCAATGTGGTAAGTGAAACATTGATGTTTGTAACGAAATATATTCCATACTTTTCATGTGGAACAAACGATATTATGGATACCTTTGTGTAGCTCTCGTGCCTTAGAAAAAAAACATATCTGGGTAATATTTTGGTCTCCTAGTCACCACTCAACCATCATCCAGTCATCTCTCATTCAACTTGTGAATGTCAAACACATCACATCCAATCACATCCAGTCACCTTCCACGTGTTACTTGGATATGATCCCATAAAACTTAGGAAAAGATAAATAATATTAAAATAATACGAGGAGTTAGTGGGATTATGTGAATACAAAAGTAGGTAAGGTTTTAATTAATGGTAAAAAAAAGGTCGTGAAAATGTCTAAGTATAAAGACTATAATATAAATGAATTAATTGGGAGGAACTTAATTTAGGAGGGTTATAGTAGATGGAGGAGTCATAAGAGTCTCAAGGATCATCTTGAAGCATGGTAAGACTTCTCAAGAATCACCGTGGAGAACAGTAAGACTTGGTAGGAAATAAGTGTAAAAAATTCAGGAAGGGCATATTATATGGAGGAGTCATAAAGATCATCGACCCGCAATAACTCATAAAGTTGACTAAGTGTTGGAATCATTTCGTGAAATATAGGAGTATGAAAATAATTACATGAAATATGAAAATAAATGATGGAAGGAAATACGTGAATATGGAAATGACAAAAATAAATAAGAAAGGAAAAAGGGAAAAAAGAAAGGGAAATAGAAAAAAGAAAATGGAAAATGAAATAATGGAAGTGAAAATGGAAATAAAATAAAAAGGGAATATGAACGTATAAATGGTCAAGTAAGGAAAGGTACGTGTGGAATATCGAGTATGGAGAGGAGAGTGGAAGAGGTAAACATGATTAAGTATAGAGTGGAGAGTAAGAGAGAGACGAGAGTAAGGAATGAAAAGTAGAAAAAAGGCTAAGTATGAGAAGTGAAGGGAATAGGAGAGTAATGAGAAAATGAGAAAATGAGTAAGTAAGAGATTAAAATGAGAAATTGGCTAAGTAAAGTATGAGAGTATGAGATGAGAAGAGAAACAAAGGGATAAGAGAGGAAAAATGGCTAAGCATGTAGATGGAGAGGAGATGGAAAGTTGCAAAATTTCTAAATATTAGAAGAGATAAGAAAGTAGAGGGAAGTATAAGTTGAAAAAGACTAAGTGTTCCACATCGAAGAAGAGGATATGGGAAGAGGGGAACAACACTTCGAAATTTTTCATTCTTCAAAGTTCTTCTTTCAATCTCTCTATCAGACTTCTAAGAAAAATTATGATTATCATGAGTATACAGAATTTGATTTTGATTATGCAAAATGCATGACAAAGCTGATATTGAGGGATACACCATGAGTTTATGAGCATCCATAAATTCCTTATTTTAACATCAATTTATTTTTTTTATTCCAAAGAGTGGAAAATCGGGGTGACCAAATTTTTTTATCAATAGCTCAGAAAAACAAAAAAAATCTACATAACTTAGTATTTGGTATTTTCTATAATTTACTGTCACATATTCGAGGACTTTCATAGAGAAAGAAATTTTTATTTCAAGAAGGAACACAATTTTTTATGGTACTTAGTGTTATGGAGGCATAAAGTGTTGATTAATTGGGTTGGTTGTCATTGATGTCAACCCTTGAAGAAAGTCCAATAGCGAATTCCGATAGCACAAAGGTTTGGGTAATGGACCCAAGTTTGTTTGATGTATAATGGTATGTGTTTTGATATATTTTCATACATGTCATGCCATTTCTGGTGGTATGTGGAACGTCCCATAATTCATCACGGTTTGAGAGTTATGGTCTTACAAAGTTGAATGACTCTCATATGATTGGCTTGAAACCCCAAAAAGTCAAAGAAGTCAAAGTTCTTGCAAAGAAGAAATTATTCAAATAATAAAGTGAAGTGACAAAGTCAAAGAGGAATATTTAAGTAATAAAGTGAATGACAAAATCAAAGAGGGTTATTTAAATAATAATGTGAAGTGACAAAGTCAAGGAGGATTATTTAAAAAATAAAGTAAATAGCGAACTTTCTAATTATGGAAAGTGGTTATAAGAAGGTTAACCCTAAAATGAGTAAAATGGGTTAAGTGGTCAAGTGGCTATTGGATACATGGAAAAGTGGCAAATTGGGCAAAGTTGGACATAGGTGACTATGTGGACAAAGTGGCCTAGAAGATGCTTCTAAGGAAGCTACTTGGAGAGTAGAAATAAGAGGCAAGGCTCTCTCATTTTAATCACACTTGAGCATATTGAATATCTACAGGTGACTGAGGTAACCAAAGTATTTCTAAGTGAAATTTCTGAGGGAAGGTGAAGTAAATAAGGTCAAAATTCAAGGGAGGATAAATTATTTTGATGATGCTTTCTAAGGTATGTTATTTACAGGTCATCACACCATTTTTGCAATAATGTTTTTTATAGAATGATTCATAACGTGAAATTGAGAGGCCATTGAGGAAACATATCCAAGTAGCTATGGTACAAATTTCAGCTTGTGGGTCGTTGTATTTTTGGAGTTACACTCCGTGGAAAATAGGGTTTGTGGCTAGTCCTAAAACTAGTCTAAAACATGTGTTTTGGGTAAAAACGTCATAAATTATTCAGATCAGATCCAAATTCACTAAGACCAAATGTGTTGGTTAGAGTACAGTCTGTAGTATTTTGTGTAAAATTTTTAGATCCATAAAACAAATATTTTGTGCGGGGCACGCTCTACAAGTTCGCTCTCTAGAATAAGCCAGAATTCAACAAGGTATGTCATTTTTGCTATAAATCCTTTTCTGAGAGGCTCCAAGTAGTGACACCTGGAGGAATTACATAAAAAACACTGAAGAACATTGTTTACTATTTTTAGATATTTATTCATTATAGGTACATAATTATGATTATTTCAAGTTAGGGTTGTTGACTAATCCAAAACTAGTCATGTGAGACTAAAGTAAAGTTTGATGAAAATGCTAGTCTCTTGTTGTTAAAGTTAAGGAAGGTTTGCAGGTTTAGGTATAGGTTGGTGCATGGTTGATGCACTTTTTTATGGTACATTTTGATTAGAGGTTGAGGTAGAGGTTGATGCATGGTTGATGCATGGTTTGTGTTATTGGTACTGGTTGTTTGGTGCAGGTTGATTGGTACAGGTTGATTGGTACAAGTTTACAACAGTATATCTCACAGTGATAGTGTGACAATGGTTCCATCATTCTACTTATATGTCAGGGTGGTTGGACAGGGCAAGGATAGGTGGTTGTAGCCACCTTTCGGTTGTAGTCAGAGAACATAGGGGGTTGTAGCCTCCTTCTGGTTGTAGCCAGAGAATTGGGGAGTTGGAGCTTCCCTCAGGTTGTAGCATGAGAAAATAGGGGGTTGGAGCCTCCTTTCAGTTGCAACTAGAAAACAAAGGAATTTGGTGCTTCCAATGAATGTAATTCTTCAAGACATATAATAAAAATCATTCTGTAGTTTTCTCCCTCTTTGGGTTT
Organism: Picea engelmannii; assembly: GCA_009831015.1. Classification (NCBI taxonomy): domain Eukaryota; kingdom Viridiplantae; phylum Streptophyta; class Pinopsida; order Pinales; family Pinaceae; genus Picea; species Picea engelmannii. Next base: position 1,161,721 of record ML777426.1, read on the forward strand.
CCACGTAAAAATACTGGTGTATTGTGTATGTGTATGATTGTTCATTATTTATTTATTCTGCAAATATTGGATGATAATGCTACATTGATATAACACTTGCATTATATGGTTAAAAAGGATTAGATTGCTCTATTACTGATTCACCCCCCTCTCAGTAATCCAACATAAATCCCCATATAATTTTTATGCAGTTCAAAATGGATTTATGTCTTCTTTCAAGAAAATGATTCACAGTCCAACGACATCAAGTTTGTTGTTGGAAGTTGCATCCTTTATTTTTGAGAAAGGATTTTTTCAAAATTTAAAGGAATTTAGTCTTCTGATATTTTTTGGATTCCAGGGGAAACCCTTGTTGTTACTATTCTATGTGTTTGATCAAGTTTTCGTCATTGAAGTGTGTAGACAACAATTTTGCAATGAGAAAAGGAAAACACAATTTATTTTATTGGCATGGGGGGTTGGAGATATATTTGTCAAAGATATCTCTCATTTACATGAATTTGTTGTTATTGTACTAGTTCAGTATGAAGGGATCCCATGTCCTCAAGGGTTTCGATCCAAAAGATTTATTTTTTGCACACATTACTTTAGTCGGGAATGCTTCATACTTCAGTAAGAATGAGAAATTTGAAGGAGGGGGAGATAAACAGAATCTACCTAAAGCATCCATTGAAGATACCCAAAATGACATTGAATAATTAGCTAGAAAAAATAATGTTACAGGAAGTGGGGCAGAGAGACAACCAATAAAAACCCCAATTCCCCAAATGTATCCTAGAGACGAACTTCAATAAACACCAAACCTAGAATTAGTGGTTAGGAACAAAGAAATACATTCACTAGAAATGCATATGACAATGGAGACAAAGACCCTACTAAGAAAACAATAGAAAAATATCATATTGTTCATACTTAGATATAAATAAAAAGAGAAACTCAAAAAGGGGGACAAGACTTACCTAAAATTGAAGAAAGTTACAAATCCATGGAATTAGACGATGTAATAGAGGAACCTAGCTGATGGGAGAAGAGATTGATGGAAATCAATGTGATTATTGAATAACTAAATTCCCAAGAGCCAAAAATCTTTGAAGAGGAGTCTATTGTGTTACACCACACAACCTACAATAAAAGTTTTAAATAACTGTTAATAGAAAAAGTAAAAATGAAAAACAAAAAAGTTGCAGAGAAATGGAAGTTAGAAATCGATTTTCATGGGGTTCCACCCTCGAAAATTATGTAGTTCTATGATGCAACTAGAGAAGCATTGAAGGAGTCCATTTTTTACATATAAAAAAAAAATTATATTAAAAGAGAGAATAAAGGAATTAGATAAATATTTGACTCCAAAACCTTTATTTGTCAATCCTATCACTGCAGTACAAGTAGTAATCAATATTAAAGATGTCCCAGAGACCAGTTCCATATTAAAGGGTTCATAAAGGTTGTTAATGGTTGTAAGGAAATACATTGGATATGGTATCAATAAAATTATAGGGTTAATCCTTGAAATTTGGGAATTAGGATAGAACCGAGATACCTTCTCAACAAGGGTTTTGCATTTTAAGGATCCTCGCTAGAAATATTTATAAAATGATGAATGATTCTATAAGGAGTCAATGTGAACATTCATAGCAAAGTTTTCAAGTTTCAGAGAGACACACATAGGAGATCAAAACCTTCCCTCTAAGGTTCACATCAAGTAGATTAATGCTTGTTGGCTAAAGAGATTAAAATTCCTAGGAGGGTTGTTGACTCAATGTGATACTATTAACATTAAAAGGGATGACAAATTCTTGAAACTTGTTGATTTTACCAATGAATTATAAGGATCACATTTATTAATGGATACAATTATTTTTTCAAAGGAGCCACTATTAGAACAATTGGAAGCATTAAACATTGCATGGGCCAATGAATTTAGTGACTCAATTGATTTATCCGAATAATAAATAGAAAGGTGGCTTCTGTGGTATGTAAATAAAAATGACTACATCGAGGACATGCTCCATCAATTAAGCATTGATTTGAGAGAATTAGAGGATGAGTTATTTGAAACTAACACCAAGCATGGATTAAAAATTGCTCTAATGGGGGATGATATAGAACAATGGTTAACAAAGGCCTTAGTTATGATAACCAAGACATATTAACACGAAGTAGTTAGATCCTTTATGCATCTCCAGCACAAGAACATCCTACAAAAGATGCCACAACAAAAAAATGACAGTTTGGAATTTCCATTACAGTAAGTCGAGTAGTCACCCTATTCTTCCTTTCACCACCCTTTTCTTCCTCATTCAATTACCGTTTTTCCTTTTTTGTTCCCAAAATATGTAAAATCAAAATATAACCCTTGACTATTTTCTTTTGTCTTGCATGCCTCTCTTCATGTTATGGTCCATGGAAGCCCCATACCAATACTCTTTGAAGGACAAATACAATTTAATTTTATTGAAGTCTCATATATTATTGCTTATTTTTATAATGACACCTATTATTTTTTGAGGTTCCCAAAGAAATATTCATGACATAACATTATTGATCTCTCAAAATTTAAATTTTGAGAACGATATTTCAAATGTGTGTCTATCAAAATCTTTTTTGCATCTAGTGAATTGATCATTTAAATTTCTTTGACATATGTGGTCCATAATTTCCTTTCCAATGTTGAATATTGTGTCTTACTTTGATGAATGTTGTGATGGAAATGTAATCCTATGATATTCTATACTCTTTTGGTTTACAATCTTGTATTATAATGTAAATATGTGTTTTTTGTAAGATACCTGGTCATTTATCGAGTACTCTTTGCATGTGGATATTTATTTCAAGAACAAGATTGGTCCTCTCTCAGGCATTGTTTATGTTCTTGCATGTTATTTAAAATCTAGAGGAGTACCACCTCTTTAAAAACCCACATGAATTTATCCTCGCGATGTTGTCTTAAATACCATAAGACAATCTTTCAGATCAACACATAGATTTAGATATTGTTTATATTTCATTAAGTATGATAGGGATTGAAAATAAAGATAAGACCTTTTATATCTCGATCATCACACAAGTCTTAATGGAAATGATATTTCTGATTGATGACTATTTTTTCAATATATTGCTATGATGTAATAAGGGATTATTTATAACTTTTCCTCATAAATAGGTTGAAAAGTTATGCTTTTGTTAATCATTTTCTAGAAAGAGGGTGGGATGCGAAATTTTTTAACGGATTATTTTATTTTTTGAAGGACCCATATTTATTCATAACATAAGAAAAACATAATAGTCATTTCACGTGGGAAGGTAGAGTTAAGACTGTGAGGATGAATATTTTTAAATGAGTATACATTATGACATGGGAATCTCTAACTTATCTTGAAAAACAAACACCATCTTTTTATTTTAAAACATATTGATTTCCCCCATATCAAAGTAAAGTATAAATAAAATAGAGATGGTGAAAGGAAATTCAATTGAGAAATGAAAGTGTCTCCATCAAGAATATGGATGAAGCAAGTCCTATGATGTTGAAGTGACTACACCATAAGATATGGAAGTTTTTTGGTAGTGTAGAAAAAATGAGAAGATGAAGAAGGACTTCACATATGAATCTATATTTTGTTACTCAATCATTAAAATATTGGAGGTCAAGATTCCACATCCTGGAGGTCATGGTTGCACATATGGGATTTGAGATTCTTGAAAATGGAGATTATAGAGACTTTCATATTTTTGGATATTGGGGTTCCAAAAAAAAGAACAAGGTTCCATATCCTAGATTCAAGATCCAAGAAAATGATAAATGAATGACTTAATGAAAAAATTGCATCTAAATATCTCGATATCCAGGACTTTGGAAACTCAGATAATAGGAAAATCCAGATGCTCGTATATTAGATGCTACGCGAGATTTGATAGGTGGATGAAACATGAATGCCACATAGGATATAGACATGTTAGAATCTCATCAGGTGACACGCCAACTAAGAATTACATGAGTGGATAAGTTGTCAACGAATGACGAGTGGGAATTTCATGACCTCAATGCCACGCCAGATACCCTGTCAAATTACCACATCATATGCTAAGTTGATTCACAAACATATGAGGAATACAACTCAAAGGAACATGTAGAAGGCTATGACTGACTTACAAAATGTTTAACATGCAAGATCTGTGATTCTAAGAAAATATATTTATTGAAAAAGATGGATATCGATATTTGTGGATATATGGGATTTTGAACAGTCTGGATAACCAGATATTTTGAATCTGGAATAAGTGACACTGTAGATGACGATTCAAATCTAGATGAAGTATAATAATTCTTTGTTGTTAAATCAAAGTAAAAATAAGTCTGATTCGTCGATCTTGGGATCCAAATAAGCAAAGTTTAGGATTTCTAATGAAATTGTTTCGAAGGTTTCTTTTGTGTGTATATGAGATTTAAAGCTTAGAATATATTAAATTTTGAGCTTCCCTCCTGAGATTTCTTTATCTTCTTCTACCTCCATCTCAACAAAAAAACTATTATTGCGAGATCAAAATATAAAACCAATCAAAAATTTTAAGCATACACAAATTAATATTAATAAGTATAGAAAAAAATACATGTGTACATTAAAAACCTCAATAGTAAACTAAACAATAAAATCAAAATTTATAGGAATCCTTATTTTCTTCAAAAAGATTTAGAGGTTCATTTTGAGTTGGAATACTATATATAAAAATCACTCAATGATGCACACTTAAAATATGAATCACCACTTATGGTGACCCGTCATATTATAAAAACAACCAAAATGGAAGTTTTTATTTTTGTTTTTATGATTCACTAGTGCACTTTGTGTAAGGTGAGGTAGCACTAAAAGTGCATCCTATAAATTTATAGGACAAATCACTTAGTCCAGTGCAAGCCAAACAACTTGAACAAACTACGTGAAATTAATAAAATTCAAAAAAATTCAAAATAAAATTCAAAATGAAATTAAATTCAAAATTTTAATCTGCTAAAAATGTAAGTGAGGAGGTGACAAAATTTTTATCTGGTCTCTCTCTACTAAGGAGGAATTGTTTTCATGTAGACACAAAATAAAAATATGGTATCATTTGCAAAGTTAAAAAAAAACCAAATCCATGAGTGAAGAAAAGGGCTCGATGAATCTTACAACACACTAGCATTGACAACGTGATAGTCATACAAAGATGGTGAGCACCAATTCTTGTGCGGTTGGAAGCACTAAAAGAGATGTAAAATTGAAATTATGGTTTGGTAATTCTTTTTATTTTACCCTACCTTATTTTATTCGACATAAGATGTGTAATACATTCATAAAGGAGTGGAAAACCATTCAAATTATTAAAAAAATTATAATACAATGTTCTATCTCATGGGGTGCACTTGTGTGTGTCTTAGATATTAGTTGCATTGGTTATTTTTTGTTTTTTTAAATAATAACCTATATTTTAGAATAAAAAGTCTAAACTTACTTCAGTGGTTCTTACATATAGACACACCAATGTGTTTATGTTTTATGATGCATTGTAACGTGTGTTGTAAAAAAAGAACATTAGTTCTCCTGTGGAAACACATCAATATGGTTTGTTAATTTTTTAAATAAAAACCAATATTGCATAGAAAAATAAATTAACCTTATCTGATGAATTGTATATATTAATGCAACGGTGTGATAAGCATCGGTGGGGCACCGTTATATTTTATTTTTAATTTGGATACTATGCCCCATTTTTTGAGGCATGTTAGAGATATCAAATGCATCGTCTAGTATATGATTTTTTTTTTACATAGATCTACATTGGTGCACTTATAGTTTAATGATGCACCATAATGTGTAATCACAAAATTAATAATCATTCTATGGTGCATCTATATAAGGAACACATATAAGAAAGACATTGGTGTTTTGTTTATGGGAATGCATCGATATAGTTTTGTAATTTTTTAAATAAAAACCGATATTGTATAGGAAACTTTCTAAACCTAATTTAGTGCATTATAGATAATAATAGATCGATGTACTTATAAGTTCAATATGCACCATTTAGGGTGTGTTTAACATTAAAGTGGCCAATTTTTTTAATCACAAATTAGTTATAAAAATCTTTGGTGTATCTAATTATTTAACGCACTAGTGTGCCATTGTTATGAGATAATTAGTGCACTTTATATCATTTAAACACACTGGCTGAAACCTCTATTAAAACCTATAGTTGTCTTGCTTCGTTAATAGCTCTTCTATCAATTAATAAGGGAGACATTTTGGGGGTGGGTTCTGCAAAAACCTTCACTAGAAGATATTTTCATTATAGTGATTAAATCTAACACGTATTACTAATCTTACAGTTGGTATTGAGCAAGGGCCTCCTCTACTTTCACTCCTTTTCTTGAATATGATTCCCTCATTTCAATAACACACTTATAAAAATTATGCTCTCCCTCCTCTTATGGAACCCCAACAACATTCTCATTAATTTCATTTGGAACACCAAGAACATTCCCATCAATTTCAATTCCTATTCCTTAAAATCCAACGTTATATTATGTTTATTTCTGCATCATATTATGTCTCATAATTTGTGTACAAATGTTCCACAATTAAAACATATATTATTAAATCTTCCACCTCTCTTTGATAGCCTCCTCTTCTATTTTATTTATAACCTCCTCTGAAATTTTGACTTAGAGCACTCATAGTAACTTTCCCTTCCTTCTATTTTTCTCTTATACTTGACTTGTTGTTCTTCTTTTTCTTCTTATTCCTCTTCCTTATCAATTATGGTCTTGTAAATAGTTCATTTATAACAGAAAATATAAATAATTCATATATCTTTCAATAAATTGGCATATATTTAATTAGTTTTTAATGGAGAATTTAAAATCATTCACATACTTGGCAATGAGATTTTATTATCCTATATTGATTTTATGGACAATTTATTAAAAAAAAAATATCGATTCTTTCACATACACATTCTTGTGATTCAAATTTTATAATCTTCTTAACAAATTCAACTATTCATCTAATAATTTGGATGCAGAAGATTAAATTTCAATTTAACAATCAATCATAAGTTGTCCCTACATGCACGACTCTCCAAATTAATACATGCAAATTTCACCTTTGGTACATTAATTTTTTAATTAATAAAAATATATTATTACTTCACTATTAATAATAATATTTATACCATAAGCAAAGTATTTGTTGGTAGCGACAATACTAGGGACTAAGATATTTCCCAAATAACCACTACATAGAATAAGTGTTTACACAAATGTTTCTTAAGATGATTCATTTGTATATTGCTTCGTTGGAGTGGATTTGGGAACACCTTGTACTAGAGAACCCACACATAGTAGAGAGCTCGCTGTGGCTCCAACCAGGGCTGCAGTGAAGTTGGGATCTGCGTTGACAGAAGTCATGAAGTCATAAACTGCTTCATGATATGCATTGGGTTATTCCATCTCCAGTACAACAAGAACCTACAAAAGATGCCATAGCAAGCAAATGATGATTTGGAATTTCCATTATAGTAAGTTGAGTAGTCCACCTATTATTGCTTTCACCAACTTTTTCTTCCTTAGTCAAGTATCATTTTTCCTTTTGTGTTCTAAGAATATGTGAAACCAAAAGATGACCCTTGACTATTTTATTTTGTCTTCCATGTTTCTCTTAATTTTATGGTCTGTGGGAGCCCCATCCCAGTCCTCTTTGAAGGACAAACACAATTTACTTTTATTGAAGTCTCATATATTATTGCTTATTTTTATAAATACACCTATTATTTTTTGAGGTTCCCAAAGAACTAGTCATGACATAAAATTATTGATCTCTCGGACTTTAAGTTTTGAGAACGATATTTTAAATGTGTCTATCAAAATATTTTTTGCATGTAATGAAATGATCATTTAAAGTTCTCTGCCATATGCGATTCATATTTTCCTTTTTAGTTCTTAATATTGTGTATTACTTTGATAAATGTTGTGATGGAAATCCCATCCTATGACATTGTATACTCTTTTGGTTTTCAATCTTGTATTATAATGTAAATATTTGTTTTTTTTAAGATACCGGGACCTTTCTCGGGTACTCTTTGCATGTGAATATTTATTTCAAGAATAATCTTGGTCCTCTCTCAGGAATTGTTTATGTTCTTTCATGTTATTTAGAATCTAGAGGAGTACTACCTCTTTAAGAACACATAAGAATCTATCCTTATGATGTTTCCCTAAAGACCATAAGGCATTCTTTCAGATCTGTTAGCACAAGGAGTTTTTCTTAGACTTCTTTAAGAACAAGCCTAGTACCCATCAGAATATAAATGATTAAAACAGGTTTATACTTGAGTGGATCAACAATACTAAGTAAGAAAGGGAGAGGGAAGCAAATTGTCTGCAAAGGCATTTCATTGGGCATGGAGTCATAACATCCTATAGATCAAAGGAAATCAAACTGTATACCAAATAAAGGTTATATATGATTATGCGTAGAAGCATAGAGAATGTGGAAAAAAGGTAGAACATATATCGTACAAAGATCCTTTATGAAAACATATTCAAGAGTGCTTAAACAATAAACAATGATTGATATGCAAGCTAAAACATATCCTTTGTTTCTCATGAATCCATCAATCAATGGCAGTTACGATCCTCAAATACTGCAATATATTTAAGAAAGAAGATACAATAAAATGAAAACAAAGAAAAACAACATATGATAAACAACTTCATGAATCTTCAATGGAATAAATGTTGACTACAAGCAGGCCCTCAATCTTACAAATAAGCAGTTAAACTTCTCCTCAAGCTCTCTCCTCTCTTGGATCATGAATTGAACCATTTCCTCCCTAAAATAAATTCTATCTATAGTGTATTATTCCTTCCTACTCTAAAGAGGTCGAATCTCAAGTGGTTGCATTGGATTCCCTTTTCTCTAGGAGTTTTCACAACAAGGTGAAACAAAAAATCCACCTAGCTCATATTTTTTTGGATCTTGTCTATTATGATAAATTCCTTTTGAAATAGGTCATGATACTTGATATAGTGATGGAATACATGTACCTCATTTCCAAATACCTCCTAGGAAACCATTTGAACCCCCTCAGACAGGTGGAATCCCTCCTACAACTCAGATTTATCAGACTATTTGAGTTTGCAGTGCCTTTGAAAGCACACACTGCGAACTTTCCTGTAGGTGATGATTTCAACTTTTCTCCCAAACAATGAACTGGGTCAGTCTGATTTGTGGTCAACAAGTCAATAATATAATTATCCATCTCCACGAAAAATTTCATAAGAACCCAAATCGAAATTTAAAAATTATGATGAAAAAATGACTCTGGTGTGTACTAATTCGCTACAAATTGTCCCAAAACTAGCAGTTTGCAGTGCTTTTGACAATATGCGCTGCAAACTTTCTTGTAGGTGTGTTTTTACATTCAAAATTTATTTCAACTTTTAAAACTTGCACAACAAGCTCATAAACCTTTTAGAACCTTTTACAATCACTGAAAAAAATAAGATACCCCTTGCCACATTTCCAAATCATAATGATATTTGATTAGTGCATAAGGTACTTTATTGATTCGATGCGAACATTCATGTGATTTTGCAGCAGGTCAACTTGACACATGATTTGACCCTCAAATGGTTAAATATGACATAAGGAACCTTTGTACACCCCTATACATCCTATGTGCTAATAAAAGCAACACATATATTTAGATACTATTTGTATTTCATTAAGTATGATAGGGATTGAAAATAAATATAAGACCTTTTATATCTCAATCATCACACATGTATTAATGGGAATGATATTTCTGATTGATGACTGTTTTTTCAGTATGGTTCTATGATGTGATTAGGGAATATTTCTAACTTTTTCTCATAAATAGGTTGAAAAGGTATGTGTTTGTTAATTATATTCTAGAAAGAGGTCGGGATGCCAAATTTTGTAACTGATTATTTTATTTTCTCAAGGACCCTTACTTATTCATAACATAAGAAAAATATAGTATCCAGTTCACATGGGAAGGTATAGTTAAGACTGTGAGGATGAATGTTTTTAAATGAGTATACATTATGATGTGGGAATCCCAACTTGTCTTCAAAAACAAACATCATCCCTTTGTGTTCAAAACATATTGATTTCCCCATCTCAAAGTAAAGTATAAATAAAATAGAGACGGTGAAAGGAAATTCAATTGGGAAATGTAAGTGTCTCCATCAGGGATATGGACACTTGCTGGAAGTGAAGCAAGTCCTCTGGTGTCGGGGTGACTACACCATAGGATATGGATTCTTTTTGGTAGTGTAGCGAAACCGAGAAGATGAAGAAGGACTTCTCATATGAATCTACATTTTATTATTCAATCATTAAAGTTCCCTCAGAAATAACCCTATCCTAACCATGTTGGATCATGATATTGATAAATATACATTCACCATATAATGTTTTGGGTCGAAATGAGGACATGTTAGAAATTTGACATTTAAGCTTAACTTATTATGATATATTACCTTAAGCAATTCCTAAGTAGACTCAAAGTGAGGAAAATGTTTTTTCTTTTCACTATAACCAGACTCATTATTCACATCATGTTGAGATTTTCCATTATTATCAGATCTATCGTTTCTTTTATAAATTCATCAAAACATTGAGAGAAAAGGTGTTTTATCTATGTATTAAAGTTTTGTTTCTTTATAAATAATTTAGGAAATTTTCAGTTTATAAATAAAGGAGGAGTTCTTATGTGAAGGATCTTTGCTTTCAAAAGATAAATACTTCCCAAATAATTTTGATGGTTTACGAAGATCTTTTCGAACAAAATCATTTTAAATATTTGTTCAAATTTGATGTTGTTCCTTGAGATGTTCTTAGTTGCAGAAGAACTATGCCAAGACATCTATATCTCTTGATATGTTTATCAATATTTTAGTTCTTACCTCCAAAATTGAAGTAATTTGTATCCAAATCCTAAAAAGATATTAAAAATGGAAATGACTATAAACTCAATATCTTAGAAACTATTTTGATGTATTACATAGTGTGATAATAAGAGATTATAGAAAATAAAATTATAAAGAGAACACAAATAAACAATTTAAAGGTAGTTTGGATAAATAAATCTTTAACTCTTATTTAGAAAAAATACTTATTGAGCAAACATAATTCAATAGCAACACAAAAATGTGTCTGAGAAGAGATATCAACATGACCACAATACTTATGAAGATAATAACATGTCATGTAAAATGCTAACAATATCCTTTATGAAATATGAAAAATCTATCAAATCAAATAAGACATATATAGAAAGGGAGGTAGTACCAAATTAATAATACTCAAAACTATATTTATATAGCTTGAACATCAAATACATAAACTGAATGAGTTTTGGGTATACATAAGAAGACACTAACATGAAGAGTTTAAAGACTAACATAAATTGAAAAAGTGAACCTTTAAGATTCATAATAAAAATCCATCATTGTTCTATTCAAATCCTATGAATCTTAAGCCTTGATTTCTATTTCTTCTTTAAAAAATTCCCCTTCCCACCCCCATTCAAAAATTGTTTCTCTTACAACCTTTTGCCTCACTATTTTTACACATAAAATACTAAACTGAATCATAGATTGATAATTTTATTAAGAAAGGCATTTATGATAAAATCACAAGTTAACCAACATCCCCAAAACTAGACCCTTAATAACTACTTATTCCAGAATTATATATGATATCTAGTGCAATAGAACTTTTGATCTAAGATGGCGGAGTTAGCTGAGATTAAGCTCAGATACTTGATACGTATAAATTCATCCAGGTTTTGTCCACGATCTAAGCTCATTATGACATCTTGCATCATCTTACAATGTATCCAACTGTAGCGACCTCCTCGTTACGACAAAACTCAGAGAACAGGTGCAATTTTTTTTTTTGGTTTAAGGTGTGTGCACGCGTGTAGAAGTAACAAACACACTTGAATCTACGTCGACGCTCGACAACCAACAAGATGCAACCACGAAGTTCAGCACAAGAAGACTGAAGGCACACAACGAGTAACTGCAACAATGTACGACCATAAGCATAAGGCGCACAACACAAACATTAAGATATACTGGGGGTGCACAGTAAGAACACAGAGGGAAGAGTCCATGGTGTTAGGGTTACTATTTCTTCACAGGAAAGCAGGGCATTTAGTCTTATGTCTTCTCGAAAGAATATTAGACAAGCTCCTGGCCGACTGCTCAGGCAGAAACTAGTAACCCGACCTAGAACGAGACGCAAGCAAGATGTACGCAACAAGATGACCCCGACATATCCCAGTGACCACAAGCAATAAAATCCCCTAGACATAAGGCGCACAACTAGCAACTGTAAGAAAAAATGACACCAGGTGTTAATGTACAATACAGTCCCAGATGGAAGAATCCAACAATAGAGTTTACTATTTCTGCACAGAAAAGTAGGGCTTTTAGTCTTATGTCTTCTCGAAAGAAGATTAGACAGGCTCCTGGCCGACTGCTCAGGCAGAAACTAGTAATCTTTGTCAGGTGTGTCGCAAGAGTGGAAACCCTGCCTTTAAAGGGCCCGAGACTCTTGATACGACACAAGATTCCTTACACCGGAAAAATCACTCACACATACATATATACTAAGGCGACAAGAGGGGTCTATACCCCGCCCGACACAACAGATCAAACAGCCAGCTAAATACTATCAAGTACAACATAACAAGAAGGACGACTACGTCCCTTGCGGAAAGTGCGTGACAAAAGGGACTCCGACAACGGAACCCATGTTCAACATTAATCAAGACTCAACAACCCTCATTTACTAACTCCGAGTAATTTAACGCATATAAATCCGGGGCATTCCACTAAGTAAGTCTTATCAATGTCAAGAGACTACACTAACATTACAATAAGATAACCATATCATCTCCTTTCTGATTAAAATAGCATTGAAATAAGTAATGGTCATATGTTTCAACTCTAATCTTTCCATCTTGTTTATAAGGTAAGAACAACACAATTTCCTATTTCAACAATACATTACAATTACGAATTTATAAACAATATTTCCCTGACATCGGTATGCCATAACATTTTTCCTTCACCTATAGCAATAAAATTATCATCATATTTGAATATTCAATAAACCCTCATATTTACAAATGACAAGATATAGCAATTACAATATTTAAAATGACCTTATTTAAATAACAGTAGTTTAACAAGGGGCCCTATATAAAGATAATTAAAATGTCACATCTAAAATAACAACATTAAAAGGGAAAAAGTAACATCGTACTAAATAACATCAAGTATACCAATAATTGACAATACCATCACATATTTTAAAAAGGGCAATATGTAAAATAACCATATTAAAATGTCAATAATTAAGAGGACAATATTTGGAATTGACAACCTATCACCATTACAAATGACAATGATCAAGACAACCATTAATTAAAGATGTCAACAAATAAAACTACATCAGAATTAGGGGTGACATCCATTTGTAATTATTCAATATACATCATATTAAAAGGGCAATTTACAATGATAACATTTTAATGACAATAATGAAATAGAGGAAAAACAGCTGCAATTGGTTAATTAAAATAGAGGCAAAACAACTATAACCACAAAATTTTCCCCAATGATTCTAATATTGCTTTCCTGAATATCATTTATATTTCCATTTCATTTACAAAGTCATAATTATAGATCTGTGCATGGTGGTACTGTAACCGTTTGTTTAACGTTGAATTACATTTTCTTAAAGTTAGATTGCAATCTTGACCCTAATTGTCAACTTGTCAGATTTGAACAATCGTATAAACCAATCACAAAACAAGAAGAGACGCTACTATCATTGGCAAACTGATGGGTCCGTGGGTGGAGGATTGGCTAAAATTTTGCTGCCTAGAGATATTCGCTGAATTGATTGAAATGGTCAAGTTCATTCTGTATCGACATCTAATTATTCTATTCTGAGAAGTCTAAGTATGAATGCTCCTTGGTTTAAGTTAATACACTGATTTCTGAGCAGGGCGGGTTAACTCTCAGTGGATTTGTATGATGATTTGATGCAGGGAAGGGCGCTTCTCACCGGCACGAGCCCAGTGCATGCGCTAACTCCCGAGAATATATGCATATCATTGTGTGGCAGAAAGAGAACCCAATAACATAACGATTCATGACTACGGCAGTTTAATAATTCGTTCAATTTGAATTGATATTGTCATTGAAGTTTAATCACCCTGTCGAGTGACAACAAATGTTCCAATAAACATTAATTCTACAACAAATTCATAATTCGTTTTCTATTGGCAGTATCGACTTGCATTTAAAGGTGGTCATCGAAAACAGCAGAGTGCATTCAGCAATCATCTAACTTGTACAGTAAACGAAACGCCATTATATCATTACAGCAACCAAATTTCGGATAATCATTTAATGAAAGTCTAAGTTTAGACAGAAAACAACAATCCGGGTTGCTCATTAAGATTTATATCACGGACAGAGTTTGCTTCGGTGTTAAATTCAATTGCCTGTGCAGTAAAACGAATTGCCTATTTATAAAAACAAATTGCCTATTTATTAAAAATGAAATGCTGGTTTATTAAAAACGAAATGACAGACATTCAAATGAACGACGACATAGTATACATGAAGTGCCCACCGCCGAAATAACCACTGTAAACAAGGAGATCGCCTACAGTCCCCAAATCGTTACTGTAAAAAAAAAAGCCGCTGTACACATTTGCCCACTGTACAAAAGAAACGCCCAATGACTACCAAACGCCCCATAAAGCCATTGTCCACTGTATAAAATAAAACGCCCATAGAAGAATCACTCAAAGCTTAAAATAAAAACGCCCAAAATCAGATTCGCTCACGGTGTAAGGTAAAAATGCCCAAATCCCAAGAAAACGCAGGTCAACGTGAAATGAATCAGCGGTCCATGGATGCCAACGAATCCAGAACGCCCAACGCCCAACCCAGAAGGCAAATGCCCGATTGAAATTACGAATGCATAAATGAAAACCAGAATAAAAAATGCCAAATCAATCTACAGGAACGCCCAAACTCAAGGAAAACCCACACATTAATTTCTTTTCCCAAAAACGTGTCACTACCATCATCAACAACAATGAAATAGAAAAATGAAAATTCCAGAAATCCACATCCATTAACAATTTTAACCCAACAAAAGATTCCAGAAAGATATCGCCGTAGCATACGAAAGCGAACCACAACGGTTGAAGCCACATATTAAACATAATGCATCATAATCGCCTAAGAGAATAACTAGACAATCTACTCTACCAAAATGTAAAATTCATAACGTTGCCTCTCGCTGGCTTCGAAAGACGTCACGTGCTTCGCGCAGCGTCCCGCGCTCCGTGCCGCTCCCGCTCGTCGACCGTAGCGACCTCACCGGTACCTCCCAGCCAATCGCTAGGGGTACTCTGCTTCCCCCTTAGCCCCCCGAGCCACAAAGGGGCCACACAAGATCCAGAGATAAGACTAGCTTCTCAGCTCGCCTCCACGGCTGAGCTACCACTCCAACACAGCTGAGATAAACCCAACTCCTCACAAGCAATCCGTCAAGACACAATCCGGCAGCGTAATGTTACGCTAACCGTTCATCCCTTCTTCCTTCTTTTCCCCTTCTTTTATAGAAATTTGAGACCCACCTACTTTCCTAAATCATTATTAAATTAATTTTTAATGACAAACCTCTAAACATTCTCTGTCGTCCAAGTGTCACTCATCCCCCATGGTT
>ML777426.1:1191464-1206744 GCA_009831015.1 Picea engelmannii
TTAATAAATATAGAAAAAAATACATATGTACACTAAAATCCTTAATAGTAAATCAAACAATAAAATCAAAATTCAATAGGAATCCTTATTGACTCCATATAGGATGACGCCTAGACCATCTGATGATATATCGATTTTTCAAATGTGAGGTGGCATATGATGTGGGTGTGAGTGGTGCATGACATATAAAATCAGAACTCCAAAACTTAAAAAAATCACATTGTTGAAAACGTTGAATGTTGGGATATATATATCTAGGATTTTGGGAGATATATATATATATATATATATATATATATATATATGGAATTTGTAAAAATAAAACGTAAAATTTCAAGCATGTACAAATTAAGATTAATAAGTATCGAAAAAAACACATATGTACATTAAAATCAACTAAACAATAAAATCAAAATTTAATAGGAATCCTTATTGTGCTAAAAATCCTAGACTCCATATAAGATGACTCGTAGACCATATGACGATATATTGTTTTTTCAAGATATTTAGGATTGTGAGAGATATATATATTCTAATATATGAAATTTCTAAAAATAAAACATAAAATTTTAAGTATGTACAAATTAAAATTAATAAGTATAGAAAAACATACATATGTACATTAAAATCCTTAATAGTAAATCAAAAAATAAAATCAAAATTTAATAGGAATCCTCATTGACTTCACATAGGATAACCCTTACACCATATGATTATATATTAATTTTTCAAGATATTTAGGATTGTGAGCTATATATTGTTCTAATATATGGAATTTTTAAAAATAAAACATAAAATTTTAAGCATGTACAAATTAAGATTAATAAGTATAGAAAAAAATATATATGTACATTAAAATCCTTAATAGTAAATCAAACAATAAAATCAAAATTCAATAGGAATCCTTATTGACTCCACATAGGATGACCCCTAGACTATCTAATGATATATTGATTTTTCAAATGTGAGGTGGCATATGATGTGGGTGTGAGTGGTGCATGACATATAAAATCAGAAAACCAAAACTTTAAAAAATCACATTGTTGAAAAGGTTGAATGTTCGGATATCATATATCTAGGATTGTAAGGGATATATATATATATATATATATATGGAATTTCTAAAAATAAAACACAAAATTCCAAACATGTACAAATTAAGATTAATAAGTATTGAAAAAAATGCATATGTACATTAAAATCTTTAATAATAAACTAAACAATAAAATCAAAATTCAATAAGAATCCTTAATCAAACAATAAAATCAAAATTCAATAGGAATTCATGTTGACTCCACATAGGATGACCCCTAGACCATCTGATGATATATTGATTTTTCAAATGTGAGGTGGCATATGATGCGGGTGTGACTTGACGTATAAAATCCTAAATCCAAAACTTAAAAAAATCACATTGTTGAAAAGGTTGAATATTCAGATATCAGATATTTAGGATTGTGAGGGATATATATATTCTAATATATGGAATTTCTAAAAATAAAACATAAAATTTTAAACATGTACAAATTAAGATTAATAAGTATAGAAAAAAATACATATGTACATTTAAATTCTTAATAGTAAATCAAATAATGAAATCAAAATTCATAGGATTGCGAGAGATATATATATTCTAATATATGGAATTTCTAAAAATAAAACATAAAATTTTAAACATGTACAAATTAAGATTAATAAGTATAGAAAAAAATACATATGTACATTAAAATCCTTAATAGTAAATCAAACAATAAAATCAAAATTCAATAAGAATCCTTATTGACTCCACATAGGATGACCCCCAGACCATCTGATGATATATTGATTTTTCAAATGTGAGGTGGCATATGATGTGGGTGTGATTGGTGCATGACATATAAAATCTGAAATCCAAGACTTTAAAAAATCACATTGTTGAAAAGGTTGAATATTCGGATATCAGATATCTAGGATTGTGAGGGATATATATATATTCTAATATATGGAATTTCTAAAAATAAAACATAAAATTTTAAGCATGTACAAATTAAGATTAATACGTATAGAAAAGAATACATATATACATTAAAATCCTCAATAATAAACTAAACAATAAAATCAAAATTCAATAAGAATCCTTATTGTGCTAAAAAAAAATTAAACTAAACAATAAAATCAAAATTCAATAGAAATCTTTATTTTGCAAAAAAAGATTAGAAACTCATTTTGAGTTAGAAAACTATATATAAAAATCTCTCAATGATGCACTTATAATATGAATTACAAAACTATATATAAAAATCTCTCAATAATGCACTTATAATATGAAGCACTAAGATTAATAAAATACATATGTACATTAAAATCCTTAATAGTAAACTAAACAATAAAATCAAAATTCAATAGAAATCCTTATTATGCTTAAAAAAAAAATAGAAGATAATTTTGAGTTACAACACTATATATAAAAATGTCTCAAGAATGCACTTATAATATGAAGCACTACTTACCGTGACCCTTCATATTATAAAAAAAAACAAAAATGGAAGTTTTTATTTTTGTTTTTATGATTCAGTAGTGAGTTTTGTGTAAGGTGAGGTAGCACTAAAAGTACATCCTATAATTTTATAGGACACATTACTTAGTCCAATGCAAGTCAAACAATTGGAACTCTAAAATTAAAAAAAAAAAAATGAAAAAAAAAATTTCAAAATTAAGTTAAATTCAAAATTTTAATCCGTTAAAAATGTAAATAAGAAGGTGACAAACAATTAATCTGATCTCTTTCCTACTGAAGAGGAATGATTTTTATGTAGACACAAAATGAAAATAAGAATGAAAATATCTTACCATTTGTAAAGTTAAAAAGAAAAAGAAAAAAAAAAAAACATGAAGCAAAGGACTCAATCAATCTTACACCACACTAGCATTACCATTGACAATGTGATATTCATACAAGGATGGTGCTGTTGGAATCACTAAAAGAAATGTAAAATTAAAATTATGGTTTGGTAATTCTTTTTATTTTACCATACCCCATTTCACTCTAAAGAAAGATGTGTAATGCATTCACAAAGTAGTGGCAAACCATTCAAATTATTAAAAAATTGTAATTCAATGCTCTATTTCATGGTGCACACTTGTGTGTCTTAGTTATTAATTATATTAGTTATTTTTTGTTTTTTAAATAATAGTCTAGGCTTACTTTAGTGGTTATTACATAAAGACATATCAATGTGTTTATTTCTTATGATACATTGTAATGTGTGCTATCAAAAAAGCACATTAGTGCTCCATTGGAAGTGCACCAAGTGGCACCACATCATTTTATTTTATTTTTAATTTAGATAATATGCTTCATTTTTTTTATTTTTTTTGGTACATTCATTTCAGAGTTATTAATTGCACCATCTAGTATATGATTTTTTTTGAAATAAAAATTTATATTTTATAACAAAATGTATAAACCTAATTTAATGTTGTTTACATAGATCTACATTGACGCACTTATAGTTTAATGACACACCATAATGTGTAATCATAAAAGTAATAGTAATAATCAGTGCATCTATATAAGGAACACATTGATACTTTGTTTATGGGAATGGAGTGATACAATTTTGTAATTTTTTAAATAAAAATTGATATTGTATAGGAAAATGTCTAAACCTCATTCACGGCATTATAGATAGTAAGATAGATGCATTTATAAGTTCAATATGCACAATTTAGAATATGTTTAACAATAAAGTGACCAATTGTTTTAATCACAAATCAGTTATAACAATGTTTGGTGTGTCTAATTATTTAACAAACTAGTATGTCATTGTTATGAGAGCATTAATGCACTTCATATCATTTAAACACACCAACTAAAAACCTCTACTAAAACCACTAATCTTACACTTGGTGTTGACGAAGGCCCTCCTCTACTTTAGCTCCTTTTCTTGAATATGTTTCCCTCATTACAATAACACACTTATAAAAATTATGCTCTTCCTCCTCTAATGGAACACCAACAATATTCCCATCAATTTCATTTAGAACACCAAGAACATTCCCATCAATTTCATTTAGAACACCAAGAACATTCCCATCAATTTCATTCCCTATTAACACACTCATAAAATTATGCTCTCCCCCTCCTATAATGAAACACCAACAACATTCCCATCAATTTCATTCCATATTACTTAAAATCCAACATTATATAATATTTCTTTCTCCATCATATTATATCTCATAATTTGTATACACATGTGCCACAATTAACACATATATTATTAAATTATCCACCTCTATAACTTCCTCTTCTTTTTTTCATTATAGTCTCCTCTAAAATTTTGACTTAGAGTACTCATACTAACCTACTCTTCCTTCTATTGTTCTCTTGTACTTGTTGTGCTTCATTTGCTTCTTATTCCTCTTTCGTTTCAATTATGATTTTATAATTAGTTCATCTATAACTAAAAAAAAAAAAAAATCATTTATATATCTTTTAATAAATTAACATATATTTAATAAGTTTTTAATGGAGAATATAAAATCATTCACATACTTGGCAATTTTGACTTAGAGTACTCATACTAACCTACTCTTCCTTCTATTGTTCTCTTGTACTTGTTGTGCTTCATTTGCTTCTTATTCCTCTTTCGTTTCAATTATGATTTTATAATTAGTTCATCTATAACCCAAAAAAAAAAAAAAAAAAAATCATTTATATATCTTTTAATAAATTGACATATATTTAATAAGTTTTTAATGGAGAATATAAAATCATTCACATACTTGGCAATGGGCTTTTATTATTCTATATTGATTTTATAGACAATTTATAAAACAAAAAGATCCTTCTTTTACATACACATTCTTGTGATTCAAATTTTATAATCTTCTAACAAATTCAAATATTCAACTAATAATTTGGAGGCAAAGCTTAAATTTCAATTTAACAATCCATCATAAGTTGTTGCCCCGTGCACGGCTCTCCAACTTAATACATGCAGATTTCACCTTTGGTACATTAATTTTTTAATTAATAAAAATATTTTATTACTTCACTATTAATCATAATATTTATACCATAATAATATGATGAAATTCAATCTTATTATTTATATTATTTAATTATTAAATATTTATAATGTAATAAAAACTCATCATACCTAGAAATTGTCAACGAACATCAACGCCATTGGTCATTGATACCATCAGAAAACTGACCCAATAGGTGCAAATCAAGGACTTTCAGGTTTAGTGGCGAACTATTCTAACCCATGGCATACAGTTCACAATATAAGCTATCTCTGAGGCGATAATTTTCACAATCGGTAGAACTATTTTAACCCATGACATACAGTTCTTAAGCTGAGCCATACTTACATTGCATCGTTGGAGTGGATTTGGCCACACCTTGGATTGGAGCGGTCGCACATAGCAGAGAGCCCGCTATGGCTCCAGCCAGGGCTGCAGTGAAGTTGGGATCTGCCTTTATAGAAGCCACGGAATCCTGGATGATTGATGAGTTTGTCCTGTTGTCTGTGAGGTCGAGAGTGATTGTGGGAAACAGGGTCGACGTTGATATTGTAGCAGTGCAGGGCATAAACTGGTTGGCTGCAACGAAATTTTCCGTATTCACCCCCCAACCAGTGAGCAGGTTGGACACGCCACCATGCATAGCAGCCATAACCAGAGGAGATAGAGAATGAGTATGTTCGCCTTCGTAGGTTGTTATTACAATGGCCGGGTCTTCGGCGCATCTCTGAACCTGCTCAAATCCGCCATGATTTTTACATATTTATATTGGAGGGCGGCCTTGCATGTATTTCATAGTCAAAGAGACGATCAGTAGTAGATTTGTTTGGGGAAAAGGAGGAGGTAGAACCTTTTTTTTAACTGGGCAACTGGGTGCCCAAGCACATTTGTAATAAGATCTTGGAAGTGGATTGTTTTTGGTCATCTTTTGCCCATATTTTCGCCACTGGCAGCCATCGCCTCCCTGATTAGAATAGATCAGATCAATTTCTTTATAAATGGAGGGGAAGCAAGAATATATGCAGTGCTGTTATTGAGCTTTGCAACAGCTTCATACACCGGGCTCCAGCTTAAAAACTTGGAAAGCATACAGTCTAAATCAATCCCTCTGAAATTTTCATGCTAGTCCAGCCCATCTAAACCCCAGGTTGAATTCTAGGTTGAATTATATCCACCGGGGTTTAGATGGGTCTGGGGTTGTTCACATAAATTCTACATAACAGAAATCGATTATTACCACGGATGACTCAGATCTTGTCCGCGTGGATACGATTCTCTTGGGCGCCGCCGCTGATCCTCTGCTCAGCGCGTGATGCTTCTTATTCGGCAACTTCTTATGACAGCAGTGGCTATCATCGATGGACGAATTGATCCGATTCTCAATCTGTGCCGACTCCATGTAATTCATTGTCCTCTTGTTTGAAGGCAGCTGCTGGTCGTCGAGAAATTTGCCATTCTTCTTCTCCTTTTCCCATCCTCGTTCATGGCAATCCCAATACTTATCATCTTGGGAGGCAACTACACCGTTGGAGTACCTTGCATACAATACATCATTGCCTTGATGATCTGGATTGAGTATCTAAGAAATCAAAAGAAAAACAACAGTAAGAAATTTGGACACCCATGAACCCTAATTATCCGAAAGTCAAATCAGTTTCCCAAAACAGTATGATATACCTGGTTTCCATCAACGCCCTTCCGTTGTTCAACCAGAGACAGGAGATGCTTCTGCAAGTCATTATATTTAGTACTCATGCGCTTCAGCATCGACTTGAGCTTCCGATTCTCTTCGTCTATGAGATTTATCTCAGCCACAAGCATAGTGATCTGCACAAATTAATTACAAGCCATGCAATCTGTGAGAAACAACAGGAGTAATAAAAAAAAATATGGCCATATCTGAGAGAACTCCCTCAAACCTTATTTTTGTGACCCTCCATCTCCTCCATGTCCAAAAAAATGTTTACTGCCTGCCTGCCTGTGAATTCTTGTGACCTATTCCTAATTAGCCCTTTCAATTCTGCTAGGCTAGAATCCATGGCTGTCACTACCGAACGCAGGTGGCGAGTCACGTCGACCCGATAGCCCTTTCTATTTTTGTGGGCAAGATTCCCAGCGGCGGAGAAATGGTTATCAGATCGCTTTACAATTTGTGGTATTTTTTGCATGAAATCGATTTAAATTTGATCCAAAAGTTTTGATCGATGTAAATATGTAATTCAATATTTATAAATTACAATGTTGAAATAATATTGAATTTGATTTCCAAATCCACTTAGATTATTGAAATCGCAATTATAAAAAAACAAAAGTCCAAAAGGGCGCCTTTCAAAGATTATCCCTCAGATTCAGACAGATGTGAGGCAATTTAAATACCCTGTATCAAACGGCAAACTTAGAGCAAACGCATGTGACAGGTCACGTCGAGCCATAAAGTTGGCGCCTAAGCAATTGCAAATCAGTCAATAAAAGCGACTTTTGAAGCTATGAAATAATGGTAGCCTTTCTTGCAAGTTGAATGTGGGCACATCTTCTGGTGTGTACGACAAAAAGAAAGAGACAAGACGAGAATAGCCATTAACACTGTGACAAGAACCCGTTAAGATATTTCCACATAAGGAGAAAGCACAAGAAGAAATTTATTTTCCATAGAAGGAGAGAAATTTATAAGTCTCTCGCTTTTATTATTTGTTTATAATACAAGTAATTATTATATGTCGTTATAATAGGTTTTGTGTAATATGTTTGATGTATTTTTTTAAATATTAATTATTATGTGTGATAGGATATGTCTATTTTGAAATGGTTTTCATGATTTTTTTATAAAAAAAATTCAATGAGATGTGTTTCATAATAATATATAATTTCCAATGTATTATAATGTTTATGTTAATGTGAAAAATCAAAGGAAGTGGATAATATTGATTGAGAGATGTGGTCCATAACAATATATAAGTTTTAATGTATTGTGATATTTATGTTAATGTGAGTAGTTAAAGGAAGTTGATGTCATAATACTCTTAATAAGTATATTGTTTTACAAAATGGAATAGAAAAAAGACAATATATAAGTTTTAATGTATTATGATATCTATGTCAATGTGAGTAGTCAAAGGAAGTTGATGTCATAATACTCTTAATAAGTATATTGTTTTACAAAATGGAAGAGAAAAAAGATCTAACTAGGTACCAACTAAATGTGGGTATCTCATCTAATTTTTTATTTTAATAATTGTTTTTATGCCCTCTTTTGAGTGGGGGAGATTTCTTCTTTCTTAGAGTGCTCTTATAGGAAGCCTCTAACACTAGGGTAGAGCTTATTGATTTGTGGGTCCTTACCTATAGGGTTTCTTCTACTTTCAAGCAACTTCTTGTTCCTCTTGACAATTGGGAGGTTCTATTACATCTTCGAGTTCTTCCTATGATTTCTAAACCTCCTCATTTTCCTTTTTCATATCTTTCATGTTTTCAAGGGCTTTGTTACCACTGTCACCTCACTAACCTATCTACTTCACTTTAGGTAAAATCTCCTACGACTCAAGGGGGGGGGCTTTTAGGGTTTTAAATATAGGTGATGGAAGGAAGTAGAGATCACTACCAAATACAAAAATGGGCAACATAGTCAAGGTGAATCAAATGGTCTATGGCGTCAAGAAGAAACCCTTTAAGGAATTGGTTTATCTCATTCAAGGATTAGGGATTGGATATTATAACTAGATAAAAGAATAATCCTTCACCAAATCAAGATTAGCAATGGATATCAAAGTATATAAGAGGGAAACCTTAGTTGATTTTTTTTTTACCAACAAGATCAACTATGGCTTGACAAATTTATGTAATACTTTTGCTAGGGATATACAAGGAAGAACAAAGCGTGGCACCAAATAATCACCAAACCAACAAAGAAAGAAGGAAGGAAAAAACCCTAGAACATCTTCCTCTTGTTAGCGCTCTGTAAATTTCCAAGAGGTTGTTAGGAAGAAGAAATCTACAAGAGGTAACTTTATCCAACCACTTTTGAAGCTGGGATCTAGCCCTTCCAACTTTAGAGAGGGATCTCTCTATATTGATTCAGATATGTTTTAAAACCTTTAAATATTACTTTCTTCTCAAATTTGCAATATTTTCAGGAACAAACTTTCTTCTTAGGGAAAAGAAAACGTGAAGTTATAAATTTTTAGTTATGGTCGTCCCCAGTATGGTCACCACTATGTTAGCGCTCTATAAATTTCCAAGAGGTTGTTAGGAAGAAGAAATCTATGAGAGGTAACTTTATCCAACCACTTTTGAAGCTGGGATCTTTAACCCTTCCAACTTTAGAGAGGGATCTCTCTATATTGATTCAGATATGTTTCAAAACCTTTAAATATTAGGCTAGACAAATAGATAAGTCGATCTTGTGTCGTAGTGTTGTTGAGTTGGTTGAGATAGTTTACACATCCATTGGGCTATGGGTTCTGTGTCATAAAGATGAAATCCAAACCAGAAAAAACAAAGGAACCTTTCACAGGGTGAGATAATATAATCACTGGGTTCTTTAGTAGCATAAATGAGGAATAACAAAAAAGATGAGAAAGACAATTACAACAAAGAAGCAATTAAGAATTTCTTTATTGTAAAATGAGAAGATAAACACTTAAATCTTTTGAGTCAGAAACAAGGTATACGAGATAAATCCTGCAACTTTTGTTACTTCCAAAGATTAGATTTAGAAAACAATATGATAACAAAGTGAGAATAACATTTAACTTAGGGAGAACAACATCACCAGTGAATACACGCAAGAATCCTGTAAAAGTGCCTCTTTGTATTAATGGAAGATCTCTTCAAAAATTTTACAATCTGATAGCTTGCAGGGTGTGAAGATCAACAACCCTCAATACTTCGAAAGATGAAGTATTTATAACTCAAGATTACAAACGATCCTGTCATTAATGACCAGGACGTGCTAAATCTATTTTTAGCCTAACTAACTTAACAAATTCCATAAATCTAGGAACTGCTTGATGATGTGATGTAACTGCATGTTGATTTCTGGGTGGGTCGTTGATGAAGCCTCTGCACGACCTCATCTGACTGGACAAATGACTGGGTTGGGACAACTCATCTGCTACTCGATCAGATCACATAGTTCCTCCCATCGAAGATGACTGAGCACGTTGACTTTGAGTAGCCTTCGATAGACTTCATCCATTTCTGTGTACTTGACGAAGGTAGAATTGGTGACGAAGATGTATCGAATCTCATGTTGAATACTGATGTCCCACTGAAGTGCATCTAGAAATTTCTTGCCAGTGATGTTGCCTTGAATTCCTGCGAAATTTGAACTATCCTTAGCCACATCATCCAATCTCTTCTTGTAGTCTGGGAGTGTCATCAATTTGTCATTGATTACCTTCAGACCAGGAAGACCTTTCTTCTGTAGAGCCTCAATCTTACTAAAAAATCTTTGTACCCCTAGGTCCATGGCCTGAACCTTTTCTTCCAGCTAAAGCATTAATCCTCTCTTGGTCAAAACTCTTTTGACCTCAAGGATGGTCTCTGTTCTATCTTCAATTTTCAACTCTTCCAGCTCCTCCCTGGTCTTAGAATTTAGGAACTTGATGATCTCGTTCGCCTGTGTTGGGATCTCTCCCAATTTTGATCTGATCTTCTCAATGGCCTGTTTGCTTCTCTGCACCAATTCATTATGCTCAAACATAATCAGTATCATGGGCCATATCTCGTTCATGGACTTGGTGATGTCTGTCCATACACTTTCTTTAACCTCGGCCAAAGTTTTTCCTGCCACTATTTGCTTCCGGAGTTGTTGTAACTCTTGTTTGAGATGATCTATCACCTGCTTTTCCTTGGAGAGGCTGATCTGAAAGGAAGATTTGAGTTCTTGAAGGTTCTCAATCTCCTTTTTGAGCCTGCTGATCTCTGTTTCCTGCAGGTTCATCTTTTCCATAGACTTAGCCAGGTCGGTTGTCTTTTCCAGGAATGTCAATGGAGTAGTGGATGGGACTTCTGTCACTGATGTCGTGCTTACTCCCGAAATTGGAATGGAACTCCATGGAATGACTTCCATTGGCTTCAATTGTTCTTTCTCTTTTACTAGCTTCTCCATCTCAGCTTCCATTTCCTTTAGCTGTGCATTCTGCTCCATAAGTAGCTTGATCATTTCATCTTTTTCTCCTTCTTTCTTTGCTATTTCCTTTGCCTACAAATCCTATGTGGGTGGGAGTTTCAATTGTTTCCTTAATGAGGCTATGTCCGCATTCTTATTTTTAATCATCTCCTCGACTGCTTTCACGTTCGAAGGATCGTAACCGATCTTGAGGACCAGTTCCTCCAAAGTCTTGATCCTATTGTCCTTGGCAAAGGACGATATCTTCTCTAACTTCATTTGTGTTTGAACGTTGTTCAAGGAGACTTGCAATTTGGATGCAGTAGTGGAAGCATGAGCCAGCGTATAAAAAACCATTTCCCCTGTCTGCTTGTGCAGATCCATCTGATCGGTCGGATGCACATCCTTCGTCTGGAATTCGAGGGTGGCCCTTTTGTAATCAGTGATCACCTTTGGATCTGACACCTGTGCCTGGAGGAATGACATATGCATTATGCCCTTCTCGGTGTTGAATGTCAATAGCAGCCTATGTTGTGCAGTCGACGTCTGCTTCCAGAACTGGGTGCAAGTGTTGTTGGTTAGGGTCTGGTTTCTTTTCTTGATCAACTCATATTTTTCAAAGATACTTAGCTTCGGTCCTGCCTTGCCTGGTTGGGTGGTCGACAAAGAATCTGTAGATTTCTTCGGCAATGTTGAGGTTATGACACGCTGGAGGCTTTCATCGAGGGGTGGTCTATCAACCTTGGTCATTGTAGTAGACGGGGCTTCTTTTTCCCCGGTCAGGCCAAGAACTAAAATGGTCTTAGGCCTCTTGGTATGCAACTGGAATTCTTCTGATGATACCTCAGTGACAGGCGGAGATAAATCCTACCTAGGCCTTTTCTCTTTTGGAACCTGTGGTGTAGTTGTTTGAGATACAGTGGCCGGGGGATTCTGCTATTGTGCTTCGACCAAGGTATTAGTTTCCCAGGCTGTCTGGTTTGCAAATTTCTCGACTTCAGGCCTAGCTTCGTGGGCATATGGGATGTTCTTGTTTTTCACTCTCATCTCGGAGATAATCCCACAAGGATCATAATGCCATGGGAAACTCATGAAGAACTTCATTTCCTTCAACAGCCTGTCTACTTCTTCTCCAGCGCCACGATTGTTGCAGATGAAAGATCCAATATGCCCTTTGATTCTGAGATGTTTCTTTTTCTTTAGTGACACAAAATGGATATCATCAGAGTTTATCATCTGCCTTATATATTCCAAAGAAAAAATTCTGACAGGTAGGTATTTGGGCAACTTATACGGTGCCAACTCGCACCCGTATACTCTGATCTCGATGTAATCTTGGTACAAATACCAAACCCCCATCTTGTTGTGATCTGAAAGATGCAGGATCCTCTGAACTTCATCATTTATCCGAGGTTCGGGCCTGCCGCTAAGCATACTCACCACTGGGTGGTAGAATTGATTGATGAACTCCTTGAAACTGAAATCTGTGGAGTTGTGCTTGAGCAAGGAGGTCCATGCAGTCACTGCCTGGGGTCTACCATCTCCATCCATCTTCTACATGGAAAAGACAAATTTGTCCACTTGGAAGAAAACGAACAAATACGCCAGTATGTAAGAGTACCGGAACATGCCCTCCATGGAAAAATTAACAAATTTTTCATGAATATTATTTGCCAGAAACGTGCTGAAGGCGAATTGGGTAGTGGGCTTCTCATCGGTAGAGAAGATGGATAAAAATCCTAGAATGGGTTCATCTACCCACTGATCTGAATAGTATCCTAACAAGGCACATAGGGACGAGATGATCTGGTTTCCTTTGGTCAAAAAGATTGAAGAAGGATAAGGGGGATTTGTGGAGGGAAATTGAGTAGACGGTGGGAGGAAAAGCTCAAATATTTGAGCTTTTTGGGGGAAGGTCATCTTCTGGTATAATTCTGTGAGAATTTCCAGGTTGAATGGTGATGCAGAGTCAGCTCGGAGGACTTGTAACATTTGGTCGATGGATTTGGGTGCGATGAGGAAAAGAATCTCTCTGGATGAGGAGACGACGACTCTTTGCTCGAAGATGTAGTGGGCTTGGCACTTGAGGGAAAATTCTGGAAAAGGCGGAATCTCGGGAAAAAGATAAGGGGTAAGTTGGACTCCCAGAGTCCAATTTCGTCACTCTGGTCCAGGAAAACTTCCTTGAGCCACGACTGAAGGTCTGCGAAATCAAAATCGCACTTTGTATTTGCAATTAAGCGGTCTTTGTCGACCAGTGGGATCCTGTCAAGGTCGACAAGAGGTGGGAGAAATGGATTCTCCTCTCCTTCTGCTTGTTTGGACTTTGGCGCCATTACTGCAACAGTACCTGTAAGAAAAACAAAGTTAGTGGGGATGACTGTGGATGGTCGTAACTGACTATGACGGAGGAGAAAACGGTGTAAATTTCTTTGGCCCGATGAGTGGGTGAATGGTGAAAATAGGAAGAGTGAGGGTAGTTTTGAGTAAACGGGTGTCCGTTGGGCGCGGGAGACAGGTCAGCTGGTTAACGAATAGGTTATCCAGTAATAAATGGCCAACAGATCACTTAGAGTATGAGATGGCGGGTGACGGTGACTGAGGGATATGGATGGGTGACATGGCAGCTACCGATTGGGGTAAACATCATTTTGAGGGGGCTTTCCATGAGCGAATGGGGGGGAAGGAATGACATAAATTATGGGACGTGACTCTTTCGAGAAAGGTGGATGATGACATCAGGAGGTGATGAAGGTATGTCAGTTCGTAGGAGGCGATGGGACTCGAGACCGGTAGATCGATGCCACATATAGACAGGGCCTTGCCAGAGGAAAGATTCCATTCCGGACCCCCCCAGTTAAAAAAAGATCAGTCGAGGGGGTCCAAAAAGCACCTTGAGTCGTTGATCTGCGTGCTTGCTTGTTGTCCATAGATCTATGCGCGTTGTTTATCACACATTTTGGACCCCCCCCTTCCATTAAAGGCAGAACGGACGGGGGGGTCCGGAATCTAATACTGATCATAGATCTGTGCGCTTAAACCTGAGCCATCCAGATGCACGTGGGTCTTATCATCAATTCCAGACCCCCCCCCCCTCTCCCTCAGTTAAAGATAGAACACTCGGGGGGGTCTGGAAAGATCTATTCACCGTAGATCTGGGTGCATTCATCCAGACCATTGATATATGAACAGAGCATAAGTGAGGGCACAGAAAATACATGCGCTGAGAGACTTAGGATAAGTGCATTTCACGGGTTTTTCCCAAGGCTTTTCATGTCTACACCACCAAGGGGTTAGTCCAACAACTTTTGGGTATCCAAATCATGGTGTCACATTGATCATCAAGCTGGTTTTATTGAAGTAAAGCCACTAGCCTATATTCTAACCTAGTTTTCTATGACAATTAACCCAAATTAAACTGTTGGGTTAAGAATTTACTCTACCCTGGGGCTATCTGACCAAGATTAGATAGTCTTGCCAGATTTATTCACTAATCTAACCTATACACTTTGGCTAAGATTAACCGGTTTAGCCAAACGTATTCACTAACCCTATCAACATCAATTTAAAGAGAACTTGGCCATGCTTGAAAGGTATGGACGAAGTTACTATTATTGCATGGGGATTTTATTGAAATTCTTTTATGCCCTCTTTTCTTTTCTTTTCATTCTTTTCTTTTTCTTTCTTTTCTTTTTCTTTCTTTTTCTTTTCTTTCTTTTTTCTTTTTCAAATTATTTGCAGAGTGAAAAATCATTTGTCAACAAACACTAGAGATAGATAATATTCTAGTCACCAGTTGATCCTATAACTTATAGGATGATAACACCTCCCAAGTGGTAAACTTACCCCTCAAATGGATTGATCATTAAGGCTTGTACGATACTTAATCATTTCACCATTAATCCTTATGCACTAAATCATTACCAAGATAGAGAAGCTTCAAAAATTAAGAACAATGAGCAAGAAAGAATTCTTTACATAAAAATAAGCTCCAAGAAAGATATGTCAATTATGGTCCAAGGAGTAAGAGCTTGAAAAATCCAACCATGAGTATAAATGAGGGAGGGAATCTCTTTATATAGAGAAATGCTCACATTCCTTTAGAATAAAATAATATTATCTCATGTGAGATCCTTAGATCTAGGCTATGGATGAGTA
>ML777426.1:1210179-1221761 GCA_009831015.1 Picea engelmannii
ACATCATCCTTCTTCTCTTGTCCATTCAATACTTTAGAACTAGGGAAAGAGTAGTATTCTGTCACTGTTTGTTCCAGATCCAGGTGGATCTGGGGAGATCGGTTTGTGTCCGCACTTACGGATTTATCCCAAAACAGTCAGGGTATCCAACAAAAATGCACTCAGTGCTCTATGGATCAAGTGCCTTCCTCTTTTCAGAGGGAATTCGGGCCCATGCATGTGAACCAAAAATGCGAAAGTGGGCCACTTCCGGTTTGAGGATGCTCCAAGCCTTGTAGGGGGTCTTATCCTTGACGGATCTATGGGGAGATCTATTTTGGATGTATGTTACATAGTTAAGTGCTTCAGCCCATAGTCTCTGTGGTAGTGACTTTGCATGCAACATGCAAGATGCCATCTCCTTTAGAGATCAGTTTTTTCGCTCAACAACTCCATTTTGCTGCAGAGTGTAGGGAACTGTATGATGCAACTGAATCCCTTCCTCATGGAAAAGATTACGAATCTCATGATTCACATACTCTCCCCCGTTATCAGTTTGGAGGACTTTGATCTTCTTTCCGGACTGTGTCTCAACCAAATCTTTGAAATCTTTGAGGTGTTGAAAGACCTCGGATTTTTTCCTGAGAAAGTAGATCCATGTAAAACGTGAGAAATTGTCAACAAAAATGAGAACAAGCCTTGATTTTCTGATCAATGGATGCAGAAAAGGACCCATGAGGTCACTGTGGATCATATCTAAAGGTGCGGAAGCTCGCTGAGACTTTCCCTTGTCGAATTTCTCTTGAGGGTGTTTTCCGAGAGCACATCCCTCACATACTCCCTTGGAGAAATGGATGTCTAGTAGACCATCAACCAATATGTGCTTGCTAAGCTATTGCATGTATCTAAAATTCAAATGTCCAAACCTTTCGTGCCATATCCTACTACGTTCATCAGCATGAGTAAGCAGTAAAGCAAAATCAAGTTCAATGAATTTAGAAAATGTATACAATCTAGACTGATGATTTACCTCACTGGTAGCAACCTTGGAGTTGGTTTTCATGTCGTAGATTTCCATGGAATTTGGTGTGAATATGACTTTCTTTCTGGTGTCGTAATTCATCATTTGATACATAGAGAGAAGGTTGACAGAAATCTTGGGAACATACAACACATTCTCGAAGCTTTCATTGGTGAGTTCAATCCTTCCTTTGTTGGTGACTTTGACAGAAGAGTTGTCCCCCATCAGAATAGGAGGACCTTTGCATGCATCCAAAGAAGAATATACTACTTCTGAGGCATCCATGTGATGTGATTCTCTTGAATCTACGATCCAATCATCGAGAGAGTAGTTGATGGCAATCAACGCATGGCTAGAATTGCCTTTCTTGGAATTCGGATCTTCTAGCTTCTTCTTCTTTGCATCCTCAGGGATGCGATCTCTAAGGTTGTTTTGATGAAGTATCTGAGACATTAGATCTATTTGTTTTTGCATGCATGTAGATTCTAAATGGAATCCTTTGTGACAGTATGTGCATTTCTCTCCTTTTCTTCCCTTTTCTCCTTTGGATTCGGAGGCATCGGTAAAGGTTGTTGTGTACCCTTCCTTCTTCGTATGTGCATGAGATTTCCTCTTATCTTTATCTTTAGATTTATTATATTTGTGGCTACCATCATGTACAGTGAGTGCATGCACCCTTGGGCCTTTGATTGCACCCATGTTGATGAGCTTGGTTTGCTCTTGTGTTAGGGATTCGATAAAGTCCTCAAGAGAAGGCATATTCTAGGTGGCTCTAGAGGCGAAAATGATAGTATGGAATGTGGATACGAATATAGAGAATTCAGGTCCAATATTGGAGAGAATGGTGAGAACCATTTGTTTCTCCTCCGTCGATTTATCAACCTCGCAAGCTTTGAGTTGCGACAATAAATCCTTGAATTTTGTAAAGAAATTTTAGATATTGTCGATGCTTTTTGGATCCAATGTGAGTAGCTCCACCTCCAACATGTGTCCCCTCATCTCATCCTTTTTTCCAAAGATCCCTTCCAATATGGTCGAGGCTTCATTGGGAGTCTTACAGGAAGATATATGAAAAAGGAGATCGGGAGAAATAAGACTTCAAATTGTTCTGAGTGCCTCATCCATGCAATTTAAGTACTTGGATTTTTCTATGGCTGATGTCGGCTCTGTATCTGTATTCATGGTTAACCTATACAACCCTCTGGATCGAATATATATGGCTATTTTCTCCTTCCATGCAAAATAGTTGTAAGGTGTATGAATGAATTCTTTTTGGAATTCCATCTTTCTGTTGTCTTCAATCTTCGGTACCTACAAAACATTTTGGTGTAGCTTTTGCTTAGCAGTCTGTGGGCTTTGATACCATGTAATTTTTTTGACCTGCACAGAATAGATTTAGCTAAACAATGATACATACATTTGCATAGAGAATTGGAAAAAGAAGAAGAAGGAGAGAAAGAATGGAAAGAATTCTTATTAATCGTTATGAATAATGAATAATTTACACATGATATACTCTATATCACTCAATGAGTTCGAATTGAGGTGAACCAAGTCACCATAGTGGTGTTCTAGAGTGATATGGACACACACCAGCAATTACGGGAGTGAACTACCACCTATTCTAGTCTCTCAGGCAGTTACAGGAGTGAACTGCCACCTAGTTGACTTAACTAGTCAACTAGTCTTCAGTTAACTGACTGAACATAAAGTAGTGAGGAGTTAACTCAAGGAATCAAGGCTAATGCACCACTTTGGTGATGATAGCAAGGCAAGGTCGAATTAGCATGCTGATGATCCCAATGAAACATTTAAACTCAACTCAACTAGTCAAACTAAAGTGTGAACTGAAAGAGAATATTCTCCATGTGGAATATTCTCTCCTAAAATATAGGAGGCTAGATAACGACTAATTATGACTAATAAACAAATAAAAACCTTATGAAAAATAAATCCTAGGTGTGTGTGAGGTAACTCCAACACAACGTTGGCCACCAAAGGTCAATCATCAGCCCAATCTCCACAAATCAAGCAAGTAAATACCTCCAAGTCTCCTCCAAGTGGATATGTGGGGATCCAATGTAAAACGTCCCCCACAATCATGATAAAAAACCATATAAGTGGGGGCATCCCCTTCGATCTAGCTACAAAATTATTTGCGAGGAAATAATCTTCCCTTAAAAATGCAATACAAGGCTCCTATGGGCTCCTCCAATGTGGGTGCATGGCTCCCCAAGGTGAACAATGCTCAACAAGCAATGAATAAAATCGCTCAAAGGTGGAAGGGTCCTAAAAAATAGCCCCAACAATCAATGTATGAGGTAATAAAGACAAAAAAAATCCTCCAGAAGTCATGTGAGACATCCCTTGAAGTCATGGGATGGACAAATAAACCCATGGGTGCCAAATAGAATCCCTTATCAATGAGTAATGCAATCTCCAAGGTGTACGTCCCCTTAATTTATGTGACACATGCCTCAAGAAAAATGATCAAGGTGAGAACTCCAAATTCTAAAATGTGGCATGGCATGAGAATCCTTGGAAAAAGAAAATAGATTGAAATTATTTTTTACCACTACCTTGGGAAACATGAACTACCTCGAGATATGTGAATTTCCTTGGGAACCAGGGAGATGCCCAAAAATTAGGATGAAGAAAAATTCCCATCATATGGCCCATCCACATTTCATAAAAACCTATAGCTCATCAATATTCATAAAAATAAGTAAGTTCCCTAGTTTTCTTAAGATTAAAAATACAAAGAGGTAGTGAAGAAATTCATTAGGGTTAAACCCATGCCAAAATGAGGGGTTGCATAGGCTCCAAATCAAGGACAAGTGCTCTTCTTGTAAGTCCATGAAAACCTCAAAATATCACCATCTACATATGAGTGTGACCTCTATTACAATCATAAAATAAAATCTAATGCTCCAAAGAGCATATTCATGCTACACTACTACTTGAGGGAGTTTGTTCATTTCCTACCCTACTATATCAAGTGTAGAATGAGAGAGCTAGGTGAAATTAGTGAGCCAATGTATCCACCTTAACACCTCATCCATACAATGTTTTCTTCCCTTGTTTCTAGTCATCATGAAAAATAGGGAGACATTAAAATATGAATGCTTGTATGTTAGAATATGTATAAGTGCTAGGATGAACATGAATCTAGAAACTAGTTCATAAAAAAAATTCCATTAAGTGGGTGCAAAGGTTGGTATAGGATACTTGAATACCTATCTATCAACCTCTAGATGGGGTTGTTGTTGTTAAACCTTATACCATGTCCTAGTTCTATCATTAAGTATCTTCTAATTGCAAGTTGATATCCAAACACCCGTTGTAGGTTAGTATGCAATAAGTGTTGGGTATGTGTTATATTCTTTGCAAAATTGATCCCATGTACTATACACTAATATTTGAGAAAAGGGGTTCTAGGGGGTGCTTTGCAACCCCCAGTCAGGATGGTTTTGGGGATTCAAGGGTGAGAGGCCCCGAGAAAAAATATTTGGGCCATTTTTGGGGATTTTTGCATCCGTTTTGGGCAATTTTTTGCATCCACTTTTGGTGATTTTTTGGCACATGGATTTTTCCGATGGTTTTCTAATTCCAGTTAAGGAATTAGGGTTTCTAACCAATCCAGGTCAATGAATTAGTATTTTTCATGTCACGGGATAGTATTGCAAACAATGAAGGAGATGATGAATAAAGAAGATTAGAGGTGCAGATCTAAATAGGTTGTTGGTTTTCCCTGATTGGGTTTGGAGGGTAAAATATCTATGTAATGTGTGTGTGTTCCATTGTATATTTTTTATTTTTATTAAGAATTTGTTTGCAATAATTAATTGTACAAGGATAAAATCTACATTTGGTATCAAAGCAATTATTGACTACAAGGGGATGCATTTGTGGTCAAGGGTTTGGATTGGCTCTGTGATAAGCCTTGTTATAATGGAAAATCGATGGTATTGATTATTCGGGTGAAAATAAATGGCGAACAATTCAAAAATAGAGATCAAGAAATTTAATGGGTAAATTTTTGAGTTGTGGAAGCTCAAGATGGAAGGTTTATTGGTGGACAAAGATCAATGGATCATTGTGTATCAAAGTACTATGCCTATAAGAACTTCAACATAAGACTAGAAAAAGTTGGATCAAAATGTGAAGAGAACAATCCGGTTGTGTCTCTTAGATTCAATCTTATTGAATTTGTTAGGGGAAGCTACAACTAAGGCATTATGGGATAAGTTGGGGAATTTGTATCAATCTAAGTCCCTGTTAAACTAAATTTTCCTATGGAAGAAGATGTATAGCCTGAGGATGAAAGATGGATACTTGGTGACAAATCATCTAAATTCCTTCAATACTGTGGTAATTCAATTATTATTTGTTGTTATTAATATTTCCGATGAAGACAAATGTATCAATTTATTGTTCTCTTTACTA
Organism: Picea engelmannii; assembly: GCA_009831015.1. NCBI lineage: Eukaryota > Viridiplantae > Streptophyta > Pinopsida > Pinales > Pinaceae > Picea > Picea engelmannii. The sequence goes on from ML777426.1 coordinate 1,215,626, forward strand.
GACTCATGAGATAGCATGGTTGTGGCCATAGTTAGTTATAAAACTACTTTAATTTTCTATGATGTGGTCTCATCTTTTCTGTCAGAGGATATGAAGTGAAACAACATGAAAGCACAGGGTGAAAATGCATTATTTTCAATGGGACACTCCAAAGAAAGAAATAGATCTAAGTCCTCAAGTGTGAGATCTAAATATAAGGGTAGATCGAAATCTCTTGGAAACTTTGTAAAGATATGTTGGATATGTGGAAAAGAAGGGAACTAGAAGAAACAATGTAGATCCAAAATAATTGAGAGAGGGAAGATATCTAAATATGATCCTTCTATAGAAGTAAAAACCTCCTTGGAAGAAGGAGGGGATGTGTACATGGCTTCTTCAAGAACACATGTAGATCATGAGGCGTGGTTGGTTGACCCAGGTGAATCCTTTCATACGAATCCTGACAAAGAGTGGTTTTGTGAGTATGAAAGGTATGATGGAGTTGATGTTTTCCTGGGTGATGACTCGAAAACTAAAATCATAGGATGTGGAAAATTCAAGTTGAATCTCATGGATGGAAGGATTATAACATTTCCTAGTGTTTTTCACATCCCGAGATTGTCCATAAATTATATTTTTATAATCCAAATGGATAATGCAGGGGTAAAAACAATGTTTGAGAAAGAAACTTGAATCATGGTTCAAGGATCAATGGTGTTGTTGAAGAGAGTTTAGACTGGAACTTTGCATAAGCTACAGGGAAGCATTATTACTAATGGGTGTAATAGTTCCATTGTTCCTGAGATTGGAGCTAAATAAGAAACAAATTCTAGAGTCTTTGGAGAAAAGGCTATGGTGTGGCATCAAATACTGGGGCATATCATAGATAAGGGATTTTGACTACTACATGGTAAATGTATGGTTGAATGTATGTCTAACTTATCTATGGATTTTGATTTCTGTGAACATTGTGTATATGGAAAGCAGAATTGAGTAAGATTCCCCTCTGCTGCAATGCGGGCAGAGGGAATTTTCTAGTTGGTGCATAGTGATGTGTTTGGGTTTGTGTTTATGACTGTTCCATTACTAGGAAAATATGTGTACTATTTCTCATTTATAGATGAATTCTCAATGAATACTTGGATATATTTTCTCGGGAATAAATTTGAAGTCTTTGAAAGAATTAAAGAGTTTAAGGCTCTTATGGAGAATCAAATAGAGAAAAGAATTAAGGTGTTGATGATGGATAATGGTGGATATTTATGTGGAATTGAATTCGAATAATTCTGTAAGAAGTGTGGTATAGAAAGGTAGAAGAATACTCCATATACACCTCAACCTAATGGAGTTGTAGAAATGATTAACATGATGTTGATGGAAAAAGCAAGGTGCATGCTCAGTGGTGTCATGTTAGGACATGAATTTTGGGCAGAGGTAGTGGGTACTACATGTTACCTAGTCAATCGATCACCCTCATCAACACTAGGTGAAAAGACTCCACCTAAGGTATGGACTGGTAAGAAATCCTTTGTCACAAATCTCAGGTATTTCGATGTGATTCCTATGTTCATGTTCCAAAGGAAACACGAGTAAGCTAGATAAAAAGGATGAAAGGTGTATATTTATTGGGTATAAATATGGTATGAAAGGATATAATCTTTGAAACCCATAAACTAAGAAGGTTATGTATAGCCCAAATGTAGTATTTAGAGAAATAAAATAGGTTTCCAAACAGGAAGTCCTACCAACGAAGGAAGAACCAGAGAAAATAAAGTTTGAGTTGAAGGATGATGAATCAGACTCTACAAAATAACATGAATCAAATGAATAATGTCCTCATACTCTATTATTGAGGATATCGGTTCGGGAAATAAGGCAATCGGAAAGGTATACTCCACCTAATGTCCATTCTAATTTTGTTTTTTCTATTACTGATGATGATCCTAGAACTGTTAGGGAGGAAGTTGATTCAGAGGATGGAAAATTATGGAAAAAGTCCATGGTTGAAGAAATGGAAGCCTTGGATAAGAATGAGGCTTCAGATCTAGTGGATTTTCCGACTAGAATAAATCCCATTAGCAGGAAATAGGTGTTTAAAAAGAAGTTGAATACATAAGGGAAAGAGAATAAATACAAAGATCGATTAGTAGTAAAATTTTATTACTAGGTTGAGGGAGTTGACTTTGGTGAGATTTTTTCTCCCATTACCAAGTTAACTTCTATTAGGTTTATTTTAATTGTTGTTGGTTCATTTTATTTTGAAGTATAATAGATGGATGTGAAGAAAACATTACTACATGGGGATCTAGAAGAGAAAATCTACATGGAGCAGCTAGAAGGATTTGTTGTGAACGGAAATAAGGAGCTAGTATCCAAGCAAGAAATGTCCATGTATGGGTTAAATAAATCACCAAGGATGTGTTATAAAAAAATTGATACTTATATGTTGGGACTTGGCTTCACAAGGAGAAAAGAAGATCAATGTGTGTATTTCAAATTAATTGGTGATCATATTATTTATTTGGTCTTATATGTGGATGATATGTTGTTGATAGGAAATACCAAGGAGATTATCCAAGATGTGAAAACTTAGTTGTCCTCTAAATTTGACATGAAGAATGTTGGTGCTACAAATTTCATCTTGGGCATGGAAATTAGAAGAGAATGGGAAAACATGAAACTCTAGTTAAATCAAAGGAAATATTTCGAAACAATATTGAAGAAGTTTAATATGCAGGAATGCAAACCAATAAAGGTTACTATTCATGTAAGTGTAAATTTATTTGTGGATCAGTGTCCCAAGACACAGGAAGAGGAAGAGAACATGTCATGTGTTCCATATTCCAGTGCATTTGGTAGTTTGATGTATGAAATGGTTTCTACTAGACAAAATATTGCACATGCAGTGGGAGTTTTGAGCAGGTATATGTCAAAACCAGGGAAGGATTATTGGACAACAATAAAGAGGGTTTTCAGGTATTTGTGTGGCACTACTAGTTATGGATTTTTCTACCAAGTAACACCAGGATTGGACAGAGTGTTATACATTCATCTATTTTTGGATGCATACTAGGATAGAAATATGGATCACAAAAGATATACAATTGGGTATGTGTTTAACCTATTTGGAGGAGCAATCAGTTGGAAGAGAAAAATACAATCTGTAGTGGCACTCTTAAGTATAGAAGTTGAATACATGGTAGCCACTCATGCAAGTAAGGAAGGAATATGGTTACAAAGATTATGTTCAGGTATTGGTTTGGTACAACAACTTGTAAGGATAGAATGTGACAGTTAGAGTGAAATCTTCTTGGAGAAGAAGCTGACTTATCATTCAACTAAAATCATATCTATGTTCAATATCACTTTGTGAGAGACATGGTTGAAGAAAAGAAGGTGTTTCTAGTGAAGGTGGTGTAATGATCCAAATGCTTAAATTATCAAAATAGAATAGAAGTACACACCATGCACAAAATATGATCATGGAGAACAACTCCAATATAGATAAGTTACACAACAACTCCTTAAATAATAGGGGAACCCCCTCCAAATAACGAAATACCTTTCATAATTCACAATTCACATGTCTCAAATAATGAATACCTGACCTCTATATATACCTATTCACACATGCACATGAGGCCCATTTACCATTAGGATGACCTTATTACATATATATTTACACATTACATGTATATTTAGACCCATATATTCCCTCCCTTGGGGTTATATCATATACATTTAGCCCCATATATGCTCCCCTTGGTTCATAACATAGTACTCTCCTTCAAAAATCTTTGTCCTCAAAGATTTGCAATTAAAGGATACACATGTGATGAAACCAAGTAATATGATTTTCTTATGTTCCTAGTTTCTCTCTTCCATTAATGATCATCCATCCATCTAAAATAAATTATTTCCAGTCTTAATCCTTGGTGTCTGATTGTCACATGATTTACTTTTCCTTGATTCCATGTATCATTGATGAATCTTCTCCAATTTATAGTAGAAGTTGGTCTATGATAGTATCTTATGGAATAATGGTTTTGTGATGCCATATTCCATGAATATTCATGAGTATTCCATCTTATTCCTTGATAATGTTGATATCGATATTCTTGTCTTCCTTGAAATCTTTCTTGATAATGAGGGTGTCGATATGGTTTCAAATTTTATGGTTTTTCTGCATTTGACACACCCATTTCATTTATCTTCTTTTCAGATACAATGGCATCCTTGATCATTTTTTATTGGTCCTTGATTACTCTAGCATTGGAGATAATACCATCATATTTAGCATGTACATCCTCTATATGGAGTTCAACTTCTTCAAGTATATTCTGTTGACCTTCTTGAATATTCTCTTCTTTCTCTTTTTGAAACTGCAATGTCACCCCATTTATCAAATTTTTGACATCCTTCTTCAATTCTGGATTGTATTTCTAATTTTACCTCATTAGTATTTAGGGATTCTTCAACCTTCTTGAAAATTTCGTCTTCAAGTATTTTGGTAGATTCTTCATCCAAGATCCTTCTTTCTTATAGATTTTGACATTTCTTCTTTTCTTCTTTCAATATCTTAACCTCATCCAATGGTTTTTTATTATGGTTTTATTTTTCAATTCTTCCTTTGAATATTCCTTTTCCCACTTTGATTGGCTACTTCTTTATTGCTTTAAGTTCTTAAACTCCTTAATGAGTGATTCATTAAGGGATTTAATATTGGCAAAGTCATTGTTTTTCTTCTTTATCTCTTCCTTTGTTTCTTTTAATTCATCTTGAATTCTTTACATTTTATCCATTTTTGTATCCCTAATCCATTTATCTGAGAAGGGTTTTTCAACTTCTTCCCATGTGGAGTAGAGTCTGTCATCTTAATCAAGGATTATCCACCACTTATAATATTCACCATCAAAATTAATGTTTTCCTGAAAAAGGAGCCTTACAATGTTCTTTTACCATCCTTAACCATTCCACATGATCAATTTCATCTTTATCCTCATCTCCTGCAAATTTAGGTATTGTCATTGATTCTTAAGTGAGGTCTAACCCCAACCCTCAACTCACAACCTCAAATAATCTCAAATAGTTATAATAATTGTTCCAATATGTTATTCTATGTTTTATCTTTCCAATGGATTTTGAATCAGCTCAATCAAACATTCCAATCAAATGTTATGATAGTTTTAAGTAAACATATGTTTGAAACCTTGATTTGGAGCTTGTCCTCCTAGCCGACCTTCCTTCTGATGTATCTCTACAATTTCCACCCTTCTAAGTCTGAAATTGTGACCTATATTACTCTAAAATGTCTTCTCTGCAATGCCACATGCCTGACCAAAATTGGATGTTTCAAATGAAAGTTATGGTAACTTTTCCAAACCTTGTTGATTTTTATCCTTTCCATGAGATATAACTATTACAGCATGCCACCCACCCAATATTTGATATATGATTTTGAAACTTGCACCCTAAATACTAAATTTTGTACTCTTTCTAATGAAATTATTCTCATGGAATTTGGATCTTCTGTGAATAAGTTATGATTGTTTTACCCGAAACACCTATTTGAGACTAGTTACAGGACTAGTCAAAAACCTTATCTTCCACATAATGTATCTCCAAAATTACAATGATCTGGAAGATGAAATCTGTACCATAGGTACTATGATAAGTATTATAGGCAACCTCTAAGTTTATCCTTCTGAAGTGGCTCCAAGAAAACATTATAGAGAAAATTCCAAAATGTTTTTCTTGAGGAAGAAAAAACCTAGGATCGATACTTTGATACCAAATGTAATGATGCAAATGATTAAATTATTAGAATATAATATAAGTACACACCATGTACAAAATGTGAGCATAGAGAACAAATCCAAGATAGATAAGTTACACAATAACTCCTTAAATAATAGGGGAAGCCCCTCCAAATACCTTTCGTACTTCACAATTTACATGTCTCCAATAATGGGTACATGACCTACCTATTCACACTTGCACATGAGGCCCCTTTACCATTAGGACAACCTTGTTACATATATATTTACACATTACATGTACATTTAGGCCCATATATTCCCCCCCTTGGGGTCATATCATATAAATTTATCCCCATATATACTCCCCGTGGTTCATAACATAATGTAATTATCCAAAT
>ML777427.1:0-16247 GCA_009831015.1 Picea engelmannii
GTATTTTCTCCTCACATACAAAGATGTTCTGCAAGAGGATTTTGACTCAGGCATCTCCAGTATTGAAATTTCTCACTTGCAAACTGAAAATACCAAACAACAAACAATGAATAGGAAGATAAACATGGCACCGATACCCACCCATCAATGGGGAATGACAGAAGGTCATTTCTAATCTTGGTTGTAGAATCCCAAGAGTGAAAACTGCAACAAGACCAACAGGAAAACAAGAAAAACAACAACAGGCAAACAAGAAACCAGTGAACAAGCAAGGATCAAGCATCAACCAGTGAACCAGTAATGCCCCTGAAGAACAATATTTCCCATATTCACTGCAGAGAACATTACATAAAAAAAATCGGAAAAAAATGTATTGTAATAGGCCTATTAAGTAAACATTTAAGGCTGTGAGTTATGTTAGGTAAACATTTAAGTTTGTCAGGACCGTTGTGTAAACATTTAATAAAGAATGCAGTGTGACAGGCATGTTACGTATGCAAAAACTATTATTATATTATTTTATAATAATATAAAATGACAATAATAATATAAAATAATAATAACAAAAAAAAATAGTAACAATAGTTCGAACAATAGAGACCATGCAAAAAACAAATTAGTCAAAGGAAAAACTAATATGAAGTCAACTAATAAAAAATTGATTCTTTATGCTCAAAATTTTGGATATCTAAACATTTCAAAAAAATAGTAAAAATTCAGAAAGATCGTAGATGATAAAAAAAATTGGATATGCTAACATATAAAACATTGGGAATAGGGAAGCTGGCAATAAGACCTCCAATCTGTTATCCAATCAGATCATGACATATGGTATTTTTTATTATATACAAATCAATGTTTTTAGTTCGCTAGTTCCAACAATAGAGATTATGCAAATATTTTTAGTCAAGTGACAAACTGATATGAAGTCAACGAATTGTCGATCGTTATAGTCCCTCTACACCTTCAGCAGCGACTAATAAGAGAGGTCATTTTGTTTTCTACTAACATTTCCAACACATCATGATATGTGATGTAATATGCCTCACTATCAATATCATGCTTCTTATATGCTTATATATTTATTTATTTGCAGCGGAAAAATGATAGACTCACCCTATAAGAAGATAACTTCGATTATTATGCGGAATGAGGAAATTGCACATACAATGGTCAAGACTTATATTTCAAAACTTACAATTTTAGAATAAAAAATATTACAAAATATGTAAAGAAAATTGACTCAAAGTTTGCTAAAGGAATATCCTATTCCATGTTTAATAACTTCAATAACTTCAATTTGATATATTGAAATGGGAAATTGTATACACTAGGAAAAATGTGAAGGACAAACTTTAAAAAATGTTATTAACGCATGTAATACCCCAAGGGTGAGCCCCTGTTGAATTGTAATGATGTTTATAGGATGGTGAGCCATGTGTTTATAAGCTAGGAGGCTTATGTGTTTATTAGGCCAGAGAGCCTAGATGTGGAAGTACAGGGAGCCTGATTTTTAATATGTAAATACTCACAACATTAATATAATTACATCATTGCATGTAGACCGACCATGAAGAAATATTTATGGGGGACTAAGCTCCACTGGGTAGGGAAAGGGATGGGGTTGAGAGGCTGGGAAAAAGGGCTAAGCTAGAAGGATTATTGCTAATGGGATATTATAATATATTTTCCTAAAAATAATAAGGTTTGGGAAATACACCTTGTTATCATAAGTTCCTTTGGGGAAAGGAATGAACTCCAAGTGGAGAGGGACGAGCTCCCAAGAGAGCTATGTGTCAACTTGGGCGCATGCAATTTTATGGGGGGAATCTTTCTTTGTGGGGTTTCTCTCATCATTCTTTCCATGATCCCCACTCACACACACACTCAGACTGAGCATTCACATAGCCAACCATTTCCTCCATCGTTGACCTTTGCAACCTCTGAAACCTGCAAACTTGTGAAGCTAACCTTTTCTTCTATGAGGCACAACACGACTGCAAAGTGCCTGAGCCATATCGCACCCTAGCCATTTTTTTGTTTCTACGCATGTTTTTCTCTAGACTGGTGTGGCTCGCTATCATTACCAGAGCCCATACTCGATTTTTCTACTGTGGTTACCTGTTTGACTTAGGAGTTGGAAAAAATAAGTAGGTTTTTCAGGCCTGTGGTTTTAAAGAGGCGGGTTTTCGTGCCCGTGGAATGAAGAAGGAGGTTTTCGAGCATATGAGAAACTCTCTTCAGGTGAGAGATATTGTTGGGGAAGTGATTTCTCCTGGAGGGAGTCTAGCAGTGGCTATAGAGCTCTGGGAATTCTTGATCTGGCCTGTTGCATAAGCCCTAGAAGGGAAGTGGAGAAGATGATGGATTGTGGAACATTGAAGGTTTATATTCTCGGGGTGGGACAGTCATGTGGGGAATGAGAGTCTGTGAGAAGTGGGCATAAGTAGGATCCTGGGAGGGAATCCTTCCTGTTGTATTGTGTATCTTTCCGTAGTCTCATCCTAGCCTAGGAATCCATTTACCCTAGTGGATTTTTGTCCCAGCTAGGGGGTGACCCACTGCTGATAGCTTGGAGCAGTTTGGTCTAAGGCTAGGAGGTTCGTGGAAGGTCTTCACACAGTTTGTGGTCTTCTCATAAAAATATAAGTACAATTTATATGTTAATTTGTATATTGTGTATCTTTTACATGTCTTTATATTTATAAGAATGGCATGTTGATGCATGTATGTTTTACTATGATTTTCACATTTAATTTGTGTATTAGTAGAATGCATATTAGTTGTTTAAGTTTATATGTATGATTTTCTGCAAGGAGCTCTTACTTCCGTACCCGAGCAAGTCTATGCTTGGGTATGGACAATTTTGATTATCAGAACAGAGTGAGAAGTTCTTTTTTGTATCTATTTCACGTGACTTTACCTAGCATAAGGCTGGGGGTGTTACAAATTGGTATCAAAGAATGAAATTTTTGTAGTGGTTCTTCCCGACATGGCAGCCCAGGGACGTTACAAATTGGTATCAGAGCCCATGGTTTTTGACACTGAGCCTGAATTGGGCTGTATAAGTGGTTTTTGAAGAAAAGGTTTCAGAGAATTAAAATTACAAAGTGCCAAGAGGGTGTTGAGGGAACACCTTGGTTTTGTTCAAAAGCTCAAGAGGTATAACAGTTTGATCAACAATGGTAACCGTGGGTTTAGAACCACAAAAATACAATTTGGGTCATTGGATTTCCCCAAGTGGTTTGACGGTTCGGTGTTTGGGGAAATCCGTTGGATATTACATGGAGAATAAATCGCCGAAGTCTTGAAGCTACGGGAAGAAATTGTTTGGTATTTGGAAGTTCGACAGTTTTGAAAAAGTGCCAATGAGAAGAAATCACCGAAGTCCCGAAGCTAAAGGAAGCGATTGTTTGGTAGTTCAGTAGTTTTGAAAAAGTGTCGATGAGAAGAAATCGTCAAAGTACTAAAGCTACAGAAAGAAATTTTTTCGGCAGTCGACATTTCAAGAGTTTTGAAAATGTGCAGAATGGACTTCCTTCCGAATTCTTGAAGTCTGGAACCAATCCGGACCGTCCAATATCAGAGACATGTGTCAGCGGATTATCAAGTGTCTGAAAGTTCAGCAATTCGACACTCCAAAGAAAATGGTTTGTGGTTGCACGGGAGGAAGATATCCCTGAAGTCCCGAAGCGTCGAAGTGATGTGACATGATGATGTCATCAGGTGTGATGTGGAAGTGTTCAAAAAATCAGAGTTCGTGAGTTTTGGGTATGAAAATGTGAAATCCTCTGAAGTCCCAAAGCGCTATATATGACATGGCATGATGATGTCACCTAGGGTGATGTGGACCTACCCTATGTCTACCACATGTCACTCGATAGTGAGGCCATGTGTCACCATATTATATGATGACAGCAGTACTACATTGACCTCGAAAAAGTTAAGGGGTTTGGGAATTCGGCGTTCGAAGGAAATAATGGATGATGAAGGAAGAACTTTTGAATCTTCAAAGTCCCGAAGTCTCAAAGTCTCAAAGTTCCAAAGTCACGAAGCACCAAAGTGACGTGGGTTGATGACGTTACCTAGGGTGACATGGTCACACAAGATGCGTGCCATGTGTCAATGTGTTTTGTTCTTTTAAAATACTAATTTTTCCGGTTAGAACTTGACATGTGTCACCCCTTAGATTGGGCCATGTGTCCGTTTCTTGGGATTTTCCACATTGCACCCCTCTAGTGTGTGGTTGTTCACTATATTAAAATACATAAATGATTGTAGAAATCAAAAGAAGAATTAATTAAGGCATTACTTCACCTTCCGCAATCCATCAGGATCATATATCTCCATAAAGATAGCAGATCAATGATCGATGTGATTCTTGCTCAATCGAACATCTTTCCATTGCAGAAGTTGGGGTCATTGTTAAACTTCGAGCATGTTTGAGGTCTAAAATCGAAAAGGATCATCGATCTTAAAGTGATCGAAAGATCTATGATTTTCTCAGTTTCTAAAATTGGATTCAATCTTGATCGTCCGTCGACAGGTGAATGTCGACCATAGATCTTGTTCCTTCATGGCTTCGGCAATTTGGAAGGTAGTGCATGATGGAGTCTTAGAATTCCTGAAGCCTAGAGTTTCGGGGCTCTTATTGACCATTGATCTAAATAGGGAATGAGGACCATTGATCATATATCCTTTGAGTATTTGGAAATTTGGCATTTGAGAGAAATAATGCATGAAGTAGAAAGATCTTCTGAAGCCCGAAGCTCCGAAGAGACAATTTTTCGGAAGTTCACCACTTCGACGTTTAGAGGAAATTGGGGGGGAGGTGAAAGGTAAGCTACCAAAGCCTGAATTTATGGATCCCTGGAGGCCCAAATAATAGGACAAGTTCCTTGCATCCAACACTCAGTCTCAGCCCATGGTCACATGCGTTCGGGGGGTGAAGAAAAAGGGCTAAGTGCCCGAAAATTGTTTTTGAAAATAGAGAGGGAGCCCGTGGGGTTTTTGATTTGTACATACCTACACCTAATGAAGTAAAGAAGGCTTGTAAACCTGAAGAAGGGATCCATCACGGATCCAAGATCCAATTCGACTCTAAGATGGAAGAATACATGTACAGGGATTGCATCCCCAAAAATTGTTTTTGAAAATAGAGAGGGAGCCCGTGGGGTTTTTGATTTGTACATACCTACACTTAATGAAGTAAAGAAGGATTGTAAACCTGAAGAAGGGATCCATCATGGATCCAAGATCCAATTCGACTCTGAGATGGAAGAATACATGTACAGGGATTGCATCCCCGAAAACACATTTGTTCAAGTATCCATAATTTCCTGCTCAAAACAAAGAATTGAGCATGGAAGTAGACATTGGAAAGGTCTTGAACAATAGAAGATAATTGTTCACCCATAAATTGTATCTGGGCAGTCAATTTCTCAGGAAATCGACAGAAAATAAGTATGATATATTAATGAATCAGAATGGTTCGTGTTTTCATGAAATTATTAAGAATAGATAGCCTGACAAAGTTCTGTTGGCTACACATTTTTGCATAATTAACAGTTTTCATATCAGAATCAGCACAGAGTGTAGAGAGATGGATGATACCCAGATAGTTTGTAGTCAATAAGATGAAATCAAATGGATCAATGCCTATTTGGGTATGGAAGGAGCCAATTCCAATGGACATGAAGGAGGAAAGGAGGGAGACATAAATCTGGCTGATACCCTCAAAAAATTGCATACAGATGTCTAGAGCCACAAGGATAATAATGAGAGGCTTATGAAGGCCAAGAAACAACATAAAGAATTCAATATGAAGTTAATGAAAATCTTAGACAGAATTTAAAAGAAGTTGGATAAGGAGAGTGGCTCCAACAAATCAAGAAGCCAGGGGACCCTCGAGGGAAAAGGAATATCAAGGAGTGATAACAGAAATCACCATCACCCCCAAACGCATTCCAACAGGAGAGCACACAACATCTCAAGTCCATCCCCTTTCAAAAAGCATAGGAGGTCTGGGGTGGATGAATTGAAAGGATAAATGAACAAGATCAAACCTTCTACTTTTGATGTAGAGCACAAGAAAGATGAATATGTTGAGACATGGTTGTTGGGCATGAGAAAATATTTCCAACTACATAACTATTCTTCTCATGCAGAAGGAAGAATTTCTATTTATCATTTGAAAGGAAAGGTGTCCATGTGGTGGGATCAGTTTGTGCAAGTGCAACACATCAAAGAGAAAAATGTTACTTGGAAGGAATTCAAGAAGCATGTTGAGAAGAAATACCTGACCAAGAGATATTATGACAAAAAGATGTAAGAGTTCCTTGAAATCAAACTGGGCAGCATGACTATTATGAGTATGAAAGGAGATTTTTAGAAATATTCAAGTGTGTCTCCTTCATCAAGAATGAGACAGTTAATATCCATAGATACCTGAGTGGGCTGGCATGTTTCATCAGTGATAAAATTCAATATGATGATCCCAAGACTTTCAAGGAAACCATAACGAGATACAAGTGCGTATACAATCAGCATAAAGGAAATCCTCCTTTCTAAAGATCTTGGGAAGATAAGAAGAAGTTTAAGAGGCAATAGAAGCAGAAGGGGAGAAAGCCATTATTTTCTAGAAACAGTCCTCAAGGTCAACCATATTTTAGAGAGTGCAGAATGGTTGAGGTAGGTCGGAAAGGCCAAGGTAGACACCCATTCAATGTTGGGGTTGTAAAGGAGACCATAAGTATAGATATTGTCCTCACAAAAGTGACAAAGTCAAAGTTGTCTACAATGTACATCAAGCATAAATAGTGGAGGACATGGGTAGAAGTGTACCAAGGATCTATACAGCCCTGTACAACAAGCAAGTTGAGTTTAAATCACACAAGATTGAAGTAGAAGGTATCATCAATAGCCATGCATTTACTATTTTAATAGATTCAGTATCTAGTGATAGCCATATAGATCCTAAGGTAGTGGAAAGATTGAAATTTCCAAGAAGCAAGCATGGAAAATCTTGGTTGGTGTAGTTGGATACAGGAGCCAAGAGAAAATTTGTTGAGTTGGTTAAATCATGTCCAGTGGACATGAATGGGATAAGTACCAAGGAAGATTTGAACATCCTACCCTTGGTTTCATATCACTATCTAATTGGTATGGATTGGTTGGACCAAAACCATGTTGTCTTAGAATGTCATAACAAGGCATTTACTTTCTTGAATGAGGAAGGGAACCCAAGAACAGTCCAAGGAATTCCTAGGGAAGTTATTGTCTGAGATATCTCAGCAATGCAGCTGAAGAAGTGTTACAGGAAGGTTTGTCAAATATTTTCAACCCGTATGGAGGAAGAAACTAAGGATAAGGTGCCAAATCTGGAGGATCACGCAGTCCTGAAATATTTTGAGGATGATTTTAAGGAGATACCAAGACTACCCCCAAACAGAGATATTGATTCCTCTATAAATATGATTCCTGGAGCAACTCCAGTATTAAAGACTCCCTACAAAATGAGTACACCAAAGCTTAGGGAACTGCAAATGTACCTTGAAGAACTTCTGAAGAAGGGGTATATATGCCCAAGCATGTCACCTTGGGGAACCCTAGTTTTATTCATGAAGAAGAAGGAAATGACATTGAGATGGTGTATTGAATTCAAACAATTGAACAAAGTGACTATAAAGAACAAGTATCATTTTCCAAGGATCGATGATCTCATTGATCAGTTAAAGGATGCAAGGATATTCTCAAAGATTGATCTCAGGTCAGGATATCATCAAGGATCAAAGATAAAGACATCAGTAAGACTTCCTTCAGAACAAGGTATCGTCATTATGAATTCACATTGGTGCCATTTGGGTTATCAAATGCACCAATTGTTTTCATGTGCTTAATGAATGGTGTTTTCTAGGAATATTTAGACAATTTTGACATTGTCTTTTTGGATGACATCCTTGTATATTCCAAGTCAGAAGAAGAGAATGAGCATCACTTGAGGATGGTGTTACAAGTGTTAAGAGAGCACTAGTTGTATGCCAAATTGGGAAAGTGCTCATTTTATGATAATTGAATTCACTATTTTGGGCATATCATATCCGAAGAAGGGATAGCAGTGGACCCTAAAAATATTGAGGCCATTAAAGGGTGGAAAACACCTAAGAATGTGACATAAGTCATATCCTTCATGGTTCTAGTAGGATACTACAGAAGATTCATTACAGGGTTTTTGAGAATCTCTCATCCAATCACTTCCTTGCAAATGAAGGGGGTGAAGTTTCAATGGACAACAGAATGTGAAAAGAGCTTCCAGCAATTGAAGTAGTTGTTAACCAGTGCTCCGATTATGAGAATTGTTGATCCGAATGAATATTTCATGGTTTGCATAGATGCATACAAATAATTAATTGTTGGAGTCCTCAGTTAGAATGTGTTTGTGATATGTTTTGAATCCATAAAATTGAAAGGGCATGAAAGGATTTATGCCACTCATGATTTGGAGTTCGCAGCCATAGTGCACACCTTGAAGAAGTGGAAGAACTACCTCATGTGTTATGAGGTAAAAACACTCTATGGCCAGGGTAAACCACAACAGACAGGTATGATTGCAAAAATCTAATCAATTCCAACATATTCTTTATAAACCAATGTGCAAGTGAGATAAGGGAGAATCCTACCTCATTCCAACGTTTGATGATGTTCCACTGTTGAGTACTTTGACCCAAAGCTTTGTACCTACAACAAGTTCTCAACAAACAAGCAGAGTAAGTATATAGTGGTAATATAAAGGGGTTATCACATTAGATACCATAATCCATTAATAAACATTACAAATATGCCCATGGATGATAATCATACATTTGCAAGATACCAATTGGACGAGAAAGGAGTAATTCTATTAATAAATGATGAGCAGAAGAACATTACAGACTTCTGTGTCAGCGCAGTTTGAAACCAAGAAACCAAGTTCCTTCCAACTGGGCCTCCACCACTTCAATCCTCCACCAAAGACAAGCGCATATAAAAGAGACAATGAGGTTCTCTCAACAATAGGGAAAGATCTTGGGGGTTGAACACTATGTTCAGACTTGAGGGACAAAGGGATGCAGACTCAAAATGAAGTAATTTCTCCAGAGTCACTTTGCTATCAAAGTTGAATTCTTTCTCCTTTTTTCCATAGCTCAGGATTGTGTTCTTATAGCCTTCAAAATGAAACTGAATGGCCGAGTCGGAACATTTACATTATATGGAAGGTCAAGGATCAGAGATCTCTTGTCGTGACATGGAAATCTAACTTCATTTTTGTATTTTTTGGCACAAATCTCGATGTACGCCGGCTGTAGTGAGGCAGCCTACATATACGCATGTTGTACAGTAGATAGGGCACGTATATGTGGAAAAATATGTATTTTTAGCTCTGGATTCATCAAAAAGGGATGACAAGTCTGCATAGGGAAATGGAAAAAGGCCCTCTGCGCAAGATAGCAATGGTGAGGAAAATCTTGCTATAACATATGCCCCCTAATGTGTGATATCAGAGGAGTATTTGCGATGGCCAAAATACATTATAAATAACCTAGAAGTGGAGTGGTGTAAACCCAGCTGGAAAGAATAGTTTCTCATTACATTTTGTTTTGACTTTACATACATCGCTTCCAATAGAATACAATGCAGATCCATGTGGGAAATGTACCAAATAAGTGTCCATGGCCATGAATAGGCAAATACAAATGCGGTTATATGCCAAAAGTTGTCATAATCACGAACAAGGCCCAGTAGAACCAGTCTAAAAATATGAAGATATCTGTATACGATGGAGTATAATCTGATGTCCCATGATTATTGTAGTCAAATAGGTGTTGGTCCAATGAAAAGGAAGAAACAAATCAGAAAAGCGGCGACCACATAGTGATGTCTTCAAGTCTTCTACACATTTTCCAAAGGTGCAAGTCTACATCATGTGAATAAATGAGTTGAGGTCGAACACAATGAGACATCGTTTCACTATTGTTCATTGAGGTATACTATTAACAAACGCAAGAGATCCTACCAATAATGAAAGTAGGTATCAAGGCACCGAGAACATTCCTACAAGTGTGAATAAAGGAGTCGATGTCGAACACCTAAGGAATCCATTGATCAGGAGACGTTGATTTATTCTCATTTTTCAATGGTGAGAGAGCTTGCCACTAATGACTGCAAGTCTCAAGGTACTCATAAAAATCTAGGTCTCAAACCCAAAATAAATGAGATGAATTCGATGGAAAGAGACCCACCGAAAGGAGAGCATTAAGGAATCTCTCATCAGCCATCATGAGGAACAAAGTAGGAGCTTCATAATTTGGTGGAGATCAGATGAAGAATATGTTCACGAACCAATGACCCTGTGCGTGTTTTTCATGTGCCAAATGAAAGAGGTACATGAAAAAGACCCTCTGAATAGCATCCAGTGATGAAAACTGCTGACAAAAGAAAGGAAACTGCCAATAAGGCTAATGGCATACAAGACACTGCATGAATCCCAAAGTGTGAATAGATGTATTGCCTTTGAACACAAGGGAAACCACCCAGTCAATGACCAATGATGAAATGTCAACTGTTGGGTTCAAGGTGATTTACCAATGATGAAAGTAGGGCCAGGTTGCATGATAAGACCATAGTATCATGTGATTCTAAGACAAATTGAGGGTATGGCCGACATGCAAATTCAAGAGTTTTGAGGAATGGCCGACACAGGTTGATAGACTTCCTTTGAACAAGAGCATGAGACATGTGGTAGACTCTGGAAGCATAGATGCAATGGTGTAACTATTTGAAGCAGGAGGCATCAATAATGTTCTCTATAGGGACTGAAAGAGTAACCAGTCGGTAGAGAAAACTTTGTAACGAGATTAGCTTCCTAAGGACATGCTAAACCCAAAATTATGATGGCACAAGGACTCAATAACTTTGTGCTCTACTCAAAGGAGACACGATTGCTGCCAAATATAATATAGTACTCCCTTCTCGCCCATATTTTTTTGTTTTTTCATAACAAATGAATGTTATGATACAAAGGAGGAAACGAGTGTTGCGATTAAGAAAAACTAGTTCTAGCAATGGAACATACCTATGCTCAATGCAAGGAAATGCATGCAGGAGATGGACACTCGGGGTGATGTTCCCTCCAGGGTATAGGGTGTTAAATTGTGAAGGATATAAACAAGGCTCTGCTTGGTTGAGGATGGAAATTTTTCTTAGGCAACGGTTTATAACGCAAAGTGAGAACCGGAAAAAGGCTTAATACTGCAAGCGAGGGCATGAGATTCAATCACAACTTAAATCCAAAAAATGTCCTTTTTTATGTCTTTTCGTCTACTGAGTCTGAAAAAGGGATAAACTTGTTCCAAATAGACGTCTTTTCAAATCCAATTTACGAGTGTGAAAAAGACAAGTTCACTTGGTGATCTTTGCTATTTTTGGTAACGAGTCGAAAAAGAGATTAACTAATACTCATGACCTTTCAAATCCAATTTAAGGAGTGTGAAAGGGACAAATCACTGGGAAATATTTTCATTTTTTAGACGAGTCAGAAAAGAGCTTAACTGAGACTCGTTTTTGGAGTCCGCGGGGAATAAGGCCACATGTGTCTGAGTGATAAATGAGGCTCATCATAATGTCATGTATCAAGCTATAATGGACTCCCAGTCCTAAGGAAAAACTCGGCATGGGCAACAAATGAAAAAGAGGATCTAACTAGGGCACCCATGTTTGGTAAGTCTCTACCATTTATTAGCGACACTACTTATAGAAAACAGAAGGTTTTGTGTCGCAACAAATGGGTTTGTACCTAAGGCATAAAAATCGGTATTTTGAGGATAATGAAAAAATGCACAATGGAGTGGATACCCATCCTATATGTTAGGTTATGAAAATACCTGCCCGAGGTGACAAATGCCCAATCATAATGTTGAAATCTACAAGAAATCTGAGTCAAAACTACCAAAACCAACTTAAAAACATTTTTGTATTAGTCCATTAGGTGAAAAAATAACATGAAACTATATAAAGTGGGTAAAAATAGCCTATAAATAGTAATAAAATCAAAAATTACTATACCATTTTGATTTTTACCCAAATAGTGCAATTTGGGCCAAAATACCTCCAAGATTCAAATGGTGATTGAGGGAGCATCGAGCAACAACATCATGAACTTTCTGGATTACGTAACTCTACTCCTTATCCAGGTGAACTTCTAAAGAGAAAATACCATGTGAGATAGCATTGCACAAAAGTTCTACGAAGGCACTATATTCGGCCACATTATTCATGGATGGCCCTAGGCATACGCCACTTGAAGACACCAGTAGGCCCCTGGGTGAGTATACCACCCAAGCAGTGGAAGCCAAGTTTCATGTATGATGACTAGCTTCGTTTGTGAATCCTAGGTATACCGAAGACTCTGTTGACATATGTCAATAAAGGGAAAACTCGATAAGAAAGTCAAAGACAAAAAGAAAGGGAAAATATATGTATATACACTAAATTACATTAGTATACAAAGAGTTTTTCCCAAGCCTGGGCTCAAGCATAATATCTTTTCAAGTAGAGCCCATTTCTGGGATCGGCCAACACATTCCCTTCATAATATTCTAACTCATTGGCTCCTTTTTCTAGAACACGTCACACGATATACAGACCATGCCACATGGGTTTAAACTTTCCTACCCCCAATGGTTCTTTGGCTTGGTCATATAAAAGGACCAAGTCACCCTCAACATACAACCGAGGACAAATAGACTTGTCGTACTGGACCTTGACACTTTTTTTGTTCACCTCGATGGTCGTAAAGGCATCCCGACACTGCTCGTCAAGACTCTCTAGGTGCACAAGGCATTGCTCTAGATCTAAAATGTCAGGTAGGAGCGCAACTACCAACTTAAGAGAAGGGACTTCACATTTAATAGGAAGAATGGACTCCACAACGTGCACTAACTGGAAAGGGGGAAAACCAATGGTAGTCTTAACCATGGTCTAGTATGCCCAAAGTGTGGGATATAGCATGATGTGCCAATCAGACTTACTCTAACTCACAATTTTTTGCAAGATGGTCTTGAGAGACCTGTTGACGGCCTCTACTTGCCCATTTACCTGGGGGTAATAAGGGGAGGAATGAACATGTATAAACCTCAGCTTAGATGCTAGTTCTACCATCATTTCATTCTGAAAGTGACTGCCATGATCAGTGACAATCTCACTGGGGATACCTAATCGGGCGATAATTTGATTGAATATGAAGAAGGCATAAGTCTTCCCATTGTATTTCATGGTAGGCATGGCTTAGACCCACTTAGTAAAGTAGTCGAAAGCTATGATAATATGTTGATGCCCCCTAGCCAAAGTTGGGTTGCAATATAAGAAGTCTACCCCCCACTTGGTGAAGGGATCGACAGTAATGACTAGGTAAAGAGGGGTTGGGTGCGAGTGCATTTTCTGAGTGAACACCTGGCAGGGGTGACACTTCTTAACCACTTCAATACAATATTTAAATATAGTAGGCCAGAAATAACCAGCTCACAAGACTTTTTGGGTTGTCGCAATCTCGGATAGGTGACCACCACAAGCCCCTTTGTGGCAATTGTTTAGGGTTGACTTAGCCTCTTCATGAGTTAAACAATGACATAAGATATTATCTATTCCTCGGTGATATAAAGTGTCGCCGATGATAGTATACTTCTTGGCTTGGTATCTAATACGTCGTTAGTCATCTCGCGAGAGATGCTGAGAGAACTTCAAGGTTTGAAGATATAAGACAATGTCTCCATACCAGGGATTAGACGATGAGACAAGAAATATGTGTTCATCTGCAAATGAATCAACATGGATAACATCCTCATCTAATCATGGAAAATCAGATATTAACTCCGTGAAGACTAGTGATTTCTTGGACTTTGCCGAAGAGAGGTCGAGATAAAACTCTTGTAAAATGACAATCCATTTATTATATTTCCCCCCTATTATACATCTGGTGAGGACATATTGAAACAGATTGACATCAGCAACCACGGTATTCTTGCAAAGAAATATATAGTGGTGTAAACGTTGGACTGTGTGAACAACAACCAAAGCTAGCTTTTCAACGTGAGAGTAATTAAGCTCAGGACCAACTAAGTTTTGATTATGATAGTATATGACGTGCTCATGAAGCTCATCATCCTCTTGAACTAGAACCATACCAATCACCTCTTCAGATGCGGTAATATAAAGCAAGTAATCTCTATTGTAGTCAGGATATTTCAGCAGAGGGGACGATACTAAGGCTTTATTCAAAGCATCGAAAGACTCTTGGGCTCGCTCATCCCAGATAAAAGGGGTGTCTTTCTTCAAGAGGCACATGAAACCCTTAGTGATATTGGAATAATTCACTATAAACCAATGTAGAAAGTTAGCTTTCCCCTGTAAACCATGAAGTTGTCTAATTGTGCACAGGGGAGGCAATTGAAGTATTGCCTCAACCTTAAGAGGATCTACCATGATCCCGGTCTTGGAAAATAAAAATCCCAAAAGATGACCAAACTTGACGCAAAATATGCATTTATGAGGGTTCAAACGAAATCTTTCAAAAACAAGTCGAAGGTGCATAATATGATCCACTCTCTTGCGGGAGTGAGCAGCAAGATCATCAAGGTAGGCTTTGACTATTTTCTTAAGATCATGAAAAGTGAAAGTCATGGCATGTTGGAAGGTTTCTCCAGCATTTTTAAGGATGAAAGGCATTTTTTGGTATGAAAAAGTACCCCAAGGACATATAAATGTCGTCTTGTGTTGGTCCTCAGGTTTGATTTGGATTTGGTTATACCCTGAAAATCCATCCATAAAAGAAAATATCTTGCATCCCACACACTCATCAAGAATCTGATCAATGAAAGGTGTAGGGAAGTTATCTTTAGGACAAGCCTTGTTTAGGTCGTGAAAGTACATGCATACATGGAGAGTTCCTTGATTTTTATTCACAAGAATGGAGTTGGATACCCATTCGGTCAAAGGAAGTGGGTAGATGAAGCCAACATTAAGTAGCTTCTCCACCTCTGCCTTAATAGCAGGGGCCTTCCTAGGATTCACAGCTCTAAGACATTGTTGAATAGGTTTAGCATCCGGGTAAGTTCTAATCTCATGTTCGAAAATATGAGGGTCGATCCCTAGCATCTCTTCATATGACCAAGCAAATACATCTCAAAATTCTTTGAAGATATTGGTGTATATCAGAATTTCTTCTGGTGAACAATCTGCACCTATATTTACATTTTCAATCTTTCCATGGGTACGAGAGATATCGATCGAGACGGTAAGATAAATACTCTCCATATTTCCTTCAGTGTAAATTCCATGTGTATCAAGTGGAACTACGATGTGACTGACTATCTCACTCAAAGTAGAACGAAAGTCATCTTGCTCGATTCTTTCAAGACTTGGGAGAAAATAAGAATGATGATGCATATCATCCCAAGGTCTATCGGAAACATTCATGGCTTTGAGGATGGCTTCATATGAAGGAAAAGTCTCATCTAGGCAATCATGTGAAAAATACAACGAGGTGGCCCATACAGGCCTAAGAAAAATATCCTCTTTGTCTGTTGGCAAGGTAACAGGATTGGGATCAGTGAAAGAGTCAAGAACAGCTTGATACACAATGTTTGTTACCGATAGTAGCATGGCCATGCCAGCATGAGACTGTCCTTCATACGATGAAGTCGGGGAAGGTAGGTTCCATGGATCACTAAAATAGGAAGTGTGGAAAGGAATGGACCTCTCTGTCGAAGCAAGCCTACTAGACATGGCGTAAACATGGTGATTCATGTTAGAAAAATAGGACCGCGGAGCAATAAAATAAAACAAATGCATAAACAAAACACAAAAGACACACAATACAAGAGAGACACAGATTTACGTGGTTCACCCAGTGTGGGCTACGTCCACCAGAGAAATTGTCAGGTCCTTCCTTTATTATTATCTAGCAAATGAAGGGATACAACCTACAGCAAAACCTGTTGTAACTTCCTCTTCTTTCTCTCACAGTCTCCTCTCTCATAATACAATATTCACCACCATCCATAGCCGTAATAAATTTCCCTCATAAAAGAGGGTTGCCTTCTAGGGCAAAAAACCCTAACATAATCTCTATCGTTAGATCTGCGACCTTATAATGAACGGTCTAGATTTACAATGAAATTACAATATACTTTTACAAGGCAATTTTTGCTTCAGGG